>OX336371.1:60455473-60854961 GCA_946902895.1 Fragum fragum | reverse complement strand
AGAGAAAAAAGAAGGATAATTTAAACGAACAGTACATTAGGTATTGACCTGCTTGTCAGGATGTCACCTAGACACGTTCCCGGGTATAAGGTGAGAATGTCTGCTATCAACTTTGACCAGACAACAACTGTGTTTATTTACATGTCTCAATAGTCCAATGAAAACAAAATGTTTGAGTGGGTTCGATCTGGATAATTGAATCATATTTTTTTCTGATTTTCAATATTTTGTTTTCTACCATTTCTGTCCAGTTCCAGAACGAAAGTAACTGGATTATAAGGTACAATTTATACAAAAAGTCTGTTCCAATCAAAATATTTCTGGACTGTGAATAATCCAGTTTGACAACATCCGTACAACTGAGGCCCAACTGTATACAAAAACATAGTCATTGTAAAAGGGGGTGAACAGACAAAATTAGTGCAAATTGATCCACTTATGGGACTGACAAACCTTTAACGAACAGTTCTGCTTCAAAAGTATATCTAGGGCGAAGGGACCGATTGCCTAGGCAAATGCCCATCTACTAAGTATTTGACTCCACTGGATTAATGATGAATGACCAGAAGCAAGACATGGAGTTGGAAGAAAAGGTGGTCCCATTCCTCTCGACATTGAGAAGACACAGAATCTGATATAGACAAAGAAGTTGCGGACGATCAAAAATGTTGTATTTGCAATAAGTGGCAACCTACAGATTTCGATAAATATCCACATGTAGCTTTAGTATCTTGGGGTAAATGTGATAAATGTGCTTGTTGGACTCATTTAAGGTTCTGGAGCAATGTGCGTGCCCTGTGCAGGAACAGTGAGTTCTTGTGTTCTGTTCATCAGATAACAAAAATAATCAATCTTTAAACTGAATTATAAATATAGTTTTTGTTGAAATTAAAGATTAAGAAATAGTTAAAAATGATTAAAAAAACTACTGAAACTTTGTTATTTTCCAAACCGTTACACTTTTTGCCAAACAGAAACTTTGCATTCAATTTAAATCATTTTGGTACTGTTTGTCCTCTTTACCTTAACTTTCTCAACACTTAGCCATTTAGCATCAATATATCAGGGCTCTGCAGAGTGGGCGACTCAGGCGAAAAAGTCGCCTGGTTTCATAAAACTTCGCCTGATTTACTGATCAAAGCGAAGTCGAAGTCGCCTGGAATTTTTGGGAAGTCGCCTGAATACGATAGGTGATAACCAAATCTGGCCCAGTGGCTAAAAAGTAGGGGGACAGTGTGCAATTATACAACTGCTGGTCGGAAGCCCTTTGATCGTAATTCAAGCGTGTATCGATAGTCGCGAGGCCAGCAGATTATCAGAAAGAGGGGTATGTTCTGGCAGCTAATAGTCAACGTGCTTGCTTCATTCACACCTACGCTGATTGGTTTCGACAATGCTTTGTATACTATCGGCACCAGAAATCTTTATTTAAAATCCTTTCCCTTTTTAAGTTTTTATTATTTCTGTAAATTAAGTTATAAACAGTCTACGAGATTTGTTGCTTACTTTCACATAATGAGAATAATGGCCGACATTTACGGACGCCGTGTCATTTACCAGAAGTCAACATTTCGTTGAAAATTTGAAATCTTGATGAAAAATAATTCTGCCGAAAATCTACGTAGAGTAAATTTATTTTTCATTAGAATCCTTCAATTTGAATTATCTGCTTTAATTGTAACAAGTGAAGAAAATTATGACAAACATTTAAAGCTGCTACGATCTTTTCCTGGGTTTCTTGTTATGATACATTCTTTCCAAAAACTAAATTTCACTTACATGTATTGGTAATAATTCCTTTTAATAACATGTAATTCTATAAAATGGAGCAAATTATCCTGTGTTAACTTTAAACCTCTGCATGTATTTGTGTACTCAGCAGTAACCCTTACCCTTTACACGCTATCTCTGACTTAATCACAGAGGACCTTCTTTGACCAATTAATGACAATTTCTATCCATTTAGGCCCTATATGTTATCAGGTAAAGTGGACAGACTTTAACTCATTACCACACAATCTCCCCATTTTGACATCTTGAAATGTTTTTTATGGGAAACTGTGGAAAAAGGAGGAAATGATTGCAGCAAGCAATTTATCCTTTCCCCACATGTTTCTACCCTCTTTTGCACCTTCTTTCTTATTTAAGCTCACTTTGAAAGGTCTTATTTAGCCTCTTTCAATTTGTATCAGTCTGATTTTTTTCTTCTGGTAATGGCTTTAATAAATACATCTTGTTACAATAAAATCTTTTCTCATTTTCTGCTTCGAAAAGGACCACTACTCATTTCATTCAGACCACCTATACACTGTTTGCATTTTTTTATTAGTTGACTTTTTTTATTATATATGAATCTATTATGAAACATTAAAAAAAAATAAATTCAGAATCAAACTCTTGAATTCTCAAACCTAACAAATAAAAAATACAAAAGTATTTGTTCACAGGAATAAGATCTTTATTGAGTACTGAAAGGATAAGCAGTATTTTCTGTTTATTGCATAATACCTAATATAAAATGAAACTACTTGGTTGTAAAGCTATCTTATTTTCTGATAGAAATGAGGAATACGAGCAAAAACTTGATTTTTAACGCAATCCACTTCTCCTGAAAGTCTCACCACTTCTCTCCATTTTGAAAAACTTCTCCCAATTCTCAGACTAGTGAGAAGTGACTTCTCCCCAAATTCTGGGAGTCTGCAGAGCCCTGTATATTGAAGTGACATCATTTTTCACTGGATTTGATATGGCTGCTGGTTGTTGACATTTTTGAGTTGCAGAACTGGGATTTTGATTTTATGATTTGACTGAGGTAAAAAGATGGTTTTACCTGATGATGTTCTAAAATTAAGGTAAGTCTGTTTATTATCATTGCCTTCATTTGTTTACGATAAGTAACTCAATACAATGGGGGTCCAGGCCTTTTTTTTTTTAAACAAACTGACAAATGTGTAGAAAATCAGCCTTGACAGAGCACTGGCTTTTGAAAAATTGGTATAAATGTGTATACATTCTTCTTTCCATCGATGTCATTAACTTAAACAGCTATATTCAATTTCACTTTACTCTTAGTATGAAAAGTATGGAATAGTGAGAGCAAAAAATGAAAGTAGTGAGAATTTGCCCGTTATAAAAAGTAAAATCAAATTGATTACCTTATTACCGTGCGTATGTCGAAATAGCTTATCTGTTGAAATAGCTTATTGCAAAACACAGGTTTAAGTAAATTAATCATGAAACCCTCGAACCAATATTTTAGTAACACATAGATCTAAAAACCGGAAAACAGAGTCATTGTTTACAAAAGCTGGTTCTCCTACTTCCTGTAAGAATGGTTCCATGTTCTTTATAGACTCGAATATTTCATAGAGTAGTAGACTGGAACAGCTGCCCAAGTCTTTGTTAAATACGACTGCGGGAGCGGTCTATTCACAGAGTAGAGTAGAAAAGAATAGAAAATTTAAATAATTTTAGATAGATTTATAGACTCAGCTACTCGCATTCTCGGAAATCTGTCTCAGCTACTTTCTATATCTTTAGATTAGAACAGATAAACCATTCTACCAAGACATCGTTTGGGAAACGAATAGAGGTATCTATCTTGGCATTTAGAAAATACATACTAGGTCTCAAAATGAGTTCTTTTCCCCCGAACGTATTGATTTGAATGGTAATGGGGGTGTAACAGATCTGTTAACAATAAAGAAATGATAACAATTTTTCGTAAAATTTGTGACAGTGAAGCCGACGATAACGAGACTTCAGAACGTAGCACTTTTTAAAATGTAGAACACGTTTGCCCATTGAAAAAAGTCGCAGATTTATGTTTATTAGTCTTTGTTCTCTATCGGCTCGGCGATAGAACGGTCCTGTAAACAAATTACTGATGGTGGTATTCAAGTAGCCTTCACCCTCTAGTACAAATATTTTCTCGTCAAAATAGACACCGACTTCTTTTGAATGCCACAGTTAGATATCATGTTCCAAAAATTGTAGTTCGACGAGGTATGCGCCAGTCCATCCCATCAATAGTTAGTCTAGAGTGTATCATTCTATGGGGTACTGAATGGGTAAAAAGTCCACTTTAGGTAGTACGCGCTAAATTAAACACGTGCATGCGTAAATATTACAGGTGTATATAGGCGTGAGCGCTAAATTACTGAGCGCTCAATACTATATAATGTGCGCGTACGCCTAAATTACAAGTGCACGCACAATATGAAGGTCTTTTTTAACGCTTGCACGCTCATATTATGAAAGTTCACGCGCTAAATAACGCGTGCACTTTCAAAGTATAAGCGCGCACTCTTAAATTTAATGGGTTTTCTATATCATTTGCACACGTTTTTATGCCCAGACGACTCACAGTGGGCTTTTGACCCAAACGGTTTATTTATCGTCGCTACCTAAGCAAAGACGCATCTAGTAGACTATTAATTGCTGCGGGGAATAATGCAAGGGTGCACGACAAAATTGTTTAAAGCCCTGCCTGGTTCTTTTATGCGCTCGTCACACGGGGCTTCAGTTTAATGTCTTATCCGAAAGACTGAACTAATTTGATAGTTTGGTCAGCCCGGGGATCGAATCCGTGTTCTCGAAGTTTGGGGTCGAGTACTCTACCAACTAAGCTTTGGGGACCGACAGACTCAAGATCACGAGTTCGAGCCCTTGACTGACCATATCAACTACTAAATTTGTGTTTTGGGTGAGACTTTAAACCTAGGCCCTATGTGATGGTGCTGTCCATCGAGCACGTTAAAGAACCAGGCGGAGCTCTCAGCAGTTTCGTCTTGTATCCTTGCACTACCCCCAGTAACAACTAACCATCTTCTGGAGGCGTCGTACATATGGGCATGTGCTACGATAGCTACGATAACACACACACCGGCAGAAGTCATAGGCGTGTTAATTTTCCTTTTTAAATTCAATAATATATTAGTCACTAGGCCTACATTATAAATATTCTAATGATAATATTCTAACCACAGAAATATGGGCCTTCTTCAACTCCAGTTGTATGAAAATGTTCTCGGAGACTACATGACGTCCATTTTTCAGAATGTGTGGTTCAACTGGGTATAAGAATAAAACCCCAACAGGCCTATACTATCGCAATATCTGCCATTTAATCTGGCGGAACAAACATGATAACTAGCATGCCGTAAGAGAGGGAAAAATGTGTCATGGTTTTGTGTTTCATTATCTTTTTTGTATTTGTATTTGTGGGCATCTGTATACATGTATATGTGTATAATGTTTCAATATCTTTAAGTTTCAAGCGCGATAAATGGTCATAGCTATGATTGCGCTGTAAAACACCAATCAATCAATTTATTTATAAGCCAGTTCTATTAAGCACGATCTTAGTGAACTTTCTTGTTGTAATTTCTTTTCTTGTAAGATCAAGTGGTCGACAGGAAGTCTCACTTCGTTTTTCGAAGAATTTATGACCAGTAAATGTACCAAAGATGTAGAATTGTCGGTTGGCGACCTAAACGACGTTCAAACCAACAAAAAGGGTTAACAAATCTGGCGGCCAACGTTGTAGCTCAAAGCACATTTTTGGTCTCAGTCAATGATTTCATTGGTCGACTTGTTATTTGATGGACAGTCGCGATTGGCCAATTGTACGAAAGCATGGTAATTGAAGGTGTTAAACCAAAATAGTATCGAATAAGGTGTGATATACTGTTATCAGCTTTTCATTTTGACTACCAGTATTCCCATTTATTTATTTATTTGTAGTCCATTTATTTTGGCGGTATGGAAAGTATGTCCTAAAATAACTCTACATCAACAAGTAAAAAACGCCAAATGTGAACATCACAATATGAATACGCGCACAGTATCTTTAGTACGACTGAAAACATTCATTTAAATGTTCACTTTCAAGAAGCAACCGATATTATCAAGAGAGGTAACATTTAATGCAATTTGTTGAAATTTTGCCTCTTTTTAGAGTTAGAATTTCATATACTAACCAGCGCTCAGCGCCCTGCAGATGAGAATCAGACTCTCAAGTCGTCAGTTGCGGGGGGGGGGGGGCAGATAATGACTGTTTTAAAATAATGACATTTCATGCTATTAGAGTTTTAAATATATTAGGGATATTATTATTTATCATTTTATACTTAATGTCGGGAGATTGAAAGGGGATTGCCGGAAAGGATGTCGGAGCATATATACGGGACATACGATTCAAGAGGGACAAATCAATTAATTTTCATAACGGTGTTTAACACACTGTAAATAGTGTTTTATTTCTCGGCCTGGAGAGACTGCATGGTGCTGAGCGTATAGAGAGAGAGTTGAGTGAGGAAGCCTGGATCGAACAAGTGGCAACAAATCGACCTAATGGCTGTAACGTGAAAGACAACAGTGCTTCAGTGACATTTTGGCAGGAATAGCAAGAATTGCAGGAATGACGTCATGACTTCTTGCACGACGCTAAGACGCCATGATAACGACGTCATGACCACGTTAATTATATCAGTATAAGCATTAAAGAATGGGGGACTGTGAGAGTGTGAAGAAATTGATGTAATCATACGATAAAATTTTAGACTGGTCCACTCTTAAAACAGTTGCAGGAGGCATTTCACTATGTGTTTTAATTGAAAGGTAAGTACCCTATAGAGTGGGAACATTATGGTAAATGGAAAAATTGCTTGTTGGAAGCAATGTGTCCATTTCAAGTACTGGTAGCTCTGTATCTATCTCTGTATTATTCTAAACCCGCTTTTAAAGTATCATAAGTGTTCGTGTACGTCATAATGTAGCATTTGTGTTAATGGGTTTAACCCATTCCCACTCAGTGACGCTTTTAGACGCACCAAGAACAAAAAGCTTTGGAACACATTGTGGAAAATGAGAGAATTGCTTGTAACAAGCAATTTCTTTATTTTCTACAATGTTTTCTACTCAGAAAGTTGAAAAAATCCAAAATTTCATAAACTTTTATATTGTCGTCTGCAACTCCTTTCTATTTGGACCAGTCTAAATTTTTGCCGTCTGGTAATGGGTTAAACGCTGTTATACCGCTGTTCGCAGATTCTGTTTCAACCAATTAAAATTGGTCAACAAAAAAGGTTAACAAAAATGATTTGCCTAAAATGAAAAAGGTTTCCAGCGAAAGTGTGTTTAACCCTTTCACAGACGACATAATTGAATACTTCTCCAATTTGAAAGATGATACAGGCTATAAATATAACTTATCCAAATTTAGAAATAACCATAGTATAGGGTAGAAAACATTGTAGGGAAAGAATAAATTGTTTGTATTTATGTATTGTACAGTTTAAAACCATGTAACCGTGAAATCAAGCGATTGTGCGGGAAAGGGTTAAATTGAAGCAAAAGCTCTGTAGAGTTTAAAACAGTGGAAAGGAGAAGTTGGTCGTTGAAAGCAATTTCTCCTTTTTCACATTGTGCCTCATTTATTGATAAATGATTTATCGTTCGCTAAGCTGTTTAACAAATTTCTATCGATATTCCGTATGTAAAAAGGGTGTTGTATCAATGAAGCGAAACAATAGGACAGTTAACTTGAGATTCATTCATTATATTCGAACAGGCGGTGGAGAAAACAGGAGAATTCTGAGATATAAGTATGTGTTACGCAATAGATTGCAAAAAGTGTGGAAAGAAGACTTGGGCAGGTAACTCTTTACTTCATCATATAATGTCACTTATATTGATATTTCAATCATTTAATTTACCCTTTCCTATTTTTCAAAAGTTTAGACTTATCCAAATTGAGAGAATTGCAGACGACAATCAATGGTCAGTGCAATTCAAAAAGTAACCAACCTTTAGGATAGAAAATATTGTGAGAAAAGAAGAAATTGCTTGTTACAAGCAATTTCTTCTTTTCCCACAATCTTTTCTCAAGAACAAAATCACAGGGACGTAAAAACCAGGGATTAAAGAGGAAAGAGATAAAATTATCTGTGGTGATGGAATCTAGATTTTGTTTTAAAGATAAAAATTTCATCTTACTTTCGTTTTAGAAGAATACAAATAATGATATGAATGGTAAATAAGAAAATATTTATACCAATCTGACATCTATAAGAAAATATTTATATCAATCTGACATCTATAAGAACACATTTATACCAATCTGACATCTATAAGAAAATATTTATACCAATCTGACATCTATATACAGCTTAAATAAGCTGGAAATAGCCACGAAATTTGTGATGCACAATCAATAAAAAGTCAATGTTTTAAAAAGTCCGCATTTTCTCACTTTTTCTTTGATAAGCGTTCCTACCAGAATAGCTTAGTTCATATTCTCTAAAAAATTAAAGCTCCTCTTTTATTTCGCGCTTTTGGGCGAATTGTGTAATCACGTGATGTAATTGATTGACCAATCGCTGGCCCCGCCCACTGACTCTCATAGGACCCGCCTACTGACCCCAAAGGCCCCGCCCTTTAACTCCAACAGGAAGTTCCATTTCGATTCTTAGCGGCTTTACTTTGCCAGAGGGATTATCTGTAGCATGTTACGAATAAGTATAATTTTTGGTTGGCGAAATAAGCTGTAGTTACGACGTTTTAAGTCGCCAAACCAATAAACAAGGTTGAACAAATGGCGGCCTATGTCGAAGTTGAAAGTTCAGGTTCGGCCTGAATAAATAATTCGATTGGTCGGTTTATTCCTTTATTGAAAGCCGCGATTGGTCAATACCCGGGGAAATAAGTGAATTTGAATTGCGTCGTCACTATTTATTCAGTCAAAGACTATATATCAATATTTTTATTGAATCAAAGGGATTAAGTTAAAAGCCAATATGAAACATTTTTATGATGAAGTTGGTCTACTTATTATATCTATTTATGGTTGTTTTGTTTGTTTTGCGTTGTTTTTGTTCGTTTGTTTACTGTTTTGTGTTGGGGTGGTTTTGTTTGAGGGATGTTTTATTTGGGTGTTGGGGCGAGGGGTGGCAGGGTATAGTTTTGTTTTATTCCCGTCTTTTCTCCATCTTGTTCCCAGCCTATGCCCTCTTTCTAATCCCCCGTCTATAAATCAGTACTGTTTGAAAAGTCCTGATTTATCCCCGCGACAAATTGATATCTATTAGACTTGAATATCCTTTTTCAACAATATTTTCAAATTATTTTGGCCTCTTGTCTCTCTCCGGGTTTCCTAATTTGCATATATTTGTATATCACTACAAATTATCTACCCTATATCCGTATCTCAAAAAAAAAGTACAGAAAATTAAAGGTTATATATAAAAAGTGCCCGATGCAAAACTTCGCCGTCCTTGTGATTCTTGGATCAGGGTCGATACCTTTTGCACTTTAGAGGAAGTTCCTTCTATCACAACCAAATTTGAATTTGAACCGGGAGTGAACTTTGAACTCGCACGTTGTCTGTCATTTTTGTGAAGCTTTTTTGATTGTTTGGTGACTTAAACTTCATTATAACAGCTTATTTATTCAAACTGTAGTTACGCGGTTTAGGTCGCCAACCAATCATTTTAATTTTTATTACATGTAACTGGCTATAAATTTCACAAAATAACGAAATTTAATATCGAAGTGAAACTTCGTGTCGGAGTCAGTGGGCGGGGCCAGCAATCAGCCAATATTCAATTTTTTCCGGTATGTTGTAATATTGATAACTATTCACTTTCAGGGTGTGGATTGCATAAAGATTCTGTTATGGCCAAAATTCCAAAAGACCAACAATGTTGCTGCAAAAAATAAAAGTACCTAGGAGAGGTCAGTATATTCAGCCCTTGTCATGCTGAATAAAATCCTTATTCAGAATTGCATTAAAATCAAAGGGCTGAAAGCACTGAAATGCCTGATACTGTGGCTAATTATTTTTTGTGCAGGCTGATCTTAGTCTGCAAAGCGGGAATATTGCGGGTTCAGCATGGCAAGGATTCGTAAGTTCTACTTCGTTGTAACTATGAATCGATAACGATATAACCCGTAACCAGGCGACATAACTTAGCAAACAGCCAGAATCAAAAGAGGAAAGAAGTCCGACCTTTACTTGTCAATAGAATCAATATACTTCACAGGGGGTAAAATATCACTCTTTTACAAACAAAAACCTTTAAAAAACAGCGTGTGTTGTTTTATCCATTTAGCCTCTATCGGTCTCTTATTGTGTGCTCTCAGTTTAAAAGCAATACCACTTTGACTTCTTAACCTGCATTATACGAGAGTTAACGCAATTCGATCTCCTGAGGTGCGTTCTTTTAGTCGAAATTCTTAAGATTTTAAGATAAGGCGTTCTTGAGATTAAGATTTTTAAGCCGCTAAATAAGAATTTTAAGAATTCTTAATTAATGAGGAGTTTAAGCGTACTCTGCATTGGCTTAAACATGTAGCCTTGACGACGTCGAATTTTTTCACTCAAAATAACAAAAATCGTTCTTTAAAATGTCTCAAAAATCTTATTCAGCGGAATTTTTCATCTTGTCGAAAAGAACGCACCTTTTGACTTCTTAACTTGCATTATACGAGAGTTAACGCAAATCGATCTCCTGATCTCAGTTTAAAACCTAAAAAAAAAATTGACTTCTTAACCTGCATTATATGAGAGTGGGCGCAAGGTGATCTGCATCAGGTTGCACATTATCGTCGTCGCACTACACACATTGAAGGATGTAAACCACGTATATCACCTGCATTAGCTGCGATATCGTAGCCCTCTTTTTGATGAACCTGTCGCCATCAGATTATCGGATAGAGGACTACGATATCGCATCTACACTTGTACATAGGCTCAGAGACCCAAGTTTTGACAAACGAAGAATGAAGGTTACCTTAACCCATTCCCACACAGTGACGCTTTTTGACACCAATAAGAAAAGCAATTGGGAAAATATTGTGTAAAATGAAGAAATTGCCTGTAACAAGCAGCAATTTTTTTCATTTTTTACAATATTTGCTATCCAGAAAATAGAAAATGAAAATCTAAATTTCACCAACTTTAAATTTTCGTCTACAACTCCTTTCAATTTGGATCAGTCTATAAAGTTTTGCTGTCTGGTAACGGGTTAAATCTGTTTCCGATTACAAGAGCTATGATGTTTTTTTTTGTTATTTGTTTCTTCACCTTTCCTACTCTCTACGTCTATCATATGTGATAGTCAACCGTTTTAACTTTAAAATCCCCTATATAGAGCGGGACAGAAGACGTTTGGGATTGGGTACGATAACAATAAAAGAGTACGCGCACAAATGATATAGAACTTAGGCATGCGCACTGACAACCGGGATCCAAACCCATCCGCTTCGCAGGCTTAGTTATTACGTCATTAAGAGCGTACAACTGCCACCGGTGATTCCAGAACCAATCGAAAGCCTACATTTAGGGTTGCGTTGAAATAAAGACTGTAAAATTAATCATTGAATCATCATGCTTATAAGCTAATTGCATCCCCTACCGTTAAATCCTGAAAATTCTAACCATATCAACTAAATTAAGGGTTTCGTCCGCTTCTGACAAAATTATATCTATGCTCTACTTCATTCCGACCTATTTAATTTAATACATTTGGCCCAGTTTGTCACGTACAGAATGAAATGTAGATCAAATCAGAGTTTTGAACTTGGCCTTCAAACAGTTTCGTAATAAATATTGTACATTATTCGTGGGCCTTGCATGGATCGATGCCCACGCATGCGTGTTCTTCTTTTACTCTCACGTCAGGACCTGTCTTATAAATAATACATTGTATATCTATTATTGATTTATCTGAAGTGTTTATCAATCAATTTTGAGTCGACGAGATTAATTTTGATAACATCGTGGTTAAGGAAACTGTTTTCTACTTTTCATTTTTCCGTCTTTCAGCTAAGGATCTAAATTGAAAATATCTCGGGCCTATACAATAGATGTATCTTAATGATTTAAATAGTTTTTTTGTCCTAACAGCTATTGAACGGTTCATGGATCGCCGCTGTCAATGAAAGGCTCGAATGACCAATCAAGTCATTAATTTGTAACGGGGGTGAACTTTCAACTCGAGAATAGCATAATACATTTTTAACTAAACGTCGTAACAGTGGCCCCATTCAAGTTGGAGAATATGTTGTTAAGGTCGCCAGCCAACGATTTACTTTTTGTGAACACATATTTACAAAATAATGCCGTTTAGAATCTTCTTTGAACTTCTGTGTTGGAGGTCAGTGGGTGTGACGAGCGATCCGTCAATTTCAAAATCTATACCGCTTTTTATGGCTGAGGTGGGTCAGAGGTTGCTCAAAATACTGGAATTCTGCGCAATTCAATTACGACTTGAATGGACTTTAGTTAACCCGATCCCATACAACAAAATTTTAGATTGGTCCAAACTGAAAGAAGCTGCAGACAACAATTTCAAGATGATATAAATTTTTAAATCTATTTGTATATTTGATAGAAAACATTGTGGATAATGAAGAAATTGTTTTTGTTTTTGTTGTTTTTTTTTCCAGAGAAGCGTAGAAAGGAAGGATTGTGTGGGAATGGGTTAACTATCATCTGGGGTATTTCCAAAGGGGTAAAATAACGGTATCCCTTTGTCCGTCCCCCCCCAAAATTTCCGCCCTTTTAACTGATAAATTTAAGATGGTTTATAAAAACATAAGATTAAGGAGCGTAATAAAGAATTAATGTAGGTCAACATTAACTAAACCTAGACAAGACAACAGTTTTTTCGTTTGGCACGTGCGGTTTTATCCGCGTTGATACTTTTTAGCTCGACTATTCGAAGAATAGGTGGGTTTTACCGGTCATCCGGGCGTCGGAGTAATGCTTTGCTTAAACCTTGCGTGCAAGTGTCATATCTCAGTTTCTACTAATGCTATTGCTCTGAAACTTGTTTTGTTGGCGATAATATTAGCTTCTAAACACAGATTCATTACTCTAACATTCATTCTAGCTGAATTTTAACCCTTTTCGGACTAATAAATTCTTTGTTAAACCTTACATGCAACTGTCATATATCTTTAATAACTCTCTTTCTGTCAGTGCTATTGCTTTGGAACTTTGCACATGCTTTGTTACAATAAAATCAGCCTCTAGACACGGATTCATTACTCTGACATGCATTTCATTTTGAATTTTAAACCTTTTCGGACTTGAAATTTCTTAGTTAAACTTTACGTGCACCTCTCGTATATCTTTAATTACCCTCTTTCTACCAATACTATTGCTTTGAAACTTTGCACAGTTCTTTGTGACCAGCATATCATATTCTAGGCAAAGATTCGTCACTCAGACATTCATTCTAGTGGAATTTAACCTTGTGTGGCTCAAAATTTTATTTGAAAGATTTTTTATCTCAACTACTTCTTAGGTGATATGCCTAATGTCGACATTGAATTGCTATCTAGCACTCAGAATAGTCGAGCGCTGCTGTTAATTGACAACTCTTGTTGTAATAATAACATTGCAATGTTATAGCCAGTAAGTCTCATTTCACCTAACATGTCATCGTTTCTTTGTCATTTCTTTTTAAAGTAGCGTTTACAGCCGATCTGAAGAAGTTTTTTTTTTTTTTTTTTTGAAATCAAGCAGTTTGGAGTTGTTATTTATCTCTCCTCCTCCTTTCCTCGACCCCTGCTTAAGAAGGTCACAGTTTTAAATAAAACATGTATTTGATAGCAGAAGTGACACCTGTTCTCGAAATCATCAAAGTACATAACAAACCTAGACCAGTGGCAAAAACTTTGCTGTTACCTGTAGACAAACACTTTTTTTCCTTTTGAACACTCGTATTATTCGATGAGCCTGTATGAGCGTAAATCTGGTCAAGATAAATGAGCCTATGCGTGACATTTCCAACCATTTCGCATGTGCGTGACTCGCACACATTGAGCACACTGGACAGCCATTCGGGGGCAATTAGAACATTCATTGATTGTTTGAAGAATCTTTGGTCAGTATCTATCTACAAAGCACAGAGTGAAGACTCTGATCAGACTGTGCGGATGCACAGGCTGATCTGAGTCTTTACTTGGCGCACACGTGTAATGGTTGGAAATGTCACGCATGCGCTCATATTCATTTAACCCATTCCAACTCAATCCCTCCTTTTTACGCCCCTCAAGAAAAAAACTTTGGAAAACATTGTGGAAAATGAAGAAATTGCTTGTATCAAGCAATTTCTTCATTATCTACAATGGTTTCTATCTAAAAAGACAAAAAATTCAAAATTCCATCAACTTGAAATTGTCGTCTGCAGCTTCTTTCAGTTTGGACCAGTCTAAAATTTTGCTGTGTTGGAATGGAGGGGCTCTGAGTTATTCAATACATATTCAAGTTTCAGAGTATGAGTAGTGCTATCTGTATTATAGGCGCGACACCGCTTTTACAATTTCTTCATTTTCCACATTGATTTCTACTTAGAAAGTCAGAGGTATTTCAGTTCAACTAACTTGAAACTGTCTTCTATAACTAGTTCGAATTTGAACCAGTTTTATTTTTGATGTTTGGTAATGGATCATATAATCAGAAATCGTCGACGGGCGACCAAAACATCAACTTTATAGTTGAATAATTTAATTTTTAGTTTCGTCTATCAAAAACGAGCGTTCTGATTGGTCGAAAAATATTATTCATACCTCCATGAGCAAAATTTGATCACGCAGTGATTTCGTATGCTTCCGAACTAAATAGTCCCATACAAAAAGGTATCAAAATTTGTAAAGCTTTTGTTTTTTCGTTCGATGCTATTAAATCATAAGAAATGAAGAGAATTTTTTTTGTTTTCATGGAGGTATGAACCGAAAAACCTATAAATCCGCTTCGCGTATTCATACAGTGTGATTAGTTTTTTCGGTTCATACTTCCATGAAAACAAAAAAAATATTCTCTTTATCTCCTTAGTAAGTTATACGATCTTTTTATTTCAACGACGTTCTATATTTTCAGGCTATGGTTTCCACGACTACGCTTGAAGTCATTGGTGGATATTAACAGTGCTTTATTGTTTGCTCACTTTCTGTTATTTACCGTTTGATATTTACATGTTGTTCTTACTTTCAAATTTGTAATAAATCACTATGAACATGCATCTACATTGAGATTTCAGTCCTCTAACTAGCCCGGCCTAGGAAGCTCGGTGGACAATTTACTGGAGTGTAAGCCTTGGCGACAAAAGTTCTTGCGAAATGCCCCATTTGTCCATTGCCAATCGAATTCTGCCTCTTTTCGGTTTAGCCTATTGCCATAGAATCCCTCCTTTTTAGCCCCCCGAAAATCTTTGAAAAACATTGTGGAAAATGAAGAAATTGTTTGATACAAACAGTTTCTTCATTATCAACAATGTTTTCTATTCAATAAGACAAAAACATTTAAAATTCCATCAACTTAAAATTGTCGTCTGTAACTCCTTTCAATTTGGACCAGTCTAAAGTTTTGTAGTTATGGATTGGGTTAAATGTTTGTATAAGATATTAGATCAAAATTTATGTTTTGCGTTGAAACAAAAATCCATATTTTTATTGAGATGCCGCAACTCGTGAAAACATAGTTTTTGCCGTTCACCAAACGTGAGATTAATTGACGGATCGCGTGTGTCAATCAAAGAAACAACCGATCAATCAAAATATATATTTAATCCTGAATTGAACTTTGAACTCCAACATCAGTCGACAATTAGGACTATTTTTGTTCTATTGTCGACTTAAAACATCGTGGCTACATCCTGAATGAGCATTTAGGTTGACAACCAAACATTTTACTGTATATTCATGAAACTGGTGGGTTGCCCAGCGATCTTTCGATTAATCTTACCGAAAAACAAAGAACTGACGGATCGCTGCTCGCCCTATTTCCCACATGAACACATACACTGACTCCACTGACAACGCCTAATGACTGGAATTTCCACTTCGTTATCAAATGGCGGTATTTTGCAAAACGAACGACCAGTAACATGTAACAAACAAGAGGACCATGATGGTCTTAAATATCTCACCAGTGGCATCTGCAAATTAAAGTTGTTTTTTTTTTTTCTTTTTTCATTAAAAAGGCACAACTTGAGCCAAATAAAATTAATACATACCACATATCAAAGCTCATAGCCTTATGGTTTGGGAGAAGATTTTCAAAGATTTCCTTCTTTATTCCTTTGTAAAATCAGGGATTGCACAGAAAGATGCTAATTTTGAGAATACGGCAACTCTTTGAAGTATTTTGGTAGAAGGTCATTAAACACTGATAAATTCCAATTATCAAGGCTCTATGCCTTATGGTTTGGAAGAAGAAGATTTTAACAGATTTTTTCTTTATTCCTTTGTAAAATCAGGGATCGCAATAAAAAGGGATAATTCTCAGAGTGCAGTAATTCATTGAAGTTTTTTGGTAGAGGGTCAATAGACATTGATACATACCAAATATCAAATCTCTGCAACTTATGGTTTTGGGAGGAGATTTCCTTCTTTATTCCTTTTTAAAAAGGGCTAATTTCCATGGCATGGTTATTCTTTGAAGTAATTTGGTAGAGTGTCATAAGTTGATGATACATAACAAATATCAAAGCTCTAGGCCTAATGGTATGGGAAGAGATGATTTTCAAAGATTTCCTTTGTAAAATCAAGGATCACACAGACAAGGACTAATTTTTGGTAGAGGGTCAATATGTGATAATTTTTACCAAATATCAAAGCTATAGGCCTTATGGTTTAGGAGGAGAAAAATTTTGAATTATTGTTTGCAGACGGACGCCGGACATTTACCGATCACAATAGCTCACCTTCAGCTCGGTGTGCTCAGGTGAGCTAAAAAGTAAAATTGTTTGTTGGCGACCTAAACATCGTAACTGCAGCTTCAGTATGATAATAATGCTTAATATGGATTACAGCCAATGTCTGAGTTCAAAGTTCACTTCCGATCTAAACGAATGATTACAATGGTATATTGATTCTTTGATTTACATAGCGATCGATCAAATACTCCGTCATGAAATTCTAGATATTCTGCCGAGCAAATTAAAAAAATGCCCGTCGCGCGAAAAAATTTCAAATATTCTAACCGTTTGCTAGACGATAAATTTTTAGTTTGGTCCAAATTCAAAGTTCATGCAGACGAAGTCTCTTTCAGTTTAGATTATTTTTATATTGCGTTCTATCTGTAAATGGGTAAAGAAACCGTACTTCAGACAAATGACTCCGCCAATAGATACTTGATCCAGATCCTGCCATATATGTTTGTTTTGAAAAAGAATATAACACTCCTATGGTTAGAATGAGAACGAAAAAGCCCTACATATCGTAACTCAATAACATGGCTTGCAGGTTTCCGATTTTAAGGGTTTTTTTAATACTTTCCCTTCTATTCAAAAATCGGGATCACGCCAAAAAGAAAAAAAAGATTAATGTTATTCTAAACTTGATAACTCGAATAAATTGAGTGACCAGATAAACTATACAGTATAATCCCAAATTTATCATGTATTATACGACAAATATTGTCGTGAAACTGTCGCACGAAATGACCTGGTGCACGTGACAGCGTGTAAGATACGTCCTACGATTAATCTTGCGACAATCTTCTGTCGCAATATGCCTTATGAAACAAGACCGGGTTCCTGCAACGCAGGGCAGAAATTTAAGTCGCCAGATTGCATAAGCAATCGTGTTCACCTTGTTACCGTACTGTCGCCTCTTTCAATTTTACATGATTTGGGTTTCTTTAAAGACGGTAATCTATAAATCAAGAAACAATATTCATAAAATCTTTTAATCAAAAAGGGTTGTGTTCGTGACAAATCAAATAATTTGGCACAAGTGGTCACCTTATACATAGACAATGTGTCGTGTGCAAAACTTAGTCAACGTCTGGATGTCAAGGCTAAAACATATAATAATATGTTCATAAACATGGTTTATTCCTTCCGGAATGGGGGTGTACACACAACTTTCCAAAATTAGTAACTCTGAATCTTTTTCTTATAAACTCCAATGATCACGTTAAAGAAACCATGTCACAGTCACCTTTCTATGCCCCCTCTTTATTACTTCAAGATTAAGAGCAATCAAAAATATTCATTCTAAGAAGTTTTTTTGAGCCATTGTTTTATTTTTGTTGGTATCCCATTTAGATTATTGCAACAGTAATCTTTACAGAAGTAAAGAAACACACCAGAATTATCAAACATAACGTTCACCGCAAGCGAGCAAAATGTGGTAACCACATCTTAAATTCGAAAAAAAAAGGGAAAGAAATCGTCCTTAACAGAGTAACCGATTTAACTATAAGAATATCAACACAAAGTTTTCATGAATTTGTATCTAACAACGTTTGTTATTTAATTTTTATCACATGTTTGTTTTTTACCTACTTATTTTAAATTGAATGGGAAATAAGATACAGTCAGTGGGTGGCCAGCAGAGCCATTAGGCGGGCCCACTGATCCGTCAACTGACAGCAGATTAAAATACTATATGCTGTAAATCAAATACTTGACAAATTAAGGTTTATGAAATTTATATCTTTTCAACATTTTGGGAATAAAACTCCATTGTGCTTGTGTTAATGAACACATATTAAGAATCACAAGAATTTTTCAAACTTCAATCTCATGTAAAAATGCAGTTAGAAATAACACACACGCTATTTGACCCCCCCCCCCGAAAAAAAAAATTGGAAAACATAGTCTAAAATGAAGAAATTGCTTGCAACAAGCTATTTCTTCATTTTATACAATGTTTTCTACACAGAATGATGGAAAAATATGAAATTTCGTGATTTTTAAATTGTCGTCTACAACTAATTCAAATTTCGACCAGTGTAAAATTTTGTCGTCTGGTAATGGGTTAAGTAGTAGACGGCGCATGTTGTAGTTGTTGAAAATCAAATGCAGGACAGTACATTGTCCCAAAGGGAAGCAATACATACACTTCACAATAAAACAGAGCCATTGTTTATCTCCCTTAATTGAACGCGAAGAAGGCGTATTGGTGATCAAGTCAATGATAAGAAAGATCAGGATGGACATCCTTGTAATCACTTCATTGTGTTCTGGAGTATTTCAGATTGATGTTCAAAGATTATTCAGGCCAACAGAATACAATGAAGTACACTACTTCATAGCCGGGGCAGGTTGGTACTGTGGTACTTTCTGGTAATTGATCAATCACAGGCCCCGCCCACTTACTCCATTTGCGACGCCCGTCAACAACTCCAACAGAAATTTAAAAGGCTCTTTTGCAAGATTTATGGCAAGTAGCATGTAACAAAAAAGTAATACAGTTGGTTGGCAACTTGAACATCGTAACTGTAGCTTGAACAAAAAAGGTTTAAAAAAGGCGACCAATGTTGGAGTTCAAAACTCATTTCCGGTCTAAATGAATCATTTCATTGGTGGACTTTTTATTAAATTGACAGCGACTGGTCAATTGATACACGGCGATGACATCGATTTCTTCGATGACATTTAAACGACTGGAGAAATTCTATGATGATTCATCGACATAAATTAGATCAAGAGTACCGTTCAAACAAGAGACCCATGAAGGCCTGAGATGCTCTACTGGCTATCAAGTTTTCCGTTAAAGTAATCTGATTAAAGGAAGTCAATTGCTAAACGGAGAATGTATAAAAAGAAATTAACAAAATTGACTTTATCCCATTTATCATTTTGAGCATAACCCAATAATAGTAGTGGGCTTTATCGCATAAACAGGATTGTTTTGAGTGGAAATCCATAAGGCCCCTATTCCTGTGTTTTCTGATGGATCCACTTCATTTCCGAAAGGAACCTTCCTTGTGACCCTACAATCGTCCTGTGAAATATTAAATACAATCTGATAACAATTGTGAACTTCATGACATAAACAAGAATGTTTTGAAAGATAATCTATAAGGCCCCTTTTCCTTTGTTTCCAATGCCACAATTATTCCATGCATCTTTGAAGAGAATCCGATAAAAACTGTTGAGTTTATTGTGTTGACAAGGATATTTCAATAAAGTTCTCAAACGGCCCCTTTTCCCGTGATACTTTATTGACCTTACCCATTTTAAAAATAATTTATTCTAGGGATTATACAATAATTCTGTGAAAGTTTGAAGAGAACTCGATGGGAACTATGCAATATTTGTAATAGAATTTCAATAAGGTCCCTTTTCCCATGGTTCTTGAACTGATCCTATCCAATTTCAAAAAGAACTATCCTAATGAATCCTAATTAATCATTCTGTGAAAGTTCAAAGTTCATTTAATATTTCATAAGGTCCCTTTTCTCGAGAAACTTAACAAATCAGACCCTATTTACAAAGGAACAATCCGAATGATAGTTCAATCATTCTTAAAGTTTGAAGAAAATGATTAAGACTGACTGCAGGGTGCCCATTCACGTACTGCAGTACGTAATTCACGTACAACTACGTAGGTTCACGTACAAATCTTAGACCAAGACGTGCATGAACGTACATAAAAATAAATGAACGTAGAAACAAAAATGCCATTACGTGTGTGTGCATTTGAAATTATTAGCGTATAAAACGAGAAACCCTACGTGCGTATTTTTCCCTAAAAAATCCCAAAACTGCAAGCAAAGTACACTGGTACCGCCGTCGACTTTAACAAAGTCGACAGTGGTACGAGTCTACAAGCAAAGTAGAACAAATCGCATCGGGATTGAGTGATTTCCCTTTCATGCAACAGGAACCAGCTGGTTTGTTTTCATATGGAGAATGGGGAAACCAGCAGTTGGAAAAGTTTGTATAATACGGATCCTGATGGCCTCACCAGTTTGTTTTGAAATAGGCCCAAAGTTGCGCTATTTTTCAAACTAAATGCAAGATATTCACGTGTTTTGGGCAAGATTGACAAGAACTCATAATATAGAATCTAATTTGGAAATCAGTTTCTCTGGTAAGTTCCGTTGTACATGCAAGTCGGGCGGGACAAAATGGAGCCGTTTAACGTTGTAGTTTTGTTTTGGCTACGTAAGTTGCTGTCTGCAAAATGTCGTAACTAAGTCTATTCTATTTCTCCACAAATGGTGACTTTTAGACTCTTATAAGACCATTTGATATTTTCTGTACCAGAATCGTTTTGATACCAGAGTTTGATCTAAAAATGAGCTGACATGCCTGGTATGGCCTGCTCCAAGATGACATTCCCACCCTTGTAATTAACTTGTTAGATTTGTTTAGCCATCGCTCTGATGTCCCATTCAACCCGTCAAAAATACAATGATTAAGAAAAAGTGAATTGTCAAAAACCAGGTTTTCAAAGAAAGTTCATTATCTTTCCCTCTAAATTTATCTGAAACTTGCACATAACTAAAACATTGTTTGTCATTTAGTAAAGGGTTCAGATTCGTATTGTGTACCCTTAAATCTGAAAGTAAAGGGTACACTGTACCACCAGATTTTTCTTTGTACCCCCATTTCAAAACCTAAGGGGTACATGTACCCCCAAAATAAAAACAACCAGTGGGCATGCTGCTGAGGACTTTCTTGCATAACAATGTTTTTGTAATAAAATTTTCTGATGAAACTCAACAGATCACACCAAATTTACGAAGGAATATCCAAAATGATGGTACACTCATTCTATTAAAGTTTGAGGAGAATCTGACAAAGACTGAGGACATTCTTGTGTTTTAATTTTTTAATGGGGTTCAAACGCCGCTTTTAACAGTATTTCAGTCATATCGCGGCGGCTGGAGCAGCTAACAATGGATTCCTGGTATTTCTCACACCAGTACTACCACAACATCCTTTCCTAGCCCCCAGCTGCTATCCGACTTAATTTTACGATTATCCACCCATTGGTGAGAGACAGTCGTCGGAAAGAATATGTGCCGCCGCTGGGCTCGAAATAGATGAGGAATTAAACAAAAAAGATAATTAAGATCCTATAGTCGCCTTTTACGACATGCCAGTTGTCACGTTCATTTCTCCACATGAAAAGGCAGATGTGACAGAGGTAGGCCTGTATAGAATTACTCTTATACCCTATTTAACCACATGGGGTCTCACACACGGGCTAGTTATTTTCATTTTAAAGCTTGTTTACATCGAGATAAAAATATAAGCTTGGGAATAAAAACAACCAACCTTCTGCAATCCAGGAGTTAGGAGGAAAGCAGCAGTTAGTCTTTGATTTTAGTCGCCTCCTACGACAGGCCACGGAGATGACCGAGGTATTTTTTTGTCCGGCATCCCACCATGCAGAGGAACTGCAATTAAGTATTCTAGGCTAAAGTTACCAAGGTAACCTTTTTCTGTGTTTCCAATGCCACAATTATTCCATGCATCTTTGAAGAGAATCCGATTAAAACTGTTGAGTTTATTGTGTTAACAAGGATATTTCAATAAAGTTCTCAAACGGCCCCTTTTCCCGTGATACTTTATTGGCCTTACCCATTTTACAAATAATTTATTCTAGGGATTATACAATAATTCTGTGAAAGTTTGAAGAGAACTCGATGGGAACTATGCAATTTTTGTAATAGAATTTCAATAAGGTCCCTTTTCCCATGGTTCTTGAACTGATCCTATCATATTTCAAAAAGAACTATCCTAATTATTCTGTGAAAGTTCAAAGTAAATTTAATATTTCATAAGGTCCCTTTTCCCGAGAAACTTAACAAATCAGACCCAATTTACAAAGGAACAATCCGAATGATAGTTCAATCATTCTTAAAGTTTGAAGAAAATGATTAAGACTGAGGACTTAATTGCATAACAATGTTTTTGTAATAAAATTTTCTGATGAAACTTAACAGATCACACCAAATTTACGAAGGAATATTCCAAAATGATGGTACAATCATTCTAGTAAAGTTTGAGGAGAATCTGAGAAAGACTGAGGACATTCTTGTGTTTTAATATTTTAATGGGGTTCAAACGCCACTTTTAATAGTATTTCAGTCATATCGCGGCGGCTGGAGCAGCTAACATTGGATTCCTGGTATTTCTCACACCAGTACTACCACAACATCCTTTCCTAGCCCCCAGCTGCTATCCCACTTAATTTTACGATTATCCACCCATAAGTGAGAGACAGTCGTCGGAAAGAATATGTGCCGCCGCTGGGGCTCGAAATAGATGAGGAATAAAACAAAAAAGATAATTAAGATCCTATAGTCGCCTTTTACGACATGCCAGTTGTCACGTTCATTTCTCCACATGAAAAGACAGATGTGGCAGAGGTAGGCCTGTATAGAATTACTCTTATACCCTATTTAACCACATGGGGTCTCACACACGGGCTAGTTATTTTCATTTTAAAGCTTGTTTACATCGAGATAAAAATATAAGCTTGGGAATAAAAACAACCAACCTTCTGCAATCCAGGAGTTAGGAGGAAAGCAGCAGTTAGTCTTTGATTTTAGTCGCCTCCTACGACAGGCCACGGAGATGACCGAGGTATTTTTTTGTCCGGCATCCCACCATGCAGAGGAACTGCAATTAAGTATTCTAGGCTAAAGTTACCAAGGTAACCTTTTTCTGTGTTTCCAATGCCACAATTATTCCATGCATCTTTGAAGAGAATCCGATTAAAACTGTTGAGTTTATTGTGTTAACAAGGATATTCCAATAAAGTTCTCAAACGGCCCCTTTTCCCGTGATACTTTATTGGCCTTACCCATTTTACAAATAATTTATTCTAGGGATTATACAATAATTCTGTGAAAGTTTGAAGAGAACTCGATGGGAACTATGCAATTTTTGTAATAGAATTTCAATAAGGTCCCTTTTCCCATGGTTCTTGAACTGATCCTATCCAATTTCAACTATCCTAATTATTCTGTGAAAGTTCAAAGTAAATTTAATATTTCATAAAGTCCCTTTTCCCGAGAAACTTAACAAATCAGACCCAATTTACAAAGGAACAATCCGAATGATAGTTCAATCATTCTTAAAGTTTGAAGAAAATGATTAAGACTGAATTCTTAATTGTTTAACAATGTTTTTGTAATAAAATTTTCTGATGAAACTTAACAGACCACGCCAAATTTACGAAGGAATATTCCAAAATGATGGTACAATCATTCTATTAAAGTTTGAGGTATTCTAGGCTAAAGTTACCACGGTCAAATTTCAACCCATGCAGGGTTTTATGTAAAAATGTAAAAAGAAAATCTAACACAATAGATATAATATTCTGCCACATGGAATGTAGATCGGATCCGAATTACATGACTGCGAGTATGAATTAATACGCCCGAGGACGAGATATGGCTCATCGAAAGTTGTCGGCTTGATGTACTTTCGTGTGAGTGTTCTGAATTTGGCAAAATCATCAAAACTTGATGAGTGGGTGGAAAGAAAGGAAATATATAATATATTTGAAATTATTATTTGTTTGAATGGGGTTTAACGCCGCTTTCAACAATCTTTCAATTATATCGCGGCGGCTGGATCACCTAAAATGGATTCCTGGTATTTCTCACACCAGTACCGCCATCACATCCTTTCCTAGCCTCCTGCTGCTATCCCACATAGGTCTACGATTATCGACCCATTGGTGGGAGACAAATAGTCGGAAAGGATGAGTGCCACCTTCGGGGATCGAACCCGGGACCTCTTGATTGACAGTCCGACGCGCTACCAACTGCGCTATGACGGCGGCTTGAAGTTATTAAACATACATAATCATATCATATTGTTAAGAAAAATAAAGGTGTTTGTTTCATACCAAAATAATATAACTTATTCTAGAGAAGCAATGCTAAAACGGTCCGGTTAGACGAAGCTGCTGTATAAAGCTGATAAGCGAAGCTGTCGGTTTTACGCACGATTAGAATGTTTTGTTTAACAAATTATTTTGTCATTCCTAGGATCATATTCGCATTGGCTTAAAACAGTTTCGTCGTGCTCAGACTTTGTGTCTATATATTTTTTCCTCCTAATTATATCCAAAGGATGCAACGTCCACATATCGCCTTTGAGAGGTGTACATAATCATGTTAACCTGGTAAACGACTCTCTCGCTTTTTTATCTGGTGATCTTAATACGCATATTTACATGGCGAAATTGGTCTGTATGGAATACTCGCATCGCACGCAAGAGCCTCCAAGTTCGAACCTGGCTACACTCTCCATTCTCCGCACTCTCTCACTCTCTAGCTCTCTCTCTCTCTAGATCCACTGGCTGAAAGCCCACGGGCTTTAGTCATGATGTGGTTCCGTCGTCCGTCCGTCCGTCCGTCAACTTTTACTTTTAAAATCTTGACTAATACGCTTCATCAATTCGACAACTTAGAAAATTACCAGGAAACTTCAGTTTTCCGGACTTTTTTCTAAACGCTTGCAGGTAATGAGCTGATTTTTGGTATGCGAGTCACTATCGATGAGTCACAGAAAGAGTTTAAATTTTGTTCTGGTACAATGATTTGTGAGGAAAATATGGATGCTAGACTTAGAAAATATTTTGGAAATTACAGTTTTCCAGACTTTTTTTTCTTAACACTTGCAGGTATTGAGCTGATTTTTTTTTGGTAAGTGAGTAAGCATTGATCAGTTACTGAATGAGTTTAAGTTTAGTTCCGATCCATGTTTTTTTGAGAAAGCTACGGATGCTGGACTCAGAAAATTACCAAGAAATTTCAGTCTTCTGGATTTTTTTCTAAACTCTTTCAGGTAATGAGCTGATTTTTGGTAATTGAGTCAATTATTAATGAGTTACAGAACGAGTTTTGTGAACACAAATTACTCAAAATTGAAAGAAGCTGTGAACGGCATTTAAAGAGTGAAACCAATTTAAGAATTAATCTTTTATTGTTAGGGAAACTTTGTTTGAAACAAATAAATATTTGAAAGCTAGCAATTATTTTGTTTCATTAAATATATATTTTACAACCTTCATTTACAGGAAATATACCATTACCAGAAGACAAAATTATGGATTCAATATTATCAATATGCAACTTATTTTGCAAAAGCATTCATATCTTGCTCAATAATCAATGGACTAGAACAGAACTTGCGCCCGTACTGTAACTTATCAATGCTCACTCACTTACTAAAAATCAGCCCAATACCTGTAAGTGTTAAGAAAAAAAACTGAATTTCCCAAGTCTAGCATCCATATCTTCCTCAAAAATAATTGAACTATTCAGTTATTAGTTGATCTTTGCATGAAGTGCTCAAGGCAAAATATTTTGATAACCCTATGCCCGAAAGGCATTCATAATCCTGGACAGATTCTTGAGAGCTTTTGTTCAAAGTTTACTTGGGCTCAAGGGTCTTAATTCTCTTGGAACAGATGACTTTTGGAAGTTAATTTAGCAAACAACAAAAAGAGACGCTTTTTTATGTTTGAGTGTAGTTATCCTTTTACAACTCATAAAAACCCAAGGATACCGCTCTAGGGAGATATATAAAGTCGGTAGGGGACTTTGTATTGCCATGCAGTACTTCAGAATGTTTGTTCTCAATGAATACCACTCGATTAGGATTTGTTAGATTACCCTGATATCAAAATAATAATGTGACAAAGTCTTTAAATTTTACTTCTTAATAAAAGTGCCTTGTGATATTCCCCACTTGATGCCTGGTGCATTAAATTTGTTTCGTTTATGGAAATGCTAAATATATTTTTTCGTCAAACACATTAAGTTTTTAACGTCGCATCCCATTGAACAAGAGCAGACCCTAATATTTTGGTATTTATGCCGGTACCACCTCTTAATGATTTTGCCTCCTGGAATACTAGTGACATGACATAACAAGCACCTAGGTTAAAAGTCCTATCTCTGCCAATTAACGATCTAGAGTACTGCATTTGCACGAACTGTATATGGAAATATGGCCTCTCCTTTTCATTTACGTTGTACTAAGCTCTTGATTGGTGTTACAACTTAAGGTATTTTTGGTGTCGACTGCGTTTACGTTATTTAAAAATTGAGTGCGTTTCAATTTGTTTACTTTTCTCTGTTCTATTACTTGTTTTCTTTTTTCTTTTTAGCACTAAAGTATTTGTTATTCCTATGAAAACATGCGCATTATCGTGAGGCAAATGACACGGAAATTTGCAAATATATTCGGCTATTTGAATATTCTTAATATCTTTATGTTCTATCCAAGATACTCTTGTTTGGGGTTATTCTTTTTCCCCTATTATCCCTCGTCATCAAAGGTGAATGGTACAACTGTTTTCCAGATCCAGACCAAATTGTTCGAATTAACGTATATTGCTTTGGGGTCGAATTATGTGGGTTTTTTCACAAAATCAAGGGGAACATATCAGCGTAACATTTTTCTGTGATGATTTACCTTGCCAGAATAAAAAAAATGGATTTATGCGCTTGAAATTAAAAAAAATGAAAGTGAATTTGGAAATTTAAATTTCATGAAGTTAATTTTCGTCTACTTTCTCTTAAAAAGTATCAGGTAAGACGATGGAGACAATATGATGTACCGTAAAGTTTGAAAAGAAAGTCGTGTTAAACTGTTACAAATCAATAAATTTTGCAAGATATTTGTTAAGGCGAACAAAATATAACTACAGCAGAAAAGTCTAATTACACTATTTTGGTCGCCGAACAACGAAACGACCACTATAAAATTGTGCTTATATCAGAGAGGAAACTGTCGGTATTACTTGTTAATGTAGACGGGATATGTTTTTACAGGACCTATTATTGAATAACAACAATAACAAGTCTTGGATAATATTCGGTACGAAGGATGCTTGTAAACGTCCTGGTCTTGTAAGTAAATTGTGTGCTGAAAATATAGATTTTACTGTCCTGCCAATAATACTTGTTGTGGCATGCACTCGAGTAAGTCTTATAAGCACATGAAGGTATTGCTTCTTCATTTTACCCAGAAACTGTCCAAGCAATTACCATCGCCAGTTCTGATTGGAAACAAATCCCATTTAGACCAAGAGGAGATTGAGCGATCAAGTCTTCATTGGCCCCGATTTCATAACACTTAGAAATGTAAATTTTGAAAGGTTCGATTTGCACTTTCTTAGTCGGGCCTTCTCACAGTTAAGTAAGTATAATTACTTCCCGGGACTTCTTTGACAATCTCTCAAGTGATATGCTGAAATCAAATACCTTGTTTGGTAGATTACACCAAGCTGAGCATACGCATCCGAATGAAGATTCAACCAATATTCTACACTGAGCAGTGGGTAAATTCTCGCATTTCTTATGGTATCTGTCAGATTTATCACACGCAATGTCTCCATTTCCATTGCATTAAGACAAACTCCGCACGGATATTTAGCACTATGGCCTGTGGTTCAGATACCTGAACAGTGTGTGATTAAAAATTTACCATTAAAATCACAATATCTAACTTCGGTAGTGGTTTTTTTTTTTGTTTTGTTTTGTTTTGTTTGGGTTTTTTTGTTTGTTTGTTGTTGTTGTTGTTGTTGTTTTCGTAAGAAACTTTCTCAAACATCATCAAATAGGTACGGTCCAGACCATAAACACAAATTTAAACAAAGCCCAGAAATTAAAAGGAGGTATCGATGTTTCTGAATCTTAATACGGAAAAATTCCATGCCCCAACATAAGATTAAGCGAGCAGTCAATACTTAAATAAAAGCCAGATGTCTTCTCGTAATCTGATGAGTTTAAATGTGGTTTTTTATTGTTATCTAGCAAGGTTTCAGCGGAGTCAAGAATTATTTTTAGAAATCAAGGCATTCGGTTATCGACACTGCATGATCTCATTTGCATATGAACTAAACTTAACTAAAGAAAACATAGACAATTGAAACAACTAACCTCCTGAAATATGACACATTAACTGGTTAAACATTAAACTATATTTCCGTGTTTTTTTTATTTTTTGTGTTTTTTTCAAACTGCGACGTGGGGGCCCGGTTTCGATCCCCGGCCGCGGCGAATATCAGTTCCAACATTTGTCTCTCACCAATTGGTGGATAATCGTAAACCTAAGTGGGATGTAATGACAGTACTGGTGTGAGAAATACCAGGAATCCATGGTTAGGTGCTCCAGTCGCATCGATTTGAACCCGTGAAATTCAACAGTAAAAAGTGTACTGCACTTCATATTGGCAAAAAGAACCTTGTGATTTTTTCATGAAAAAATCAGGATAGCTAAGTATCAAAATTAGCAAAGTCAATAAAAGAGCAAGACCTAGGTGTTATCATTGCAAATGACCTTAGCTTTACACAACATATAAATACCAAGGTGGTGTTAGCCAACAGAAACGGCATCATAAAAATGCCATTTACTTCTTGTGGCTCCCAATCTTAAATCATGGGATCCTTTTCGACCTTTGTCTCTCACCGATGGGTGGTTAACCGTAAACCTAAGTGGGGTATCAGCTGGAAGGATGTAATGATAGTGCTGGTGTGAGAAATACCAGGGATCCATTGTTAGGTGCTCCAGCCGCCGCGACATAAATGAAAAACTATTAAAAGCGGCGTTAAACCCAATTCAACCAATCAATTTACTTTATATAGACAAAACCACGTTCAAATACTTTCTCTGTCCGTGGAAAATGTATCTGTCATTTGGAATCCATGGTAAACAATCACGTTCTGTTATGATAGAAAATGTCAGGAGAGGAGCAACTCGAATACTCGATCAAATCTATCACCTGTCTTATACTCAACGTCTGACTGACCTTGTTTTACCATCATTAGAATATAGAAGCAATTGATAAGATATATTACAAAGTTATAAACGCATGCGGAGACTGCACATTACTTAATTAGATAAATCAATCTTGGAAATATGTATAGGTGGCGGTTTCAGGGAAGGTAATTTGTAGTGATATTCATATTAGGAAACCTCCAGAGAGATATGTGACTATTTGTAGTTTTAGCTCTGCACGGTACATATTGGTGGCATCGGTAGAATGAAGATAACTGCCAGACAGTATTTGCCTTAGCCACGGATTTCCTAGATCAAGACAAGTCTTCTCGCGGGGGAGAGTAGTGTGATAGTTCTTGAGAGGTAATTTGTACTGATATGCGATCAGGGAAACCTCCAGTGTTACAAAGGTTTTGAATACTTCGTGGCAGAAGGAGCACATTGTCTGTAATAAGTAAGTTTTTTCTAAACTTCTTTCTTCATTGGTCCGAAATGCAGGATTGTATGATATTGAGAAAAAAAGCAGTGTGTACAAGTTGTGATCAAAGGTCAGTTTTGTGTACATCTTTATAGACGAAATTGACCTTTGGCCACTCACTATAACGCGTACGATATTAAAGATATGTTTTCTCGGACCAATTTAAACGAGCCGTCAAATTAGGCCGTTAAGACAAAATTTTAGTATATCTGACACCCGTCCGGATTTTGACGGTACTTACCTAAGTTTCATATTCAAAAGAGCCAAAACCATCCCAGGATCTAAGGAGGAAAATGACAAAGTTTTTACCTGTTTTACCTGTTCCTCGAGATCATCATAGGCTTGCGCCTCTTTGATCCTTTTAGTTATTGTTTGGTTTCTCCGCCCCAAAACACTCCGGATAAAACTTAACCGGATTATTTTTCCATACATTGTTTAAAAGACTTTTAAAACTATTTACAGTTTTAGAATTTGTACACTCCTCGGGCAGTGAATTCCACCGGTCGACGATCCTCATTGCAAAACTATCTTTTCGTATGTTGGTATTGCAGTGTTTTTTGTATATTTTTAGGCTATGACATCGGGTGTGGATAGGGGATATTTTATTCATAGCAAAATCTTTTTTGTGTCAACTTTGTCAATTTCTCTAAAATCTTGAATGTTTGAATCATATCTGACCGTAATCGCCTGTACTCTAGTGACGGAAGTCCTAAACATTTCAGTCTTTCTGTGTAACTTTTGCCTTTCAGATCAGGTAATAATTTGGTGGCTCTTCTTTGTATTTTTTTCATTTTTTATTTTATCCGTTTTGTACACTGTGTGCCATACACTACTACCATACTTGAGATGAGGTCTAACCAGGCTTTTGTTAAGTGTAAGAAACATATCCTTATCCAAGTGAGAAAAAATTCTTTTAGTGATACCAAGCACCCTATTGGCCTTTTTTTATTTTCATGTCTATGTGATCACGGAAAGTGTACAGATATATGTGATCAAAATGTATACTTCGACTGCACTGTATCTCAGCAAAAGGATATTTCGGGGGGGGGGGGAATAACCTCAGACTTATCATATCAACTGGAAGTCGTTTGCTTTTATGCAGTGGTGTTATTATATTATTCGTACTTTCGGCAGGATACTTTGTTATTCCAGAGTAGAAATTAAAGCTTTGATATCCCCAACCAACCATCTGCTGGCATTTTCAAGAACAGCATCCCAGTGTTGAAGGATGAAAATGACAAAGGTTTTTTTTTACATATTTCTATGGTAAACAAGAATAATAACGTCTGACATATCAACTGGCGTTTTTGCAATGATTTTATTATGTTTCATTTACACAAGAGTGATTTGAGCAGGTGTACGAGTCGGGCCGTGTAAGTAGTACAGAAATATGACCAGAAACTTGCAGAAAAAATTGGTAATTTTCAAACTCTAATATATCTCTTGTATACGTCACAAGAAAAATATTTTTATATCATATCAATGGCAAAAGTCTCAACTTAAGTACAAATTCAATTTTAATTCACTTAGATCATTTGAAAAGGTATTGGAGTGAGGGGCCGTAAACGTAGTACAAGAAATATAACGAGTAACTTGCAGTTAAATTTGGTAAATTTCAAACTGTAATGTTTCTTTTATGAGTGGCAACAATAACAAAATTGTAACCATATTAAAGGACAAAGTCTCAAAGTCTCATATTTTATATATAACAAATCTAAACATTCGTATCATTTACGTGAATATTGAAATGAGAGGCCATAAACGTAGTACAGGAAGAAAAACAAAAGGGCAGTATTAAACTCAAGCGTCTCTTCTTGCAGGTATGCAAAAAATTTCTTGTTAGTTCTATATTGAAGAAAAAAGTATTGATTTTATAAGGAAATCAAATTTAAACAACTAATTTAATTTATTTGTATATTTGAATGAGGCCGTAAATTAGCAATCCCAGCTGAAAAGATTAGCTAGTCGAAATTAGTATGATGATCAGTTTATTCTTGGTTATGTTGACTACTTCCTTTACATTTAAACAAAATATCAATCATGCAATGTATAGCACAAACAAGAACACAGGCAAATAAGATAAAACAATGCATTTCAAGCAAATAATAATGATTAGCAGAAGTCTATGCACTAGAGCAAATTTCCCTGCAAGATTGATTGACAGATTGACTGGGGTTTAATGCCACTTTTAACGGCATTTCAGTCCTATTGCAGCGACTGGGCACCTGACTATGGATTCCTGGTATTTCTCACACCAGCACTACCACTAAACCCTCTCCTAACCGCCAGTTGCTTCCATGCAAGCCACTTCTACTGAGAATCAAATAACAAAGAGGTTAGTCCAGAATGAACTACATCTCTCAAATAATTTTATCTCACAATTTACTTCGAGTACCAATCAAGATAATGCTTCACAGATGTCTGCTACAAAAGGCAAAACAAAGCAAAATGGACAGCATTCCTGTTTCAGAGTACTTGATAAACATGCACATATACAAAATGAATAATGTCTAGTTACACACGAGGACTCTGATACATGAAAAATTCAATCGGCCAAACTAAAGCCCCCATAAATATGCAACACATTATTAACTAAATCAACATAAAACAAGCTTAAAGAACTAAAGTGGATTTTTCACTTGTGCAGAATTGATAATTAAACCTCCCGTTCCCCAGATAGTATCAAATACCACTACCACAGGGAAAAACCCTCAATGAAGTAAGCTACCTTCATTAAAAGGGGCCCCATCCCACCAAGTTTTGTACTTAATTCCTAGATAACATAAGATACTATTACCAGTAGGAATTGACCTCTAAAGCTGTAAAATATCAACTTTAAAGAGGATGTTCTGCATACAGTGAGAAATCCAATCTATATCAAAGAGTCATAATGGAGAATCACTTCAATAGGTGAGCCACTACATTGACAAAAAACAACCTCAATGTTCTTGTACCCTCCATATTGAGATGTAGGCCGCCATCGCGGACAGCAAACATCTCCCTTACCGGTTGCCCGAATTTAAAAAATGGCCTATAGGAATGCAAGAACTTGATGTTTCGATTACTACATAATTTCTTCAACTGAAGGTTTATATTTTTGCCTTTTCACCTGTTTTCTCATAGTCCAAAGGGCGTGTAAGAATACTAGATAAAATTATATTTGCATTAGATTTAGTCAATATGAATGTCATCAGATTGTTGAACCGACAAAGTATTAGCATCATTAGTCCCAACATGAATAATAGTGAACGGTGATGATACCAAATCTGGAAATCTTTGAATTCTTTTTGACTTCTGATGAAATCGGGAAAAAGGCCGAACTACAGCACAATCAATTCTTGCAACATGCTTTGCAATTGAATCCGACAAGATCTGAACTAATATATCTGAAAATAGATTAAATCCTAGCTAACATATCTTCTAGCACTTGCAATTTATCTTCCCAATTCAATTCCAAATAACCCTTATATGCATCAGACTTCCAATCGCCTAAAAGCTGGATGTACTCTCATGGTATATTGGATTTAAAGGCAAGAGTAGCAAATCCCCGTCTAAAGGAGTGAGTACTATACAAAGACCCATTAAGACCCAAATGATACATACATTCTCTTAACTTCCTTTGAAAAAGATTGTATGTAACAATTCTCCCATCCGTTAGTGAAAAAATAGCGCCCGATAAATGAGATAGATTTAAGGATTGAAGTCTGTAAAAAAGCCCTTACCGGACATATTTTTTTCATTTTTTAGTCGAAATAATGGACAAATGACATCACGTTCTCCAAATTGATTGGTTTTTGACCACCTGAATTTTACCAACAGATAACCCTTCCTTTTCTGAATATCATTTCTGTGTAAAAATTTCTTATCTCTGATATCCGTCTAGAGATATCCGTCTTGGTAGAAGGAACTAAATTAGACGTCCTTGCCAACAAAAAAACAAGAGGGCAAGAATGGCCCTAAAATCGTTCACCTGACTAATGTAAGATGATTCAAAATTTAGCCAACACTTTTGAAAAGGGTCACCCAAGGAATATTCATTTAAGTTTAGTTGAAATTGGCCCAATGGTTACTGAGGAGATGTTTAAATTTCAAAGTAAAAAATCTGCCCCGCCCTCCCACGCACATATTTGGGCGTCAATCAAAAATCTGCGAACACCTTTTGAATAGGGTCACCAAAGGAACATTCATGCCAAGTTTGGTTGAAATTGGCCCAATGATTACTGAGGATAAGATATTTAAATATTTCTATTTAAACAAGAGGCCCAGTGGGCCTTAACGGTCACCTGAGTAAAAGAGCACCAAGACAAGTGATTTTGTTTGAAAGAATTAGAAAAAGGTTTGGTTGAAATCCCCTCAGTAGTTCTTGAGAAGAAGATGAAAATGTTAAAAGTTACCAAAAATGACCCCCTTTTGGTCCCCATTTTAGGCACCCCTGACCTCCAGCCTTTTAATTTTCACAAATCTGTATTATCAGTACCCAATGATGCTTTTCACCAAGTTAGTTTGAAATTGGCTTAGTACTTCATCAGAAGGTGAAAATGTGAATTTTTTAACATGATGAACTTTGACCTCTGGGTGTGGCCCCATACATGACCCCAGGGACATGAATTTCACAATTTATAAAATACCTGTCCTAGTTGTCATGCACACAGAATATTTAAGCCCTGGCATTAACAGTTTATTAGAAGAAGATTTTTAAAGAAGTACCAAAAATTACCCCTTTTTGCCCCCTATTTTGGCCCCTTTGACCCCCAGAACCCCTATTTCACAAACTTGAATTGGCATCCCCCATTCATGCTTTCTACCAAGTTTGGTTGAAATCCGCCCAGTAGTTCTTGAGAAGAAGATGAAATATTTAAAAGTTACCAAAAATTACCCCCTTCTGATCCCCATTTTAGGGCCCCCTGACCCCACGGCCTTTTTATTTTCACAAATCCGAATAACCATTACCAAATGATGCTTTTCACCAAGTTTCTTTGAAATTGGCTTTTTACTTCATCAGAAGAAGATGAAAATGTGAATTTTTTAAAATGATGAACTTTGACCTCTGGGTGTGGCCCCATACATGACCCCAGGGACATGAATTTCACAATTTATAATATACCTGTCCTAGTTGTCATGCACACAAAATATTTGAGCTCTGGCATTAACAGTTAATTAGAAGAAGATTTTTAAAAAAGTACCAAAAATTACCCTTTTTGGCCCCTATTTGGGCCCCTTTGACCCCCAGAACCCCTATTTTCACAAACTTGAATTGGCATCCCCCAATGATGCTTTCTACCAAGTTTGGTTGAAATCAGCCCAGTAGTTCTTGAGAAGAAGATGAATTATTTAAAAGTTACCAAAAATTACCCCCTCTTGGTCCCCATTTTAGGGCCCCCTGACCCCACAGCCTTTTTGTTTTCACAAATCTGAATAACCATTACCAAATGATGCTTTTCACCAAGTTTCTTTGAAATTGGCTTTGTACTTCATCAGAAGAAGATGAAAATGTGAATTTTTTAACATGATGAACTTTGACCTCTGGGTGTGGCCCCATACATGACCCCAGGGGCATGAATTTCACAATTTATAATATACCTGTCCTAGTTGTCATGCACACAAAATATTTAAGCTCTGGCATTAATGGTTTATTAGAAGAAGATTTTTAAAGAAGTACCAAAAATTACCCCTTTTTGGCCCCTATTTGGGCCCCTATGACCCCCAGAGCCCCTATTTTCACAAACTTGAATTGGCATCCCCCAATGATGCTTTCTACCAAGTTTGGTTGAAATCCGCCCAGTAGTTCTTGAGAAGAAGATGAAAATGTTTAAAAGTTAACGGACAACGGACGACGCACGACGACGGACAAACGATGATTGCAATAGGTCACCATGACCATTCGGTCAGGTGACCTTAAAACTGCCCCACCCTGCCACGCCCATATTTGGATGTCAATCAAATTTCTGCGAACAAATTTTGAAAAGGGTCACCCAAGGAACATTCATGCCAAGTTTTGTTGAAATTGGCTCAATGATTACTGAGAAGATATTTAAAGATTTCTAAATAAAAAACTGTCCTACCCTGCAACACCTTATTTGATCATCAATCAAAATTCTAGAACAACTTTTGAAAAGGGTAACCCAAGGAACATGTCTGCCAGGTTTGGTTGAAATTGGCCCAATGGTTACTGAGGAGATGTTTGAAGATTTCAAAGTCAAAAACTGCCACGCCCTGCAACGCCCATATTTTGGCGTCAATCAAAATTCTGCATACAACTTTTGAAAAGGGTCAACCAAGGTACATTCATGCCAAGTTTGGTTGAAATTGGCCCAATGGTTACTGAGGAGAAGATGTTTAAATATTTCAAGGTCAAAAACTGCCCAACCCTGCCATGCCCATGTTTGGGGGTCAATCAAAATTCCAGTAAAACCTTTTGAAAAGGGTCACCCAAGGAACATTCATGCTAAGTTTGGTTGAAATTGGCCCAATGGCTACTAAAGAAAAGATGTTAAAAGATTTCAAAGTAAAAAACTGCCAAGCCCTGCCACGCCAATATTTGGGCATTAATCAAAATTCTAGAGTAACTTTTGAAAAGGGTCACCCAAGGAACATTCATACCAAATTTGGTTGAAATTGGCCCAAAAGTTACTGAGGAGAAGATATTTAAAGATTTCAAAGTTAAAAACTGCCATGCCCTGCCACGCCCATATTCGGGCGAGAATCAAAATTCTGCGAACAACATCTAAAAAGGCTCACCCATGGAACAATCATGCCAAGTTTGGTTGAAATTGGCCCAATGGTTCCTGAGGAGAAGAAGTTTAATGATTTCAAAGTCAAAAACTGGCCCACCCTGCCACGCCCATATTTGGGTAAAAATCAGACTTCACGAACAACTTTTGAAAAGGGTCACCCAAGGAACATTCATGCCAAGTTTGGTTGAAATTGGCCCAATCGTTACTGAGGAGAAGATGTTTAAAGATTTCAGAGTCAAAAACTACCATGCCCTGCCACGCCCATATTTGGGCGTCAATCAAAATTTCCCGAACAACTTTTGAAAAGGGTCACCCAAGGAAAAGTCATACCAAATTTGGTTGAAATCGGCCCAATTTTTACTGAGGAGAAGATGTTTAAAGATTTCAAAGTCAAAAACTGCCATGCCCTGCCACGCCCATATTTGGGCGTCAATCAAAAATCCGCGAACAACTTTTGAGAAGGGTCACCCAAGGAACATTCCTACTAAGTTTGGTTGAAATCCGCCTAGTGGTTACTGAGGAGAGGATGTTTAAAGAATTGTTGACGACTTCCGACGCACGACGCACAACGCACGACGGACAAAAGGTGATACCAAAAGCTCACCTTGAGAACGTTGTGCTCAGATGAGCTAAAAAGCGAAAAGGAACAAACAATAATAAACTACATTGTCCTTTACCTCAAAATCTAAAATATCATAAATTTGAGACAATAAAGAACATGTAATTGGCTCTGCTCTTCTAACCATATTAGGCTTGATCCTTTTGAAACCCTTAACTGTAACTTGCAAAATGAATTCTGAAAATTGAGATGTATCAAATCCAAAGAGAACATGAAGAGTTTTTACCCCTGATACATAATTTCTTATGCTTCCTATGGATTTGAATGACCTAGATAAGAACTGAGCATACAAGCGCAATGTGAAACTATCTGCAGGTAAAAATTTTAGATTAAAAAATAAGCAAAAACTAATAAATGCTTCCCACTGAACTTTCAAATTTTGATGAGTCCCAACAGCATAAGCTGACCAAGTAGATGACCTCAATTGTCTCTTTAACTCCTTTTAAAGTCTATCTGAAAGGAATACATTTTTTTCAGCAGAAAAGAAATACATAATATACAACTCTAATATATACAAATTACTTATGTTTTTAATTACCAATCATTGGTAAATTTAAAATATTCCTCATGTGTCGGACAAAATTCAAGATTCTTGTAATCCTTAACTGACGCAAAGAACTGATATCTAAACTTTTCATCTAAGTGCCAACGCGATAAACAATCTGATAACCTGTTTTGAGCACTCTCCAAATATATACATCTTAACTGGAAGTCAAATACGGAAGCCAAGAATACAATCTCGCGCAAACATTTTTGAAGGAATTCACATCGGGCTTTCCCGTGTTCACCACTACGCATGCAGCCTTATTATCACAAAAATTTTGTTCTCTCTGACCTACTACAGAGAATAATTCTAAGGCACTTATATGTAAATTTTGACTTCTGATGAAATCGGGAAATTCGCTGTGAAAACATCTGTTACCAAACATACCTCCACAACCTGTCAAGCAACTATCTGAACTTAAAACCGCATCAGGTTTGGACCAGGCTCCTAAGTCTATCAAAGTAACACCGTTGAATTCCGGAGGAAATCTATCCCACTAAAAAAGATCTTTTCGGACTTCAAAAGGTATTGAAAACAAAAATTCAACATTTCTTTTTTCTCCCAAACAGGACCTTAACCAAATTAAAATCCTATTCACAAAAACTCTGCTAGATTTGACAAAAGCTGCCACCGAATTTAATTTCCCCAAAAGTCTCTGTATATCTTTTTAAGAAGCGGCACATCGTAATAACCAATCCTTAACCAGGTTTTTTAAACTAATCAATTTGTCAGAAGGAATAGACATTGTCATGTTAATTGTGTTGAAAAGCATTCCTAGAAAGACCATAGATTCCGCAGGTTCACAAGCTTTCTCTAAAGCCTCTTCTAACCAGCTGCATTTAAAAATATTTCTAACAACAATGAAAGCAGAAAAGGCCAACAAGTAATTAAGGACTTAAATACTTAACTTCAAGAACATATAACTGAACGCATTTGTGACTCGTTTGCATATATGTATCGAAGAACGAAGCCCCATTGGTAATACAGTATCTGCAAAAATATGACCATCCCAATGATAAGCAATTAAATGGTAATCAGAAGGACAAATACTTACTTGGCGATAAGCCCTCTTCAAGTCCAATTTAAACATCAAAGAACCTTCACCTGTAATTTTAATCAAGGTAATGAAATCGTCAATTCTGGGCAGGGAGAAATCCACAAACTCATTCAAATAAAAATCACTCGGCACGTGACTATTTACACTTAAACCATTTTTAGGAAAACTTAGATCTAAAATAACTCTCCTATCTTCTGGATTAGACTTGGGAACTGTGTTAAGGGGAGAGAGAATCTTTCTTTCCAAAAAGGGGTTATTCCAAAAAGGACCCATAATTGCTCTAAACACTGCCTCTTTAAGAAGATAATTATGAATATAAACCGGGAAATCCGCTGCACCTTTATGATTTTTGGGCAGTTTATACCCTAATTCTGCAATATTATTTTTTTTCTGACGGATTCCTAGGACCTAAATAACGAATAGGGAAACGATACCTTAATAATTCACAAACCTGCATGTCGTTATAGTCAGCTAACATTTTTTCTCTTAAAATTTATGTTGAATTTTGTGTTTACCGGTATTCTACAACCCTTGATATTTGGTTTTCCCGACTCAACACACATCTTATGAATAACAAGTTTCTCCATAGAAGATTTAATTACAACGGGCTTAATCAGATGACAAACCTTGCAATTTTGACCATGCCTACAGAAACAACCTAGAAAATTATCCACTGATAAATAAGAAGGCAGAAACAAATCAGCGGCTTTGTTGTATTTTTCTAAATTTTCCTTACTGGGAAGGAAAGGTCAATTAGATGCATGTGGGCAAGATGAAGAACACTCAGGATAACCCAGTTCTTTCTCATCCTTTTGCAGACAAGAAGCGCAGATATGTTTAGCAAAGCGAACTCGTCCATTCAGTAAAACAGTATGTGATTCTTTATAGGTACATTTGTTATGCTGGAATTTTTAGCAAAACCAGGACTTATTCTCCGTTTTGGGGACACTAGTACTACCCTGTGAATAGTTTACTGATGGTTTGATCTTCACTGAATGTGAAGCCAACACAGCATTTTCTATATAAGTGAAATTATCATCCAAACCTTTGTAACCCAACTCAATCTCCCTTAAAACAGCTGCATATAATGATTTAAAGACTGTAAATTCATATGCATTATTCAAATATATAATTCTTTTCAAAAGTTCTAGACGTCCCAATCTTTCATTTGCAGGAATTTTAGACCGTGAAATTATTTCAAGCTCGCCTGCAACAAACATATTAAGCTCCAATTTATCAAAGCTCAAAGCATTGTTGACAAACTCGAACCTAATGTGCGATTGCGGATAAAGCCGGGAGTTTATAACTAATTCTGAGGATTAGCCAATTCCCGATTTAGTGTCGAACTTAATATGAGCTTTACCGTCTACCTGATTAAGTGTGTCGCCATCATCCGAAAGGTCTGAATCATAATCACTCTGGAACAAACTAATTCTTTCAAGTTCCTTTTGAGCTCTCTTTGTCAGTCCACGGTCTGATCTAAGAGTATCTAAAGTTACCGAAGACATACCTTTTTCACCCGAGCTGGCCCCACCTGATACACTGCTCGATCTAGCCAGACGAACCGCTTGTTCTCTCTCTCTCTCGCACTTACCCCTTTTAGTCTTCTATTTCGTCCAAATGCCTGCTTATCTCTTCCTCGTGTTTAAGTCTTTTAATTCATTTTGTAGGTGATTCTTTTGGCTCTGAAGCCTACGCTTTTCTTCGGTCTCGGAATCTTCCAGATGAAACCGTACCAACTTGTCATCAGAGTTATTTCCCATTAGTTCCGGGTTCAGGGCTGGTTCTCCGCTTGCAACAGAGTGCATGTAATCGACTGGCGGTTGACCACGTGACGGTCGTTGCGAAGCCATAACTGACAATTTCCACACTCTATATTTTGTAACGTGATAGCAATGAAGTCAGATACTTGAACCCCCTGAATTATCTCGAAAAGAGATAATTCTGACAAAATAATAAACAAAAACTTCCGACTGTTAACTTAATGTAATAACACGTCTCTAGGACAAACTAAATAAACTGTAGAATAAAGTCACAGTTAAAACTTTACTACAAATATTTGTCAACATCTATTTTTCTATCAAATGGACTGTCCACAAGTCAAATTAACCAAACTGTGAGACTTACCTGCGACAGGAAAACCTTTCTTTATAGATGCAATGATGCGTGAAAAACAAACTCGAGCAATATATCACATGACCAATCAGAAAAGGGCATTTGATTCAGCCCGTGCTGATTATCTTGTTTTAAGCCGTGGCACAAAACAAAGCAAATGTAGTATAAAAATTAGTGATAGTGCCGTAAGGGGTCATAGAATATTTTTTTTATTGTCAAAAACACATTCTCCCTTCCTTCATTCTACCCGGCTACCAGTCAACTCGTACCCAAGTCAACTCGTACCAGGGTCAACTCGAACACATCTTGGTCAACTCGTACCCAAAATTTGGTCAACTCGTACTCAAAGTGTAAAATATGGAGTCAACTCGTACACATTTATTATTTCTATGAATTCAATTTATATCAAAATTTTTCACAGACACTTTTATAAGAAATTTTAGTTAGTTATTATTTTTATTTATTTATTTATTATTCTTTTTTCCGGGGGGGGTATAAATTCAGATTTGAACCCGTAACTTGTCTACAAAATTTCCGAGAATTCGGAAAAAAGCAGCAGATAAATGTAACAGACTTAATTGGGGGCGATAATTATAATTCATCAGGAATTTCAGGAATAATGAATCTTGAGCCTATTTGGCAAGATGAAAATCATTCCATTAAAGGCAACTAACAGTTACGACAAACAGAGAATGGCCGAAACTAATTTTATTACATAACAACAAGTACCAACTGTCGGGGAAAAGGTGATAATGGATTAAGCTATTCGATTGTATCAGTTATTTTTCACACCTTCCGTGTTATTTTGGCAAATGTCACAGATCAATTAGCCCATTACAAGAGGGTAAACTTTGGGACAGGCCATTATTAAAAAATGCAGTTGGTGGATAAAAATTCAAAGTTTGCAAAATAAAAACAATAGATGCTTAATGAGATAGCAAGCATTTGGAACATAAGATAAAAAGTTGAAACAAGATTTCCATTTCCAGCAAGTTTCCCATATTCATTTTTATCAAAAACCGACCAAATATTGGAATAGCTTCTATAAGTATCAAATCTCCAAAAAGGTATGTACCAGAAAAATGAACAAAAAATCAAGTCTTTTCAAATATTTCTATGTATATTATCTTTTTTACACATAAAAAAAAACAATAAAAAAAAAAGAATAATAAAAAAAACATATAACCTATTTTTCTTACGCTCTCATAGTGCAGTCGTTAGCTCGTCTGACTCCTAATCTTAAATCGTGGGATGTCGTGGGTTCCATCCCCGGCGGCGGCACATATTCTTTCCGACATTTTTCTCTCACCAATGGGTGGATAATCGTAAACCTGAGTGGGATATCAGCTGGAGGCTAGGAAAGGGTGTAGTGGTAATACTGGTATGACATGTATCCAGGAATCCATTTTTGACCATCTTGAGCAGTTGTTCTGTACTCATCTATACTGAAACCTGTAAATCCGTTTTTTAATGGTAGGTGTATCAAGATATCGCCATTTATTCAAACCAATTATATTATGATAATCGGACTATTTCTAAGTGGAACATTATTGATTATCAAGAAATTCTTCATTTTACACAATATTTTTCACAGCCATTAAGAGTAAACACTTTAACAATTATTGAATAACATAACATAAGACTAAAATATTAAGACAAAAAAAAAACAATGTACAAATTGGTCTGCTGATCATAATTCCTGACGACAATCCTGAACAGCTGTTCTGAACTCTGCTATACTGATTCCTTTAAATCCGAAAATGGTAGGTGATTCATGATACCGCCATTTATTAAACCAATAATATTTTGATCATCGGACTTTTTTTATGTGAAACACAATTGGTTATCAAGGATTTTTTTCATTTTACACAATGTTTTCCAAGGCCATTGAGGGTAAAAAATTACAGATTGGCTTAGAAAATTAAACACTATTTAATTTTTTTTAAGTAAACTTCAATACGTTTCGGGCAATCATTAAGGTCAATACTAATCAATCAATGAAGAATTATCTTTTTACTTCATATTTTGTGATGCGAAATCAAACACAATTGATAACTGGTTACATTTTATTTGACCAACCACAATACAACAAAAACATGCAAACATGAAAACCTGTATTAAATGTAATTATTTATTAGCTTTCAATACATAATTTAAATTCAATTTGCATTATATCTTCTTTTAACTTCTCCTCCCTTCTATAGTCTTTACCTCTCCCGCTAGACCTGAAAAAAAAATAACAAATAAAAATTATGATGATGGTCATTTTTCTCATTAGAAAAAATGGGTACGAGTTGACTCCATATTATTTCACTTTGGCTACGAGTTGACCAAATTTTGGGTACAAGTTGACCAAATTGTGTACGAGTTGACTTGGGTACGAGTTGACTTGGGTACGAGTTGACTTGTGGCAAACATAAAGTCCTGTTTACTCAAAATGTGTGCAAATCGTTATTTTTCATTAGTATTCTCGACAAATCCATTTCGCAGAACACCTACATTGCGTACTTTTGCCAACAGGTTTTATTTAGCCCCCATCCCACGACCTTGACCTATGATTAGCAGTCAGTCATGTGATTTCTGTTTTCGCCGATCATCCCTCCATTGTTGCAGGAAGTGAAGTCAAGAAAATAACCATGTTACAGTTTTTCCAGAGGATCTTAGATTGGTTTAAGAGTTTGTTTTGGAAGGAGGAGATGGAACTGACGTTAGTCGGCCTTCAGTATTCAGGGAAAACCACATTTGTGAATGTTATTGCCGTAAGATTTTCTTTGTTTTTATTCCCCACCCACTTCATAACGCCGGTTATGACGGGACCACCTGTCAGTTTGGTTACCTCATTGTCAATCTTATAAAAAAAATAATGAAAACGAGGAAAGGGGGGCTAGGAAATGATTGATAAATGGCAACAATCATATGGAGGCACGAGTATCATTCTAATAATTTGTTACAATCATGTAGAATACTGTTATATTTGTTTATATACAACATTGAAAAATAAATAGACAATGGGAATGGCTGCTAGAAATTGATGTTCATGCAAATTAGCAGTGCCACTGATTCTGAATAAAGCCAATTTACAAATGCTTTTGCAAACCAAACAAATTTGGTATCTTGATAGTAGGACAGTGAACAATCATTCAACAATCTTAATATGTAATGATATTTGTCAGAGATGAGTTGCTGCATTATCCATTGCTTTAGTTTTGCATGTGTGACTCTTTTTTTTTTTTTTTTTTAATTAATTTTTAACCACTATCAAGTTGTCTAATTCTTTACAGGATAAGCTTCATAAGAGTTGATTATCAAATTTGTTTGCGTTGTTGCCAAATGTGAAATTAAAAATAAAGTGTGGATAGAAAATCAAATCAGGCAAAGACGCCAGCAATCAAAAAAATCTGGAAGCCATAGTGATTTTCCTTAAAGGTACTACCTACACATCTGAAGTTTTATCAGACTGCAGTTAAGGCATATTGTCATAGTCTAGGCGTTGTAACAATGATAGTCTTGTCAAATTCCAATAAACATACAAGTCAGTCAATAACAAAGTGTGACAAACGTTGAACCAATTGACCTGTGTCAGTTAGCAGTTACCTTTTTGAAGAAGATCGTAAAAATAGTTTAAAATGCTGCTTTAATTGTGTTTTGGTTACTTCAATTAAATTCAACAAATTTTAAATTTGAAAATCTTACTTTAGGGGTATTAAAGGTCTGATAAATATATTAAAAATTGATTTAAATACGCAAACTACCGATTTTTGTGCACAACCTATGTGGAATTTCTACTTCTATTTCCCTAGTCTGTATCATTTGTTTCTTTGGTGTACATCACAACCCTCAACTCCATGGGGTGGAATAGACTGACTGACCCGTCATTTTTGTGACATCAGCTGTGTTTACAATTAACAGAGAAATGTTTGAGGGTAACTTGTTGAGAGGAAGATGCAAGGACTTAGATATCTGTTAAGTTAAATCACCGATCTTAACCCATTCCAACACAAGAAAATTTTAGACTAGTCCAAATTGAAAGAAGCTGCAGACGACAATTTCAAGTTGATGGAATTTCAATTTTTTTCGTCTTTTGGGATAGAAAACATTGTGGATAATGAAGAAATTGCTTGTTACAAGCAATTTCTTCATTGTCCACAATGTTTTCCAAAGCTTTTTTCTTATGGGGCGTAAAAAGGAGGGCTTGAGTTGGAATGGGTTAAATAACACAACTTTGGATAAGCTGTTCAGGAGTAAGTTACTGTAAATCGGGTAATTTTCGCGGCGTCTTATTTTCGCGTGAGAAGGACCCGAAGACTCATCAGCGAGTTCATGAATTCACAACGGCCGTATGGTACTTCGGTTATTTTCGTAAGTATCCCCGGAAATACACCGGCGTAGAAAAAAATTCACCAACCTTTGAATAGAATGATTACTGGTAATCTATTTAACAACATTTTACCTATTCTTTATTCTCATAGTATGAAAATTTCTCTCCTACAATTGTTGTTAAAAATGAAAAGAGCTAAAAATGCAATCAAAAAGATGTTTCAGGTCGTAAGCACTAATCCATCAAATTATCAATACGATACTATGTTTTCCAAACTGTCATAAGATGAAATAATTATATCCCGTAACATAATAGGTACAATTGTTTGATTTTAATTGATTTATTTCCCATCTTCTGCTTTCAATTTCTTAAAAGGTTCTAAGAGTTTATGCAATAAAAACTCAGTTACAACTTTTTAGCTCTTTGCTGTCTAATTATATTGGCCTAGTATTTTATCACCTTGTCTTCTTTCCATTGTTATGTTTATGTTTACAAAATGATCCAATTTAAGCGAGATTCTTGAATTTGCTAGCATGTTGATCAGCAATAATTAGCGAAAATAATACCCTTACTAATAAAACCCGATTTACAGTACTACCCAAATGAATATCATTTTATCTCCTTTACCTTAAAGAAATAGATTGATTGAAAGGCTGCAGTGCTGAAACAACAGCAATGAAAAACTAGTTTGCATTTTTACCTGTGTGTGTAGGATGGGGGTGCAATTTGAGAAATGAATAAAACCCCAGCAAATTCCGTTCCATATGTCCCGTTTTTGCTTTAAAATATAACTTATCTTTTTTTTAATTCAAATGGAAAAGACAGATAACACAATCATTAAGTTATTATACCCCCCTAAACTATGTTTGGGGGTAAATAGGAGTCAGCTTGCTGGTCAGTTCATCTGTAGCTTTTTCGTGTCTGTTCAATTTCTTGGCAACCATTGAACAGATTTGATTATAACTTCACACATATAATCAGTATCAAGCAGAGATGTGCATATGCCATTTTGGTTACTGTCCATTGATTTTTGACAGAGTTATGGCCCTTTGATGAAAAATCGTGTTTGCTCAATTTCTCCGCAACCAATGGACGGATTTGATTCAAATTTCACAGAAAAACTCAGTATAAGTCAGACATGTACATATCCTATTTTGGTTATGGTCTATTGATTTTTGACTGAGTTATGGCCCTTAATTAAAATGTCCATTTTTTGTTAAGGTCCTTTGGGGGATAGCACTTGTATATGGACAAGCGCTGTTAGGGGGTATTAGTCCGCTTTGCGACTATGTCTAGTTTTTTTTGAAGGGGGGAGGGGGCATGTCTAGACAAAAAAAATGGCTTCTCATTTGGCTTCTTGGAGACAGACTTTGCTCAAGTTTTTAGCTCACCTGAGCAAGAAGTGCTCTGGGTGAAAACCATGGGGACCTTTAGTTGCCATGGCAATTAAGTGAAAAAACATAAAAATCTTCTTCTGCAAAACTATAAGGCCTAGAGCTTTGATTTTGGTATAAATCATTATCAGCTAGACTTAAGAATCTGTCCGCCCACTAAATCGTATGTTCAAGATAGTGATATTTACCAATACTGATTGTCTAATTATTTTAAATCATATTTAAAGCCTAATCAATATATTTGGAAGATGATTAGTAAGTATGACAGTAATATTTAACCACTTGTGTAAAATGGAAAGTTAAAAGGCAGCCATATTTGTATTGACCTAGGTTGCCTAATGGGTTGGGAGAATTAAACAGCAAATCGGTTGGGAGAATTTGAAAGTCAACTTCTACCGATATTATCATGCAAGGTAAAAAAAAGCGGGGGTGTGGGGGCAGCAGCCCCCAATAACAAATTTCATTGAGTATTTACTAGTTCTTTTAAAGGTTTTGGGGGGGGGGAGAAAGTAGGCTTACCATTGTAGAGTACACTCCCTCCAAAAAATAATCGGCTCTAAAGTGACACTTTAAAAAAGCGGGGGTGTGGGGGCGGCAGCCCCCAATATTATATTTCATGTTCTTTTAAAGGTTTGGGGGGAAAAGAAAGTAGGCTTACCGTTGTAGAGTACACTCCCTCCAAAAAAATATCGGCTCCAATAAAACACTTTAAATTAATACCCTCCAAATAATTTTTACTTTTCAACTGAAAAGTTAAAACTGTTTAACTCAAAATTTTCAACTGTTTAACATATGTACAATATTCAATAATTGTTTATTGTAATCCAGGATAAACTTTTGCTACATCCTTCAAAAAGTATGTAAACAAGTCATTGTCAGAATATTTTCTCTTCCACATAAATACAGATAAATAACCTGTGTAGAACTCCTGTTTCGTTCCGAATTGTGGAAATTCTGCCTTTGCATGTCGCCAGTCCGATTCAATACGATTGGTACATGTTCCTGATTCAGGGTCAAGGAAATGCTTACTATGGTTTACAGTGTAGTGACTGTAACCCTCCAGAAGGCTAGGAATTCTATCGTAGCTTTTCCAGCAGTCACTCCAGATAATACTGCCCTGAGCAATCCATTTCTGTATTATGGCCAACAGAGTCGCAGCCGATCTATTTTCCACTGGTTCCATGAAAACTTTTTTTGTTGTCTTTTTCCCTTCCGCCAAACACCCACCCACCTTTCACCCTGTGTCCCACATTATACTTTCTCTTTGCGAATTTAGACTCGTCGATTTCCACAACAACACCTGGTCCACCAATTTTTTCACTATTCCTTATGAGTGACACTTCACAAACCTCCCGGCAGAACAAACACCAGTCTACATCTGTGGCCGAAGATATACCCAGTTCATGCTTGATATTCTTCTGGCTATGTCCATGGATCCACATATAAATCAACTGCAGAATTTCTTCATTTGTCATATTTGATTTTTCAAAGAAAGTTCCCGTCCTTATACTCAGTTTATGTTCGTGTTTGGCGGGGCCTTTTTTCACTCTGCAATACCATCTGTGCTGATCCGAAACCTTCGAGTCCTTTATAAGTGACATTTTATTTCCACATGTTGGGCATTTCCTATTCCTCGGAATAAGTTCCATTTTAAAACAAAACTCTAATGCCGCATCTTTATTCGGTATAACGTTTAACAATAGGTAGCATTACGTGATTTTTTCTCCCTCCTCTGTGTCTTTTAATTTTGTGGCATAACTCACAGCACTATTAGAGCCAAGCTGGGTACACTGGTCTTTACAGATAGCGGCACATTGTACGCCTATATCCCGCGTAGATTCACATGGATTAGAATTCCACGATTTTACTATGTCTTGATTTACAGTAACATCCTCAGATTTTGAGGTAGCTTTTTGTTTAGATAGCTTATTCCGTTATCCGAAATTTCTGCCCAAGGTTTTCTTTTTAATAATTTATTAGGAATGAAAAAGTCCTCGAATGAGTCCTCCATTCTGAACAACACCCTGCGGCGAAGTGAAACTTGGCGGGGATCAAATTTATTCTGACGTGATTTTATTCGTCATCTACACGTCACAGCCTATTATTGGGCCAAAGCCTTTTTGCCACGCCTTCTAAACGGAATTTACCATATTTGCGAAAGTGACCATGACCTCAAATGTGACGCGTAGTTTTCATAAATAAGGCATTTTTTTTATTGAAACATTTTGTTAAAATTTAAATCGCATTTTAAACCGGGACAAATGACTCCTTTCAGAAAATAGTAAAAATTAGAATTATTATATACTTACCGTGTTCTATATATAGCAACAAATCAAATTAACTTCTTTTTAATCCGAACACGTGTTGTCAGCATCAGGCGTTGTGGCCGTGCAGTATAGTGTATGTGTGTTATTAGTACGATAAGTATGTAGAAATATGTTGTTAAATTAATAATCATGTTACAGATTGCAGGTAAACGTTCGCAGTTGAAATGAGAAGGAATCGGGTGAATTATACGGAAGGAGAGTATGAGGCAAACGATGATGGATGTATGACAGTGTCGTCAGAGTGAATGAACCACACTTCGCATGAGATCGAACCACCACAACATCAACTTTTAATTTCTTCTTTCTTTTGTAAACCCCCACAAAAAACCAAGCCCCTCTTTTTATTATTCACCCCACAAAAAAATCCCCTTTAAGACACTACGGGAATGCTAAACAAACGTAAACATTAAAAAAAAAGGCATTTTTCGGGGCGGACAAATTCTAAAGGTGCTCCTCATTATCTATAGACCCTCTACCAAAATACTTAAAAATTTAACCTACTCTCAGGGTTGTCTCTGGCTTGAAAAAAGGTGTCACCATCACTTTTGCCATGTCAAAAAAGTTTGGGCCAAATGGAAGAAAGTTGGGGTCAATTTTAGAAGGACTTGAAGCCAAAGTCGAGCATTTCTTAATTGTACATTTAATTTCTTAACTTATATGTAGTTAAATGAACAATATGCATATTAAACTGGTTGTAAATATGGTAATTTACTTTCCACTTTGAATTCAACAAATGTGGTTAATTCATGCACCCAAACTCTTTAATAAGTGCTTTCAGTAAGTACTGTGACTATCTTTGCTGAGATAGAGAAAAGGATATAATAATGAGCTGTATTAAGATATGTTTGATTTGAAAATAAACAACAGACATCTGTAAATTTAAAAAAATCAATTTAATGTTGAAAATTTTTGGGTACGAAAGAACAAAAGAACAAATGATCCGTATGCTTTTGGGACAAGTGAAACTCTTGAAATTTCTGTCAAACTCTGACAAACTAATATTGTTTCTATCAACTGCTTTTGGGAATATCCTTCATATTACCCGTGTATGCAGATTCAGAGTATCAGAGAGGAATTGCGTTAGTGGTGCGGATATATCAGAAACTGACCAAAACAGTCATTAGAAAAATACGAATATTATGACCAAATTAAGTAAGAGTAGGCATTTGTATTCAACAGAAAGACAAAAAGTGGCCATTTTAATTACATTTTCCTTGAAAGAGAGCCAATTAAATGCATGTTAATTGGGGTCTACTGAGAATTAAAAACTGATAGCTGTACGTCATCTAAGAAGCTTTATCCAGACAACCCAAGTACTAAGTCACGCCCATGACACAAAATCAATAAGACCTGCCAACCAATGACCGCATTTCATTCATCTAATTTGCTGTCAAACAGAACTGTAATTAAATTGGGTAATGTGTTGATCTTGTGTCAGACCCGACGACATAATTGACTGGATATACAAGGCTTTAGTAACTATAACCACTTGGCCCTCGGATTTTATTTTCAAAGATAAGTTAATGTATGTATTGACATAACTGTTTGTGTATTTTGGCTCTACAAACTTTTGCAAAATGAATAAAACTTGCACCAGATTTTTATTTTTGTCACATTTTGCAACACTCATGACCGACGGCGCGAACTCTGACTCTGAAAATTAGCCCTGTCTGTCCGATGCCCGATTTTACATAGGAATAAAGAAGGAAATCTTTGAACATCTTCTTCTCCCAAATCATAAGGCCTAGAGCTTTGATATTTGGTATATATCCTCATTTATTGACCTTCTACCAAAATACTTCAAAGAATTACAGTACTCTGAAAATAAGCCCTTTTCTGAGCGATCCTTCATTAGTTAGGAATAAAGAAGAATATCTTTTAACATCTCTTCCTCCTAAACCATTAGGCCTAGAGCATTGGTATTTGGCATGTATCAATGCCTATTGATCCTCTACCAAATACTTCATAGAATTACCATACTCTATAAATTAGCCCTTCTTTGTACAGTCCCTGATTTTTAGTTAGAAATAAAGAATGATATTTTTGAAAATCTTGTGCTCCTAAACCATGAGGCCTAGAGCTTTGATATTTGGTATGTATCAATGCCCACTGACTCTCTACCAAATTAACCATACTCAGGAATTCAGCGCTATATTGTTGGATCAAATATATATGTTGGATTAAAGGAGAAAATCTTTAAAAATCTTCTTCTCCAAAATAATTAGGCGTATAGCTTTGATATTTTGTATATATATATAAAGCTTTAAGCCATCATACTCAAGGGAGCATTATAGGACCGTCACAGTCCTCTTGTTTCAATTTTGCAAAAGTGGTGGCAAAAAGAAAAATCAACCCAGGGAAGGCCCTGATAATTTAGAAAACTCAGGAGCATCTGAGTTCTGAGGTTGTCCGTAACTCATTCCGGCACAACCCCGGTTTTTGCCATCCCCAAGAAAAAAATTTTGAAAACATGTTACAAGTTATTTCTTCATTCTCGACAATCTTTTTTACCTAAAAGTTATTCAAAACCTGAGATTCCATTTTCAACATTCTATTATGGACCCCTCAAATTTGAATCATAAGGATCTCCGATATGACTGGTCCAAATTCAAAGCTGTTGCAGACAACATAGTCAATTTAGGTTAACTTGAAAAATAAGGGCTATAATAATGAGGTGTAAAACAATTTTTTTACCACCCTATAGGTACCATTTGGGATCAATTTTCTCAAACTTGCTGAAAAGCTTTGTATTGTCATAAGGAATATACCTAACAAATCCAATAACTTTCTGTCCCATATTACATGAAAGGGAACCTGAACAACAATTTCCTTGTCCCAATTCGGGTTCAATCTTTCTCAAACCTGCTGGATATCATGGGAAAGGGAGCCTTTAAAACACCTTTTCCTTTTTGCCATTCTACAGGTCCCAATTTTGGGTCAATCTTTCTCAAACTTTCTGGTAAAGTAATTATGGTTATAAAGAAGATATTCCATCTGATATTAAAGGGAAAAGGGTCTTATTGATAATTTACATGTAACCACTCTACAGGTCACACTTTGGGTTCAATCTTTCTGAAACTTAATGAAAATATTTGTTGGTCATTAGGAAGATGCCTAATGTATATTGTGACATTGTCTCATATCACACAAAAAGGGGCCTTACTGATAATTCACTTTTTATTACTCTATATGTCTAAATTATGGCCTTATCTTTCTCAATTTTGCTGAAATGGTTTGTATAGTCATTCTGAAGACCTGTTTTGAATGCGGTAACATTCAGACTTATGTCAAGGGAAAAGGAGTCTTGATCATATTTTTCTTCATTCATTCTACAGCTGGCAACTTTTGATCATTTTTTCTGGAATTTGCTTAGAATATTTGTATGGTTTACCTTTATAAGGAAGATCCCTATCAAATATGGTGGTAATTTGACTGATACCCGTATCAAGGGAAAACAGACTTTTTCTTGTTACTGATCTACAAGTCACCATTTTGCTCATCCTTTCTCATACTTTTTTGAAATGTATTTTCTTAGCATAAGGAATATCCCTATTGATTTAACCCTTTCCTGGTTAATCCCTGGTTTTTACGTCCCTGTCATTTTATAAGTAAGAAAACATTGTGGGAAAAGAAGAAATTGCTTGTAACAAGCAATTTTTTTTCCCCACAATATTTTCTACCCTGCTGAATGGTTATTTTTTCAAATAAAATCAACTCAAAATTTTCGTCTGCAAAACCTTTGAACTTGGATGGGTCTAAAATTAGGGTTAATTGAATATAGATACAATGTTCTGACTAGTACTGAGTAAAAAGTGCATTTGTGACAATTTACTTCTTACTACTCTACAGGTCAAAATCGGGGCATAATATATCTCAAACTTAATGAAAGTAATTGTTTTGTCAGCTCAAAATATTTATTGTGCTATCAGAAAGGTTCATGTTGAAAAGTTGACATTCCATCCTATAATAAGTAGGAAAAGGGGGGCATTAAATGCAACAAAAGTTACTGCTCATCCAATTACCATGTTTATATCCATCAAAATTGGGCCTCGGCCATAGTGCAGTGGTAATGCGTAGGACTCCTAGTCATGGGTTCCTGGATTCGATCCCTGGGAGTGGGGAATATCCTTTCTGACATTTTCTCCCACCAATTGGTGGATAATCACAAGCCTAACAGGGCTCTGCAGAGTGGGTGACTCAGGCAAAAAAGTCGCCTGGTTTCATAAAACTTCGCCTGATTTGCTGATCAAAGCGAAGTCGAAGTCGCCTGGAATTTTCGGGATATCGCCTGTATACCATAGGTGATATCCAAATCTGGCCAAGTGGCTTTAAAAGTAGGGGACAGTGTGCAATTATACAACTGCCGGTGAGAAGCCCTTTGATCGTAATTCAAGCTTGTATCGATAGTCGCGAGGCCAGCAGATTATCAGAAAGAGGGGTACGTTCTGACAGCTAATAGTCGACATGCTCGCTTCATTCACACCTACGCTGATTGGTTTCGGCAATGCTTTGTATACTATCGGCACCAGAAATCTTTATTTAAAATCCTTTCCCTTCTTAAGTTTTAATTATTTCTGTAAATTAAGTTATCATCAGTCTACGAGATTTGTTGCTTACTTTTACATAATGAGAATAATGGCCGACATTTACAGACACCGTGTCATTTACCAGAAGTCAAAATTTTGGTAAAAATTTGAAATCTTGGTGAAAAATAATTCTGCCAAAAATCTACGTAGAGTAAATTCGTTTTTCATTAGAATCCTTCAATTTGAATCATCTGCTTTAAATGTAACAAGTGAAGAAATGGCAAACAAGTTAAAGGCTGCTACGATCTTTTCCTGAGTTTCTTGTTACAATACATTCTTTCCAAAAACTAAATTTCACTTACTTGTGTTGGTAATAATTCCTTTAAATAACATGTAATCCTATAAAATTGAGCAAATTATCCTGTGTTAACTTTAAACATCTGCATGTACAGTCTGGTTTTGTGTACTCAGCAGTAACCCTTACCCTTTACACACTATAACTGACTTAATCACAGAGGACCTTTTATGACCAATTAATGACATTTTTTATCCATTTATATGTTATCATGTAAAGTGGACAGACTGTAACTCATTACCACACAATCCCCCATTTTGACATCTTGAAATGTTTTTATGGGAAACTGTGGAAAAAGGAGGAAATGATTGCAGCAAGCAATTTATCCTTTCCCCACATGTTTCTACCCTCTTTGGCACCTTCTTCTTATTTAAGCCCACTTTGAAATGTCTTATTTAGCTTCTTTCAATTTGTACCAGTCTGAATTTTTTTCTTCTGGTAATGGTTTGATTTAGTACATGTTGTTACAATAAAATCTTTTCTCATTTTCTTTTTCAAATAGTAGCACTACTCATTTTATTCAGACTGCCTATACACTATTTGCATTTTTTTTATTAGTTGACTTTTTTATCATATATGAATCTATTATGAAATATTAAAAAAAATAATCAGAATCAAACTCTTCAACTCTCAAACTTAAAAAAAGAAAAATACAAAAGTATTTTTCACAGGAATAAAATCTTTACTGAGGACTGAAAGAATAAGCAGTATTTGCTATGTTTATTGCATAATACATAATATGAAATGCAACTACTTGGTTGTAAAGCTATTTTATTTTCTGATAGAAATGAGGAATACACGCAAAAACTCAATTTTTAACGCAATCCACTTCTCCTGAAAGTCTCACCACTTCTCCCCATTTTGAAAAACTTCTCCCAATTCTCAGACTAGTGAGAAGTGACTTCTCCCCAAATTCTGGAAGTCTGCAGAGCCCTGCCTAAGTGGGATGAGCAGCTCGAGGCTCGGAAAGGATGTAGTGGTAGTAATAGTGTGAGAAATACCGGGAATCAATGGTTTGGTGCTCCAGTCACTGCAAAATAACTGAAATACTGTTTAAATTGGTGTTAAACCCCATTTAATGAATAATTATATTAAAATTGGAGGACATATATATACATGTATGTTAGTTGGTTTGAGAATGAATTTAGGTGAGCCATCTTGGGCCATCTTGGCCCTTTTGTTCCAAGATGTCCTGCTTAAGTTTTATCAGCTCACCTTGGCACAAAGTGCTTTAGGTGAGCTTTTGTGATTCCCCTATATCCATTGTTGATTTTGTGCGTCTGTTGACTATTTTTTGAAACATCTTCTTCTCAACTAGAGGGCAAATTTTGATAAAACTTGGTAGGGATGTTTGTTTGGTGAAGTTTTTCACAGATTGTTCAAATAATTGAAATCCACCCATAACTCTGGTTGCCTTGTAATGATCAAAAAGTAGTGATAGTGATGGATTCTTTGAAAGTCTCCTTTAAAACCACAGGACAAAGCTTTGATATGTGGTATTAGGCACTTCCAAGGGGACCTCTATCAAGTTTGTTCATGTGATGCCCCTTCGTTCATATTTGGGAACTGCCAAGTCACACTCAATTTTACATTGAAACAAAGGTGGAAACTGTAATAATCTTCTTCTCTGTAACAAGAAGATATTTTGATTCTATGTAGAATCTCTTCGTGAATTTGGACTTGAATAAAGTATTGTTGTCTGGTTTTGAGTTAAAAAGATCACAAGATTTGTGTCTGTAAATATGGTTGGTGAAATTGATCATTCAATAAACAATAAGTCATTTCTCACCATGATCATTTTGTACTAAACTCATTCCAGGATAATACTTTTTTTAACCTTTCAAGAAAAATGCTTTGGAACATAAAGAAATTGCTCAGATGGGGATCAAAACAGTATTTTGAGGAATAAGTCTAAATAGTGTGGATCCTGCTTTACAGGGGTTTGCAACCAATGAAACAAATGAAATGAGAAAAAGAGTATATGGCCCATTATGGGGTAATATTGTGATGGCTGTTTTTCTGTATTGTTACAAGAAGGGGTTTTACTGTGTTTTTCTTATTCAGTATAACGAAATGTGGGGTTGTGTGTTAATGGATCAACACCATAATGAATAACCATGTATATAGAACAGAAGTAATAAATGATGAATTGGTTTAACCCATTCCCACACAATGATGCTGTGTGGCGCCCTTCGTGAAAAACAATTAGAAAAACATTATGTAAAATGAAGAAATTGCTTGCAAAAAGCAATTTCTTCATTTTCCAAAATGTTTTCTACCCAGAAAGATGAAAAAAAATCTAAAATTTCTTAAACTTTATTGTGTTGTCTGCAACTCCTTTGAATTGGGACTAACTTAAAATTTTGTTTTCTGGTAATTGGTTTAAAAAATAATCATCCATTAACAATTTTTTTCATTTTTTTTTAATAGAAAAACATTTACAGGTCATATGAATAGCATTAACCCTTCCTGTTAAATCCCTGGTTTTACATCCCTATGATTTTATGATTGAGAAAACATACTAAAAAAAAGAAATTGCTTGTAACAAGCAATTTCTTCTTTTTCCACAATATTTTCTACCCTACTGAATAGTTTATTTTCACATTAAACGCTGTCATTTTTTGTCTGCACAACATTCGAATTTGGACAGGTCCAAAATTTTGTGTAACAGGAAAGGGTTAAATGAATGTTTTGCTTCTTATTGAAATGGTGATTGAAGAAAGTTACGAGATGTCGTCAGAGTACACTGAACTACGTAATCCATTATCTAACAACAAAATTTCACACTGGTCCAAGAAGTTGTCTAGGCCAACTTTTTAGTACTTGAAGTTTTGAAAGTCTTTGTCTTTTAGCAAGCAAGTGCTTTATACTCCACAGTATTTTCAAAAGCTTTTCTCATGATAGTTGTTGAAAAGCGGGCTTTTGTTAGAATAGGTTAGATTCACTGTACCACATGCCTCTTATCTTAAGTTTGCTTCTTTCTTTTTTTAGTCTGGTCAGTTTAGTGAAGACATGATACCGACAGTTGGGTTCAACATGAGAAAAATCACAAAAGGGAATGTAACAATAAAGGTAAGCCACTGGTAAAGCAGTCATAGACCAACATTCAAATACATATACCTTTTATCACTCAAAGAGTTACAAGCAATTTCTCCTTTTACCACTTAGTTTTCCAGAATGATATTTCTTCAGGGGTCGACACTAACTTTGCTTCAATGGGATCCCAATAGAATCTCTAGTTATTACCCCAGGGTTTCCTCCAGATAATCAGGAACCCTCCTTGATATACATTAACTCATTCACATGCAATTCTGTCCTTCTGAGCCCAACTTGAAAAAAAACAAACTTGGAAAACATTGTGGAAAATGAAGAAATTGCTTGTTACAAGCAATTTCTTCATTATCCACAATGTTTTCAACAAAAACAAGCGATCAAAAAATCAAGAGCATTAGTTGATACATTAAGATCTGTTGTACTGGAGAAATTTTGAAGGATCCTGACGGAATACCTAGCCTGAGATAGCTGGGGTCCCTTCCAATTTTCAGGGATCCTCGGGATCCCAGGACACTGTTAGTGGGGACCCCTATTCTTCATGCTGTCAAAAAGCAGAATTGTACAGTGAATTAGTAATGGTTTGATTATTACTTCAATCTCTTTGAAACCACATATTGTATGATATATTGTATGATATATGTTAAATATCCTGAAATTACTCATCTTCCTGAGCTTTTCCAATCCTAGTTATCCTGTTGAATTAGACATAAATCATGTTTATTATCCCTTGCCATTCTAAACTAGGAATAATTCTGGCTTTACACTAGGTATAGACAAAGATCAGGCTGCTCATAAATTTAGTGCCATTAAAAACCAGTGTTGTTCATAGAGTTTAAAAAAAATGCTGGCCCTCAACATAAGGGCATTCCGGTGCTTACTGTGACTTTAACCCTTTTCTGTTTTACAAAAATTTTAGACCAGTCCAAATTCAAAGGTTTTGCATATGAAAATTTATAGTGGATTTAAATTAAAAAAAAACATTCAGTAGGATAGAAAGTATTGTAAAAAAAAGAAGAAACTGTTTGTTTTCTACAATATTTTCTCAATTATAAAACCACAGTGAGGCAAAAACCAGGAATTGAACAGGAAAAAGGATTAACCCATTGCCATTCAGTGACGCTTTTAGATGCCAATAAAAAAAAGCTTTAGAAAACATGGTAGAAAATGAAGAAATTGGTTGTTGCAAGCAATTTCTTCATTATCCACCATGTTTTCTACCCAAAAAGTAAAAGGAACCCAAAAATTTATTAGCTTTAAGTTGTCGTCTGGAACTCCTTTAAATTTGAACCAGTTTAAAATTGTACCATCTTGTAATGTGTTAACCTTGGCAACAAGGTGATAGGAGATATACTGGCAGTCACCTTGGATATCTGTCCAGAGCTTCCGTCTCCTACATACAGTGAAATCCTCTTAATTGCAACCCTGATAATAGTAATTCAGTACTTAATTGCAACTGACTTAATGACCAAACAATAGATAGCTCCTTTTAATAGCAGGTTCTGGTTAATTGCAACAAAAGTGTTGACAAATTGATGTTGCAATTAAACTTTCATGTTCAACCTTTGGATTTTATGTCCCTGAGTTTTTATTCTTGAGAAAACAGTGAGGAAAGGAAAAATTTCTGAAGCAATTGCTTGTAACAAGAAATATCTTCTTTTTATACACCCCTCGAAGACAGGACGTATTATGGGATCACCTGTGGCGTCCAGGTGTCCGGGCGTCCAGTTGTCCAGCGGTGTCCACTTCTTTGTCCGGAGCATAACTCTGTCACTGTAAGTCCGATTGACTTTAAACTTGGCAGTTATATTCTTCTCTTCAATACGGAGTGCAGTGCTCAATAACCATAACTCTACCTGGCCTATTTTTTGAGTTATTGCCCTTTGTTGTTTTTCATACTTGAATCTTGTCCTGAGTATATCTCTAAAGATATTATAACTAGGATCATGAAACTTCATTGGCGTATAGATCTCACCAAGACAGAGTGCAGTGCACAAGAACCATAACTCCACCTAGCCTATTTTTTAGTTATTGCCCTTTGTTGTTTTTCATACTTGAATCTTGTCCGGAGTATATCTCTAAAAGTATAATAGCTAGAATCATGAAATTTCATGGATGGATAGAGCTCACCAAGTTGGAGTGCAGTGCACAAGAACCATAACTCTACCTAGCCTATTTATTGAGTTATTGCCCTTTGTTGTTTTTCATACTTGAATCTTGTCCAGAGTATATCTCTAAAAGTTTTATAACTACGATCATGAAATTTCATGGATGGATAGAGCACACCAAGCGGTAGTGCAGTGTACAAGAACCATAACTCTACCTAGCCTATTTTTTTAGTCATTGCCCTTTGTTGTTTTTCATGCTTGAATCTTGTCCAGAGTATATCTCTAAAAGTTTTATAGCTAGGATCATGAAACTTTGTGGGTGTATAGATCTCGCCAAGGGGAGTGCAGTGCACAGAACCATAACTCTACCTGGCCTATTTTTTTAGTTATTGCCCTTTGTTGTTTTTCATACTTGAATCTTGTCCGGAATATATTTCTAAAAGTATAATAGCTAGAATCTTGAAACTTCATGGATGGATAGAGCTCACCAAGTGGGAGTGCAGTGTACAAGAACCATAACTCTATCTAGGGTATATTTTAAGTTATTGTCCTTTGTTGTTTTTCATACTTTGTTTGACAATAAATATTCTTTCAAAATAACCTCAGTTCTATTCAAACCCCCAGTTAATATTAAGCAGTGTGACGGGCGTATCTTGTGACAATTTGGCACCTTGTTCCATAATATTTTCTCCCCGTCAGAATGATTATTCTTCAAATACATTTGTAAATCCAGCTTTGAATTTTGTCTGCAAAACCTTTGAATTTGGACAGGTCTAAAATTTTGAAATGTGGGAAAGGGTTAACAGGATTCCACAGAAGTTTCAATTTACATGTAATGTCCCAGAGGTCTAGATAAGAGGGGAGAACAGCATTCTAAAATCTACAAAATAAGGTTTATGGCTATAATGGTGAAATATTTGTATCTGAAATAGGAATTAAGGCCGATCATCTGTAGCTCTGTGTCCATGTAGATATGAAATAGTGTATGTCCAATTTTCATGATCTTGCCATCATTGGTGGCTGAATTATCTCTCCTTGAACTTGTATTGTAGTCTGTACACAATTGTTTGTTGTCCAGAACCAAACTCCTTTTTACACTCTATGTTCCTTTTTACCATGCAGAAAAGTCAGAATTAAAATAAAGTGCAGACTACCAGTCTGTGTTAGTGAAGCTTTAAATGTCTTTGTCTGTTAAACCATTCCAACACAACAACGCTCCTCAAGAAAAACAATTGGGAAAACATTTTGAAAATAGGCAATTACTAAACTTTCCACAATGTTTCCATACAAGAAAGTCAGAAAAAAACACTTAAATTTAATACACTTAATTGTCGTCCTTTTAATTTGGATTAATCTAAAGTTTTGTGGTCTTGTAATGGGTTAAGTATGAAGATATATACATGACTCTTTTCTACTTTGATTGGTTCCAGATTAATCTCCCCATGAGTTTTCGCAAAGATTCTTATTTGTTAAATCTGATCATAGTGAACCATATATACAATAACAAGCCGGTGTTTGAGTGTAACACTGTTTGTTTAATATGCATCCATATATCCTAGGTTTGTTGATGGATTTTTGAAGAATATGGCAGTTATTTTCTAGAATGAGTAGATAGACATCACTCCTACATTTATCAATAGATTTACCCTCTTTTTCTGTTTTTCACATTTTTGACCAGTCCAAAGTTCAAAGGTTTTGCAGACGAATTTCAAAGTTGACTTTATTTGACTTTATTTGAAAAATAATTATTTCTTTAGGTTAGAAAAAAAACGTGGAAAAACAAATCACAAGCAATTTCTTCTATTTCCATAATTTTTCTCAAGTATAAAAACACAGGGACGTAAAAACCAGGGATTGAACAGGAAAGTGATAAATAAAAGTCGGCACAAATGTTATCATCTTGAATAGATGTATCATTTGAAAGATTTATTTTTGATAGCTACAAGCTCAAACTCACAGCTCTGGGCAAATGTTAACATTGAGTTTATCCAGAGAATGATTCCTTCATTTACCAATGGTTGTTAAATCTTTTGGCACTGTTGTTCTCAGTCAGGAGTAATTATGTCAATTTGAAAGAGTTGTAACTGTAGCACAATGATCTAATTTGGATAAAAGTCGAAGAGATTAACCCAGTCCCACATGACTGTTCAAAATGGAAAGATGTTGCAGATAATATATTTTGGTGGATGAAATTTTGGAATTTTTAGCTCACCTCAGCACGTAAGATAATATATTTTGGTGGATGAAATTTTGGAATTTTTAGCTCAACTCAGCACGTAGTGCTCTAGTGAGCAATTGTGATCCCCTTTTGTCCGGGGTCCGTCGGTCTTGCATCATCCCTTAACAATTTCTTTAAACGACATCTCCTCCCAAACCACTGGGCCAATTTGAAACAAATTTGGCTGAAACGTTCCTTAGGTGGTCCCCTTCAATACAAAAAGAATTGAAATCTATTAAAGACTCTGGTTGCCATGGCAACAAAAGTGAAATTTTAAAAGAATCTTTAAAAATCTTCTCCTCCTGACCGAGATGGCGTAGAGCCTTGAAATTTTGCATGAAGCATCAGTATATTGACCTCTTTCAAAATAGCTAAAATCATGATCCTCGGGTCCCCAGGGGCGGAGCCCCAGGGGGGTGGGGTTTATATAGAAATAAAGAACGATTTTTTAAAAGACATCTCCTCCAAAACCACTGGGCTGATTTGAACCAAATTTGGCAGAAATGATTCTTAGGTGGTCCCCTTCAAAAATAGCTAAAAGAATTGAAATCCGCTAAAAATTCTGGTTGCCATTGCAACAAAAGTGAAAATTCAAAATAAACTTTAAAATTCTTCTCCTCCTGAACCAGTAGGCATAGAGCCTTAATATTTTGCATGAAGCATCAGTATATTGACCTCTTTCAGAATAGCTAAAATAATGATCCTTGGGCCCCAGGGGTTTATATAGAAATAAAGAATGATTTTTTAAATGGCATCTCCTCCAAAACCACTGGGTCCATTTGAACCAAATTTAGCATAAATGTTCCCTAGGTGGTCTCCCTTAGAAATAGCTAAAAGACTTGAAATCCGTTAAAAACTCTGGTTGCCATGGCAACAAAAGTGAATTTTTAAAATAATCTTTAAGAATCTTCTCCTCCTGACCCAGAAGGCGTAGAGCCTTAATATTTTGCATGAAATATCAGTATATTGATCTCTTAAAAAATAGCTAAAATCATGATCCTCGCGTCTCCAGGGGTGAAGCCTGGGGAGGGGTATAGGCATGAAGCATCAGTTCACAGACTTGTTTCTTATTTCTAAAATTCTAACCAATGGATCCAGAGGGAGGAAAAAGTTTTTTCTTTCTTTCAAATCAGCACTAAAGCCTTGGAATTTGTAATTTAAACTTTTTGATCCCCAGGTTCATAGTCTTTATATGTAAGTGTGGCCCACTTGTTTCATAATCCTAATTTTAACATGAAATTAGATGGTTGAAAGAAAAAGAGCCTTTATCTCAGGTGAGCGCCCCAGGGCCAATGGCCCTATTGTTTTTACATTTAGGGTAGAAAAAATTACTGATAATGAAGAAATTGCTTGTAACAAGCAATTTCTTCATTATCTACATTGATTTTTAAAGATTCTTTTCTTGGAGCGTCATAAAGAATCATTGTGTTTGAGTGTTTAGATTGACTAAATTTATTGACAATTGTTAGTGTTATCCAATCAGATTTGTCTCAAGTTCTCAACTTACCCATTGCAACACAATTGCGCATTTTCATGCACACAGAAAATGTACAGCGGTAAACAAAGTGACTAAAAAAGTAGAAATTGCATCAAATGAGATCAACAAACTAAGGATTAAGTTCTGATTTGTTTATTAGCAAAACCACCCAATTATGAAGATCCTTTGTTTTTGGAAAAGGGAAATTGGATGCTGACTACCTAATGAAGGTGGTTGCTTAATACAAGTGGTTGCTTTAGTAAGATTAAACCTATCGCTTAAATAACCCATTCCCACATGAGAAAATCTTAGACTGGTCCAAATTGAAAGAATATGCAGACGACAATTTAAGGTTGAAGAAATTCAAAATTTCTTTGTCTTTTGGGATAGAAAACATTGTGGACACAAGCAATTTCACAAGCAATTTCTTCATTTTTCACAATGTTTTCCAAAGATTTCATATAGAGGGACGTTTAAAAGTGTCATTGTGTGGGAAAAGGTTAAGAAATCCAACCTTTTACAAACGGAAGAAATAGAGTTGAGTTGTAGAAAACATGCGATAAAAGTAAAATTTGCATGTCACAAGCAATTTCTTCTTTTTCTTGCAATGCTTCCTACATTTTGCAGTTCAAATGCAATTTAAATGTCAACAACTTGAATTTGTTAAAACACTAGTGATCTTTCTAAAATTGTATCTCGAACTTGGTTAAGGTCTATTGGACTTGTTAATGAGACTGTAATCATAGTCATTTAGACACGTGTGCAATTGTTCTTTCCAACAAACTTAATGAAGAAAAATACAGTTACTAAAGGATGTTAACCCATCACTAGATGGAATGTCTTAGACTAATCCAAATTGAAAGGACTTGCAAATGAAAATCTAAAGTTTATGAAATCTTAGATTTTTTTCCTTTTTCTTGGTAGAAAACTTTGTGTTCAGTGAAGAAATTACTTGCCACAAGCAATTTCTTCATTTTACAAAATGTTTTCCCTATTGTTTTTAGCTCACCTGAGCACGTAGTGCTCAAGTGAGCTATTGTGATCCCCTTTTGTCCGGCGTCCGTCCGTCGTGCGTCGTGCGTCGTGCGTCGTCCGTCGTGCGTCGTCCGTCAACAATTTCTTTAAACAACATCTCCTCCCAAACCACTGGGCCAATTTGAACCAAATTTGGCAGAAATGTTCCTTAGGTGGTCCCCTTCAAAAATAGCTAAAAGAATTGAAATCCGTTAAAAACTCTGGTTGCCATGGCAACAAAAGTGAAATTTTAAAAAAATCTTTAAAAATCTTCTCCTCCTGACCCAGAAGGCGTAGAGCCTTGATATTTTGCATGAAGCATCAGTATATTGACCTCTTTCAAAATAGCTAAAATCATGATCCTCGGGTCCCCAGGGGCGGAGCCCCAGGGGGGTGGGGTTTATATAGAAATAAAGAACGATTTTTTAAATGACATCTCCTCCCAAACCACTGGGCCAATTTGAACCAAATTTGGCAGAAATGTTTCTTAGGTGGTCCCCTTCAAAAATACCTAAAAGAATTGAAATCCGTTGAAAACTCTGGTTGCCATGGCAACAAAAGTGAAATTTTTAAAAAATCTTTAAAAATCTTCTCCTCCTGACCCAGAAGGCGTAGAGCCTTGATATTTTGCATGAAGCATCAGTATTTTGACCTCTTTCAAAATAGCTAAAATCATGATCCTTGGGTCCCCAGGGGCGAAGCCTCAAGGGGGTGGGGTTTATATAGAAATAAAGAACGATTTTTTAAATGACATCTTCTCCCAAACCACTTGGCCAATTTGAACCAAATTTGGCAGAAATGTTCCTTAGGTGGTCCCCTTCAAAAATAGCTAAAAGAATTGAAATCCGTTAAAAACTCTGGTTGCTATGGCAACAAAAGTGAAATTTTAAAAAAAATCTTTAAAAATCTTCTCCTCCTGACCCAGAAGGCAAAGAGCCTTGATATTTTGCATGAAGCATCAGTATATTGACCTCTTTCAAAATAGCTAAAATCATGATCCTCTGGTCCCCAGGGGCGGAGCCTCAAGGGGGTGGGGTTTATATGGAAATAAAGAACGATTTTTTAAATGACATCTCCTCCCAAACCACTGGGCCCATTTGAACCAAATTTGGCAGAAATGTTCCTTAGGTGGTCCCCTTTAAAAATAGCTAAAAGAATTGAAATCGGTTAAAATCTCTGGTTGCCATGGCAACAAAAGTGAAATTTTAAAAATAATCTTTAAAAATCTTCTCCTCCTGACCCAGAAGGCGTAGAGCCTTGATATTTTGCATGAAGCATCAGTATTTTGACCTCTTTTAAAATAGCTAAAATCATGATCCTCGGGTCCCCAGGGGCGGAGCCCCAAGGGGGGGGGGCGTATAGGCATGAAGCATCAGTTCACAGACTTCTTTCTTATTTCTGAAATTATAACCCATGGAAAAAGTTCTTTCCTTCTTTCAAATCAGCACTTAAGCCTTGGAATTTGTAATTTAGACTTTTTGATCCCCAGGTTCATAGTCTTTATATGAAATTGTGGCCCACTTGTTTCATAATCCTAACCTTAACATGAAATAAGACTGTTGAAAGAAAAAGAGCCTTTATCTCAGGTGAGCGCCCCAGGGCCAACGGCCCTCTTGTTTTTTTTTGAGGGGCGTCCAGCGTTACTGTGTAGGAATGGGTTAAGGAAAACAGAAGCTTGGTTTGGCATGTCAGTTTCTTCTTTTTAACCCATTCCAGCACAATGACACTATGGGACTCTCCTAAAGAAAAACAATCAAGAAAACATTGTGGAAAATGAAGAAATTGCTTGTAGCTTGCTATATCTTCAGTTTCCACATTGTGTTCTACCCAGAAAATTGAAAAAATCTAGAATATCATAAACTTTAAATTGTCATCTGCAACTCCTCAGCTTGGACCAGTTTAAAATAATGCCATCTGGTAATGGGTTAAGCTACAAGATAAGTAATGTTGTTGGTTTTTTTTAGAATTTTCAAATATAACTGTTCTCTGCCATGTTTCTCCGATGTTGTCTAAGATAGGGATGAATACCTAGATGGTTTGTAATAGTGGTGCATTTTATTTTATTTTGTTACAGTTGTGGGATATAGGTGGACAGCCTCGATTCAGAAGTATGTGGGAGAGATACTGTAGGGGAGTTAATGCAATTGTGTAAGTAAAAGTAATAAAATTCTTTCGTAATATAATCATAACATATTAGCAGATATTTTTTATATGCTTAGACAGTTTATATGATCCCAGTGAAGCCTGACTCAGCGTAAAATGAATCGGTATCATTTGTACATAAATTATTATTTAACCCATTTCAAACAATAAAATTAAGACTGATAAAAATTCAAAGAAGTTGCAGTTGAAAATTATGAATTTTCTAAAATTCGAAAAATAAATGCCAAATAAGGTAGAAAATATTATGAAAAAAGGAGAAATTGCTTATTATAAGCAATTTCTCCTTTTCAAAGGAAGTTTTCTACAATTATTTCTACAGAGCAGCAGAAAATGCTATTTTGTAATGATGGATTAACCCATTGCCACAAGACAAAATTTTAGACTTGTCCAATTCAAAGATATTGCAGGCGACAAATTTAAGTGGACAAAATTTTGAGTTTTTCTTACTTATTGGGTAGAAAACATTGTGTGGAAAATGAAGAAATCGCTTATCCACAATGTTTTCCAAAGCATGGCTTTAATTTGAGGGGCTAATTTCCATATATGACGAAAGCTTTGAAAATCTTCTTCTCAGAAACCAGTGGATGGATTTCAACCAAATTTGACCTGATTGATCCTTTGGTGACCTTTTATCAGATTATTAAAAAGAAATTTGATGGGATGAAAAATATGTCTTTAATGGACAGGGCTAATTTCTATATATGGTATATACTGAAAACTTTGTAAATTTCTCAAAAACCTGTTGATGGATTTCAACCAAATTTCACTGGAATGAAATGCAGAGGACTGTTTGTCAGATTCCCTAATATATTTTTGATTGGTTGAAACATGGATAAAATGATGGTGGGTTATGTCCATATATGGTATACAGTGAAAATTTTACAAAATGAATTTTACATAACTTGACTTTTGTAAAAAATAATGAGAAGTTTGAAATGGTTCTCTAGAGCTATTCAATGATGTAGATTTATTTTCATTATATTCATTATATTTTAGATTCATGAAAAAATTTGTTTAATCATTACATTTGTGCCTGTGGAGAGATACAGGCGCTCAAGCACCTCTAGTTGGATAGTTCCAAGGTCAAGGTTACAGTTCAAAATAAATCTGATAGTGTCAAGGTCGCAGGTCAAATGTTAGAAATGTCTGGAGCATAGCTTCTATAATTATGGATTGAATTCAAAAGGACTTTACACAATTGTTCTCTGTCATCAGTAGAAATCTTCAGCTAACTACAAGGTCAAGGTCATAGCTTAAGGTTGAACATCAAAACTTAGCATTTCCAGAACATAGAGCCTTCAATTATGGATGGATTTCAAAATAACTTAACACAATTGATGTCTGTCTTGAGCAGATGTGCCATTTGAAAATATTCATATTGTTCCAAGGTAAAGGTCACAACTCTAGGTCGAACATTAAAATTAAACATTTCCAGAGCATAACTCCTTTGATTATAGATGGATTTTAATATAACATGTCACAATTTTTCTCAGTCATGAGTAGATATGTTATTTGAAAAAAAATGGATAGCTCGAATGTCAAGGTTACAGCTTAACCCTTTCCTGTTTTTCAAAATTTTAGACTTGCTAATTTCAAAGAAGTTGCAGACGACATTTAAAAGTGAGTGCAATTTGAAAGGTAACCAACCTACAGGGTAGAAAACATTGTGGGATAAGAAGAAATTGCTTGTTCCAAGCAAATTCTTCTTTTCTAACAATAATTTCTCAAGTATAAATACTCAGGGACGTTAAATCCAGGGATTAACCAGGAAAGGGTTAAGGTCAAACATTATAATTCAGCATAGCTTCTAAATTTATGGATTGATATCAAAATAACTTTGCACTATTGTTCTCTACTGAGAGTAGATATGCCATCTGAAACAAATGTTCAGATAGCTCCAAGGTCATGGTCACAGCTAAAGGATGTACATTAAAATTTAGCATGTCTTGAATAAAGCAAGCATAAACCCACAATGTGAAGCCTTAGTGGATACTGTTTGATGGACAATGATAAAAAAGGCGCACAAGATAATGGAGTTTCACAGTTAAATAGACATTATAAGTACTATTTTAACTTATTACCAGACGGCAATTTTTTTTTTTTTTCTTAACGGGCTTCAAAAAGCATCACTGTGTGGGAACAGGTTAATCCATCACCAGACGACGAAATTTTAGACTGGTCAAATTTGAAAGGAGTTACAAACGACAATTTAAAGTTTATGAATTTCAGATTTCTTCAGCTTTCTTGGTAGGAAACATTATGTACAATGAAGAAATTGCTTGTGACAAGGAATTTCTTGATTTTCCACAATGTTTTCTCAATTATTTTTCTTGAAGGGCATCCGAAATGTCATTGTGTGGAAATAGGTTAATCTATTTATGGTATTCATAATTTGACAGATATATGGTGGATGCAGCAGACCATGATAAAATAGAAGCATCGCGGAACGAATTACACAATTTATTAGACAAACCACAGTTACAAGGTATCCCTATACTGGTATTGGGTAACAAGAGAGATTTACAGGGAGCTTTAGATGAAAAACAACTTATTGATCAAATGTAAGTTTATTGTGTAGTTATATTCAACACTGTTGGATTATGTACCTGTTATTAACCCATTCCTAACACAAGAAAATTTTAGACTGGTCCAAAATGAAAGGAGTTGCAGACGACAATTAAAGTTTATAAAATTCTATATTTTTAGCTCACCTGAGCTATTGTGATCCCCTTTTGTCCGGCGTCCGTCTGTCGTGCGTCGTCCGTCAACAATTTCTTTAAACAACATCTCCTCCCAAACCATTGGGCCATTTTGAACCAAATTTGGCAGAAATGTTCCTTAGGTGGTCCCCTTCAAAAATAGCTAAAAGAATTGAAATCTGTAAAAAACTCTGGTTGCCATGGCAACAAAAGTGAAATTTTAAAAAATCTTTAAAAATCTTCTCCTCCTGACCAAGAAGGCGTAGAGCCTTGATATTTGGCATGAAGCATCAGTACATTGACCTCTTTCAAAATAGCTAAAATCATGACCCTGGGGTCCCCAGGGGCAGAGCCCCAGGGGGGTGGGGTTTATATAGAAATAAAGAACGATTATTTAAACAACATCTCCTCCCAAACCACTGGGCCATTTTGAACCAAATTTGGCAGAAATGTTCCTTAGGTGGTCCCCTTCAAAAATAGCTAAAAGAATTGAAATCTGTAAAAAACTCTGGTTGCCATGGCAACAAAAGTGAAATTTTAAAAAATCTTTAAAAATCTTCTCCTCCTGACCCAGATGGCGTAGAGCCTTGAAATTTTGCATGAAGCATCAGTATATTGACCTCTTTCAAAATAGCTAAAATCATGATCCTCGGTCCCCAGGGGCGGAGCCCCAGGGGGGTGGGGTTTATATAGAATTAAAGAACGATTTTTTATCTCAGGTGAGCGCCCCAGGGCCAACGGCCCTCTTGTTTCAACTCTCTGTGAAGAAAACATTGCCTAAATCTAACTGGCTTCAGTTTACTATCAAGCTTTTACGGCGGGGGATGGCCATGTCCAACATGGTTCTTGTTATTCTCTTGTGTATGAGGTTTTGGGTTGGTCACCTTGATGGATCCCGGGCGGTTGCATGAATTCTTTCAGACATTTGTCTCTGATTGAAAGTTGGATAATTGAAAACCTTAGTGGGATAGCAGCTGGAGGCTAGGAAAGGATGTAGAGGTGGTACTGGTGCTAGATACATCAGGAATCCATTGTTAGGTACACTACTTGCCACGATATGATTGAAAAATTGTTAAAAGCGGCTCTAAACACCATTGAAACAAACTAACACATTGATGATTGATTGGGTCTTGTGAAAAGTTTGTTTTGTTACATCCAAGGTTTAGGGTACAGATGAAGTCTAAGTGATAAAATTGATCCAGTTTTAATGCTCTGTAATTGATAAGATTTACCGATGTCTGTCATTCTGTCTGTGAGCAGTTAACTTAACACAAAAACTCAGACATTTTGCTGTTAGTAAAAGACTGTTCAAGATATTTGGCTCATATTTGGAACGTAAGTTCCTTGCATTGATAGGTATCAGTTGGGTGTAATATAGGTAATCCATCAAAGTCAAGGACACTGATCAAGTTCCGAAAAGAAAAAAGGCTGTTACTGGGGCATGGTATTTCATGAACAAATCTTTCTACCAGTGTAGTAATGCAAGGTATCTTTATCAGGTCCAAGTCGATTGTCAAATTCTAGTTTCGGACGAAAGGCTGTATATGTGGGGCATCTGTGTCTGTGATGCCACTCTTGTCGCTCATAAGCAATTCTCTGTCAATATAAACAATTTTATTTCTTCTGTTGCAGGAATTTATCAGCCATACAAGACAGAGAAATATGCTGCTATTCAATATCATGTAAAGAAAAAGAAAATATAGGTATGTTTTTAATACATGTGTAGTTAACCAGATTTTCCAAAGGAAAAGTCAGATTAACCCTTTCCTGGTTATTCCCTGGATTTTACATCCCTGGGTTTTTATACTTGAGAAAAAATTGTGGGAAAAGAAGAAATAGCTTATAACAAGCAATTTCTTCTTTTCCCACAATATTTTCTACCCTGTAGGTTGGTTACTTTTCAAATTGCACTCACTTTTAATTGTCGTCTGCAAGTTCTTTGAATTTGGACAAGTCTATAACTTTGAAAAACGGGAAAGGGTTAATTGATCGGTGAATTTTGGCAGCGGTTTGGCAGTTGGTCGCTCTACTAGGCAGGAGTTAACTTTGCCTAGCGTGTGCAATTACTCCCACAATTCTCAATAGATTTTGACAAAAAATATCACAGAATGTTTGTCTTCATGTTACCTAACACATATTAGCCTTTGTGATTTAAGGCTGTGTCATTTAAAAAAGAGACTAATTGTCAAATGTCTTATGTGCCCAACTACTCCTATAAATTTTTTGATGGAGCGATTGAAAACATGATTTAGTGACAATTTTGTCTCAAATTATTATTCCACTTTGTTGAGATGATATACCCTGTAAAATTTTGAATTAACCCTTTCCTGTCTCAAAATTTTGTAGACCTGTCCAAATACAAAGGTTTTGCAGACGAAAATTTAAAGTGGATTTAATTTCAAAAATTATCATTCAGTAGGGTAGAAAATATTGTGGGGAAAGAAGAAATTGCTTGTCACACACAATTTCTTCTTTTCTGCAATGTTTTCTCAAGTATAAAATCACAAGGAGGTAAAAACCAGTGACTGTACAGGAAAGGGTTAACAAAAGCATTCATGGCCTAGCCCTAGAATAATAGTTACCTCTCTTTAACCCATTACAATATGGCAAAATTTTAGACTGGTCCAAATTGTAAGTAGTTGTGGGCGACAATTTATATCTTGTGAAAGTTTAGCTTTTTTCAACTTTCTGGCTAGAAAACATTGTGTAAAATGAAGATAATGCTTCTTGCAAGTAATATCTACATTTTGCACAATGTTTCTCTAATGTTTTTGTTGAGGGGGTGAAAAAGTGTAATTATGTGGGAAGGGGTTAAAGATTAAAAGATCAATAGACTTAAAAGAGAATTCTTCCTTATCACAAGAGTAAGTCAATGAAGTTAGACAGAAAAGCTTTACTGTAAGTTTGAAATCCTCTCCTGTAACACCAAACCCTTTTAACCCCCTTTAACCCATTCCCACAGAATGACACTTTTAGATGCCCTCTAAGAAAAAGAAAACATTGTGGACAATGAAGAAATTGCTTCTTAAATGTTGATGTGTGGTAATGCGTTAATCTATTACCACTCTACACAGTTTTAGACTGGTCCAAAATAAAAGATGTTGCAACGTTATCAAGTTAATGAATTTTTATGCCTCCGCATCAAAAGATCAGGAGCATATTTCTTTACCATTGTCCGACTGTCTGTCTGCAAAACTAACCAAAAAATTTAACATTGCCAATTACTACCAGCCTTTCAAGATACAATGCTCATATTTGGCAGTATGATACATCTCCATAATGTGCATCTCCTCAAGTCAAGGTCATGTGATAAGGTCAAGGTCACATATCAAGGTCAAACGTTTAGTCTTGTTGCGGGGGCATTGTGTTTCACAAACACATCATGTTTCTTTTAGAAAATTGTCTTTTTGGAAAAAAACATAGATAATGAAGAAATGGCTTGTAACAAGCAATTTCTTCAATTTCCAGAATGTTTTACAAAGCAATTTGCAAATTGACGCTGTTTATGCTTTATATCCAAGTTGAATTTCCTGTTGGAGCTAGTGGGCACTAATTTGTGTTATTTTGTCAATTTTATGGCCAGTATAGGTAACTAAAAAGTAAAATGATTGGTTGACGACCCAAACTTCATAACTAGAGCTTATAAAGTTATAAAGTTTAAGTTTCCAAACTAAAATGCTTCACATAAATGTTGGCCAAGGTCGGAGTTCAAAATTCACTTCCAGTCTATATGAATGATTTGATTGGTTGTTTAAATCTTCAATTGACAGCTGTGAGTTATTGGTGATTTTACTTTGATCGGAAATCTGTACATTCTGGATTGTGATGTCTCCTTTAACCCTTTCCCGTTTTTGGAAATTTTAGACTAGTCCAAATTGAAAGAGGTTCCAGACTACAATAAAAATTGGATATAATTTGAAATGAAACCATGGTAGAAAATATTGTGGAAAAAGGGGAAATTGCTTGTTACAAGCAATTTCTTCTTTTCCCACAATTTTTTCTAAATTATAAAATCACATTGACGTAAAATCCTGGGTTTGTAAGGGAAAGGGTTCATTGGTTGGACTTCACATTAGTTAACCCATTCCCACACAATAATTTTGTTGAAGCCCCTCAGAAAAGACAATGAAATATTTGGTAAAATGAAGAAGTCACTTGTAAGAAGCAATTTCTTCACCTTCTGCATTGTTTTCTACTCAGAAAGTTGAAAAAATCTAAAATTTCATCAACTTTAATTGTCATCTGCAACGCCTTTCAATTTGAGCTTGTAAATCTTGCTTTATGGTAATAGGTTAACCCATTCCCACACAAGCCATCCTTTTTACGCCCCTCAAGAAAAAGGCTTCGGAAAACATTGTGAAAAATGAAGAAATTGCTTGTTACAAGCAATTTCTTCATTATCCACAATGTTTTTTTTCCCCCAAAAGACAAAGATTTTAAAGATTTCATTAAATTAAAAGTGTTGTCTGCAGCTTCTTTGAATTTGAACTGCTCTAAAATATTATTGTGTAGGAGTGGGTTAAACAAGCATATTCTAATAAAAACTAATTGGTCATGGATTCGCGTCGAACTATGAAAGTTCAATTTTCCCTGTAAGTTACTGACAATTTTAGATCTTCTCCAGTCACATACTTCTGATAAATTACAAAAAATTTTTGGAGGATTTATGTCCCAACATATTTTTAGTGTAATGCTACTTTTAACCCATTCCTACACAATGAGGCTTTTCCCAAGAAAAAAGCTAGAAAACATCGTGGAAAATGTTATAAGCAATTTCTTTATTATCTGCAAAGATTTCTACCCCAAAAGACAAAGGTTTTTAAAGTTTTGTTTACTAAAAATTGTTGTCTGCAACTTCTTTCAGGTTGGACTTGTCTAAAATAATGTTGCCTGGGAATGGGTTAAGAGGTATATCTCTGTAATTTCTATTTTCAGATATAACATTACAGTGGCTGATACAACATTCGAAGGGACATTAAAACGGGGTAGCTGTCATTTAGTCATTTATTTTACATATTCACTAATATATACCTGACATGTACAGCAATAGATGTTCAGGGCTCTTCCTACACAATGTTCTGGAGGTTAACTGTGCCGATTTCATCTGAACTGTGTCGAAGATTTATTTGTGCAGAAGACAGAAGTTCATGATAGACTTTATTCCTTTAGTTTTCATGGCTCTGACTGAGATGACGTTTTGAACCTTTTCTGTTAAGTCCCTTGTTTCTACGTTCCTGTGTTTTTATACTTGCGACAACATTGTGAAAAAGAAGAAATTGTTTGTAACAAGCAATTTCTTCCTTTGCCACAATATTTTTCCACTTTACTGAGTGATTATTTTTCAAATGAAATAAACTTAAATTTGTTGGCTGCAAAGCCCTTGAATTTGGGCAGGTCTAATGTTTTCCAATACAGTAAAGGGTCAAAAACATGATAGAAAACACAGGATTCTCATGATTCTGTCTAGTTCAAGTAGTCTCAGTGAACGATTACATCACTATAAAAAGAGAATTATGTGTACAAACTTAAAAGGTAACTATTTTAGATAAGTTGGGGACCAAATTTGTTGACTTCTATTAGAAAGTAAAAAAATTTAGAAGGAGAAACGAAGGTTTTCAAGAACTTAATTTTGTATTTGCTCAGTTTTCAAAATATTCCTTCTTTGTGTTCTTTTTCTCTTATTGTTGATATTATTTTCTTGTCTTTTTTTTTTTCTGGAAAAAGCATGACTAAATTGATAAAGGAATAAATATAGTCTATGACTTTGTAAAGGAAGAACTCTGTTAGGTAGAGTTGATAGTCATTGTGACAGAAGGCAGCCATTATCATTCCAAATTGATGTCTCTCCAAGTATTCTAATGGGTCTTAGCTCATTACCAGACAACAAAATTTTAGGCTGATCCAAATTGAAGGGAGTTGCAGATAACAATTTGAAGTTGATGAAAATTTAGATTTTTTTTTTTAATTTCTTGGTTTGGAACATTGTATAAAATGGAGAAATTGCTTGGTTCAAGCAATTTCTTCAGTTTACACAATGTTTTCCTGACTTTTTTTCGTGAGAGGCGTTAAAAAGTGTCAATGTGTGGGAATCGTTTATGAAAATCAGCTTTGCTCCTAAAACTTGAAACATTTGGGGTGTTTATGTTCAAAATACCTAGGTTTATTATTATTTGTATTCATTCTCATTTCATTGCTTACACCTTGAACTGTGTAAATGACAAGAAGACAATAAGCATTTTTTTTCTTTCAACCCCTTCCCACCATATCCCGCTTTTTTACCCGCCACAAGAATAAAGCTTGGGGGAAAATTGTGGAAATGCAGAAATTGCATGTTACAAGCATTTTCTTCTTTTTCCACAATATTTTCTACCCAGGCAAAGAAACATCATATCAACTTATTAAAGCAAACAGTATTAAAGCATATTGGTGTGTCAGTGCAAAACAGTTGTAACTGCATGTAAACATAAAGACAGTTACAACTGTTTTGCACTGACCCATCAATATCTTATGTTTGAATTTTCGAAAGTCTAATAGGGAATCTTTTTGACATAACAACCTTATAAATATTTGTTAGGCTACAGCCTAAAACTGAAGTGTGAGCATTAAAAGAACTATTGAGAACTTAACCCTTATCATGCGGTATAAATTACCCCACTGAATTGCTGTAAAATCAAAGGACTGAAAGCACCGATAGAACTTGTTGTTCGAAACAATATTTCTTTTAGAAATCAATTTCATGAACAACTCTGGCAGGAAAAGTACAAGCAGGAGGTTTAGACCAAGATCAGACTGCACTAATGTGCAGGCTGATCTTAGTCCATACCTCCTGCCAAAACCGGAATATTCTGGTTCAGCATGACAAGGGTTAAAATAAGTTTTTCAACTCAATTTAGCTTTGATAATTTTGGCTTGAACAAAAAAAGTTTTAGTCTAAGTTACGCTTGCTTGATTATATTGTCACCTTTGTAACTGCTCATGTAGCGCATCTAATTTTTTGTTGATTTCATACCAAACATTCAGAGGATGACTTGGCATTATATTAACCCATAACCACACTTTTTGACCCCCCCCCCTAATGAATAAAGGTTTGGAAAACATTGAGGACAAAGAAGAAATTGCTTTTAACAAGCAATTTCTTCATTATCCACAATGTTTTTAACCCTTAAGGACTAAGATATTTTTAAATTCAATCACCTTAAAATTGTCGTCTGCAACTTGTTTAAATTTTTACCAGTCAAAAAATGTGCATGTGGTAATGGGTTAAACATAAAGGTTGAGCATTTTGTATTAAAACATGCATGTCTTCATGAGATGAATGGAAACCCACAGACATCCTTTCCTGTACATTTAGTTCAATTAATCCATTACCAGACATCTAAATCTTAGTCTGGTTCAAATTCAATAAAGCTGCTGGTGACAATTTTTAGCCTGACTGTTTTCAGAGGAAACTGCAAGTATTGGTGTAGACGGGTCAGTGTTTTCCAAAGCTTGGACATTTTGTAATATCTCTGCTATTAGTCAGCCAAACATTGGTATCGGCATACATTGTTTTTGTTAGTTGAAGAAATATTCAAAATTCTTTGACTTTTTGGGTTGCAAACAGTGTGGGTAATAAAGAAATTGCTTCATAATCCACTAATTCAAAAGCATTCCTTGAGGGACATAATAAAAGAGGGATTATATGGGAATGGACTTACCATTTCAGGTGTTATCAAACTTTTTTTCTGAAGAAAGCAGCAATTACTTCAAACTGAGGAAACTAAATTATGTATATCATTGTTTTGTAAAGTTCAAAGAGAGAAATCCTTGCAAGTATAGATGTATGAATAGTTTTAAAGGTATCAATTACATTCATACGGAAAGATATTTAAGACAGGAACCTTATCTCATTGCCAGACAAAAAAAAATCAGACTGGTCCGAATTGAAAAAAATCTGCAGACGCCATTTAAATTATGCTTAAATTTGAAAATGATTGCTAAAAGTGTTAAAAACATTGTGTGGAAAGGAGTAATGGCTTGTCACAAGAAATTTCTCCTTATCCCACAAAGTTTTCCATGATCGTATTTCTTCAGGGTATCAGCAAGCACCATGGTATGGTAATGGGTTAAAGTTTATAAAATGAATTATTTATGCCTGCATAAAAGTGTGAAAGTGATTTGGTTGATTGTGTTCATACAAAGAGGATATGTATATCTGTTAGCCTTTACCATGCCAACTATCTACAGGTTGCTACTCAATTGACCAATGGCAACTGTCAATCAAATAACCAGTCGACCAATAAAATCATTCATTAAGACCTGAAATGAGTTTTGAACCTCAACATTGGCTGCCATTTTAACTTTTTTGATGGTTTGACAACTTAAATGTCATAACTAAAGCGTATTCAAGCTTTAGTTACAATATTTAGGTCACCAACCAACCATTTCACTTCTTTGTTTCATGCTACAAGCAATGAATTTTGCAAATAATGCCATTTGAAATTGAAGTGGAACTTCCTGTTGGTGTCGTGGGTTGGGCAAAGGCAGTAAGTGGGCGGGGCTGGCGATTGGTCAGTTCTGCTAAGGCTGTTTGTAGAAATGGTCAAATGACATTTTGTAAAGCATAGTTACATCCATTCCACATGAATTATTTGATTGTTCAAATCATCTTTTATAGACAAGTAAATATCTTGACAACTTCAGCAAAGGTCAGTTCACATAAATTTGTGATCTCTTTGTCTACTCTGCTAGAAGTCAAGGCTGCTATATGGAAATGCATGGTCATTGGACAACCAAAACATCATTTTGGAGCAGCAGTTTGTATATGCTGTAGTCATCAGGTTTTTGGTAACCTACCGATATGGTATGTGGTGTCTTATGGTGAAGATACGAGTAATTGATGTATTAATTGATTGGTGATAATTTAATAAAGTGGATCAAAGTTCAAATGTACATATTTTAGCATTAATTTGTAAATACAGTTTGATATATTATAGCATGCATGTTGTGTGTGAGAATTACATTGTTGTGAGATTTCCTCATTTTGATTTTTATTAGTAGTATGAAATGGTCTTTTATGCCCTGCTTGAAGGAGGGCAAATAGAGCTGCCTGTGTCTGTCCGTGTGTTCATAGGATGGTGTATAAATATATCAATTTTCATGTTGATGTGTCCACAACTTCTACATTTAGAAAACAGGTCAAAGTACCCCACCACTTTTGCACAAAGCCCCATTGTTCTGTAACCCAGCCTAATATGGCAAAAGCACAACAACATTCTAAAGGTTAGGTGATAAGGATCTTATTGTGAAAATTTCTCAGAATTTGTCTGTAAATTTAGGAGGAGATGAGTTAACAAGAAACTTTGCATTAAGCCCCTTTTTTCTGTGACAAAGCCTAAAATGGCAAATCCTGAAAATATGTGAAAAACGAGGAACGTTCTGTGAAGATTTCATTCAAATCGGTCAATAAACATTGGAGGAGATGTTTTAAAGATTAACCCTTGTCATGCTGTAAAATTACCTTACTGAACTGCTGTCAAATCAAAGGGCTGAAAGCACTGATAGAACTTGTTGTTCAAGAATTAATATTTCTTTAAGAAATCAACTTCATAAACAACTCTATTAGGAAAAGTACTAGCAGGAGGTGTACACTAAGATCAGCCTGCACATAAGTGCAGTCTGATCTTAGTCTGCACCTCCTGCCAAAACCAGAATATTCTGGGTTCAGCATGACAAGGGTTAATGGGATTGACAGACAGAGATGAATCTATGGCCACCCATGACAGCATATAAACATTGATTTCCATGAACTTGATCATGAGCTGTGAGAAGAGTTTTCATTTTACATTCAACTGCTGACTTGACCGTAGACATTTTGTCCAAGGTCAAGTCGACAGTTGAATGTCAAGTGAAAAATCTATGTCAAAGAAATGTTTCTTTGTATCTAAATCCTCAAAATTTCTTAAACCCATTACCAGATGACACAATTTTAGACCAGTCCAAAGAAGTTACAGACGACATTTTTAAGTTGATGAAATTTTTTTGGGGGTTGAAAGCATTGTTGACAAAGAAGAAATTGTTTGTAGGAATGTTACAATGGTGTGAATTCAAATACATTTAAGTATTATTGCACAATTTTGACAAGATAAGATGCTATTCTATCAGAATGTAAATTATATTAGACATTCAAATTCTTCTCTCCTCTAATTTTCATTTCAAAGATGGTAGTTGTGTCAATACCAGGATAAAATACTGTATAAAAGGTTGTCTGTAGGAAAATTTAAAAAGAAGATGGAATGTCAACTCATTCCCACGCAATCCTGGGATTTTATGACTCTCTAGAAAAAAGGTTTGGAAATCTTTGTGAAAAATGAAGTATTTGCTTGTGACAAAGATTTTCTTCATTTCCCATGAGTTTTTTTCTCCCTGCGTGTTTTCTTTTCCCAACTGTGTTTCTTCTCTTAATCCATTCCAAAAACAACAAAAATTTAGACTGGTCCAAATTCAAAGAAGCTGCAGACAACAATTTCAAGTTGATGGAATTTTAGATTGTTGACATTTTGGATAGAAAACATTGTGGATAATGAAGAAATTTCTTGATACAAGCAATTTCTTCTTTTTCTACAATGCTTTCAAAAGCTTTTTTCTTGAGGGGCAAAAAAAGGATGGCTTGTGTGGGAATGGGTTAAAGACAAAGATTTCTAACCAGGTTTCCCGAAGGAAATTCCTGTCAATAGATTTGTAAATGTCTGTGGCGGGGGGTCTGGTTTGATTCAGTGATTCAATGCTAGGTCATGCAAAAAGAAGAGTTATTGTGTGCAATTACTCCTACCATTATGGATGGATTTTGATGAAGATACTGAAAATCTGGTTCTGTGGCTGTAAAATGAACGTTTTAAAATGAAGACATTTATAATAGAAACCCTCAACCCATTACCACTAGACAAAATAATTGACTGGTTTAAATTCAAAGAAGATGTAGGCAACAATTTTTAGTTACTAGAATTTCAAAATATTTGTCTGTTAGGGTAGGAAAACACTGTAGATAATGAAGAAATTGCATGTGACAAGCAATTTCTTCATTATCCACAATGTTTCCAAAAACGTTTTTCTTGGACAGCATCCAAAAGCGAGATTGTTCTGGTATGGGCTAAAATAGCAAGGCATTGATAATTGTTGTCTTTAAGAGTGCTCGATTAGATATCGTTTGCATAGATAATAAACTTTTTTATTTTGCTACTTTTGATGTAGTAATGTTTATATGACTTTCTTTGACTTCTTATTTATATTGAGAATGCTAAGTTTGATTTAAACTAAGAAACAACCTAACCTATTGCCAAATGAAAAAAATTAGACTGGTCAATATTCAACATATTTGTAGATGACAGTTTAAAGATTATGAAATTTAAATATGTTGGGTTGAGGGAGGAAAATATGAGAAAATGCCAAAACAAACAATTTCTTCAATATCCACAATGTTTTCCAAAGCCATTTTTCTAGCCCACCCGGAAAAGCTTTGCCAAATAGTAAACAAACGTAGATTTCAAAGTCATTTTAAGTATGCAGCATAAAATATTCCTTGATCAGACAGTCGGAAACATCCCAATCAGTCCACATTGATGAATAGTCCATTCTGTAACAAACATAACATCAACATACTATTTCCTGGGTATGATTTGGACATTGATTTCATCCACAGTAAAATGTATGAAATTTTAGGAATAGAGTCTTTCATTGAATGAGTTTGCAGACAACTCTATAGTAAAAGTGAGCATAATTTGATTGTTACTGAAGGAGAAATTACCTGACATAAGCTTGTACATTGCATTCTTTTTCTCAAAAATTTATCATGGATGATTGTAGGGGAAAGGTTTTACTTGTGACCTCATTTCACTCAAGGCAATGTGCATTTCTTTAAACAAGGACATGTGTGTATGTCTGTATTGACTTTCTGGAGACCAGAGAAGTAAAGAATCATATGGTTGTGTTGTTTTTGTGGCATTGATGACTTTAGGACTGTATTGAACTTAATTTTTAACTTTTCAATGCAATGACCTTGATCCATTACCACACAATCCTACTTTTTGACACCAAGAAGAAATAAAGTTATAAAAACACTTAGTGACAAAAAAAAAGAGATATTATTTGTAACAAGCAATTTATCCTTTCTCACAATTTGTCTGCAAATTCGATCAATTTTGACCAGTCTAATTTTTATGCCCCCACCTTGTAATGATTATGTGCATTTAGAGTTAACCTCTGTTCATGTGTTTGGGAGTGCCTGTCTAATTCTTGTCCCAAGTTTATCTTCTACATCAATTAACCCATTACCAGATGGCAAAATTTTAGAATGGTCCAAACTAAAAGGAGTTGCAAACAACAATTTCAAGTTTATGAAATTTTAGGTTTTTTACCAACTTTCTGGGTAGAAAACAGAATAGATAATGAAGAAATTGCTTGCTACAATGTTTTCTAAAGCTTTTTCTCTTGGGGGCATCAAAAAGCGTCACTGTGTGGCAATGGGTTAGTGGATTTCAAAACATTTGTTCCCTTTGAAGAATACTAGTTTCACAGGTAAAGTCTTGTTGGATACTTCCAAGTTCAAGGTCACAACTGAAGGTCATGTGACGGGTATATATGCAGGGGCATCCATATCTGTGACACATTTCGAGCTTGTATTCTGGTAATGAATTAACCATAACCCTTTCCTGTTTTTCAAGATTTTAGACTGGTCCAAATGCAAAGAAATTGCAGATGACAATGAAAAGTGGGGGGCTAATTGAAATGTTACCAACCTACAGATTAGAAAATATTGTGGGAAAAGAAGAAATTGCTTGTTTAAAGCAATTTCTTCTTTTTCCACAATGTTTTCTCAAGTAAAAAAACACGGTAACGTAAAATCCTGGGTTTGAACAGGAAAGGGTTAAAAAGAACTGCATGTTGCTTGGAAATAATCAATGCCTATAGATCAATTATTACGTAAATGATAACAATATTCCATGAAATTTTTTGTCTCCTATTATTTTTAATTGCTGTTAAACAAATACTCTAGGCAAGCTTCAATCTGGGTTAGTTTGCAATAGCATATTTAAACATTCTGTTTATTAAAGCATCAAACTATTCTTGGTGTTGTTCTGTTGCATAACCCATTCCCATACAATCCCGCCTTTTTGTGGCCATGATAAAACAGCTTTGGAAAAAGTAGAAAATGAAAATAAGAGCACCGCCTACGGGTGCCTATGCTCAGCTATTGGATGCTGGATAGTGGATAAAATGCATATAGAGTTATCCCCCTTGATAGTATAGGTTGCTCTTTTGATAGTGAACAAGTGTGCCAATTTCAAGTGAATGCCTTTAGTAGAACCAGAGACATCGCGTTTTTGTACGACAACAACACCGAGGCTATAGCAATACCTTGGGTTTTCTCTGAAAACAGCTGAGCTAAAAATGCTTGCTACAAGCAATTTCTTCATCACCAACAAAGTTTACTAGATGTAATGGCAAGAACTTCATTAACTAAAAATGTTGTGTTGCAACTTATTTGAATTTTGTCATCTGGTAATTGTATTAGATCAAAGCCTAAGATTATAAAGTACTTTACTCAATTTTGAATTTAATCCTTTACTGAATAAATCTGGGATTTTATGTCACTGTAATTGTACACTAGAGAAAACATTGTCGAAATAGAAGAAATTGCTTGTAACAAAGAATTTCTCCTTTCCAACAATATTTTTTAGCGCAGATGGTTTCATTTCAAATTGCATCCAATTTTCATTGTCGTCTTCACTTTCTTTCAATTTGGACCAGTCTAAAATTAAAAAAAAAAAAAACGGGAAAAGGTTAAACTTTAAATTCATCTTACTCTTTGATTTCTGCAAAAGCATATTGATGGGTCATCATGAAACAGTTGTAACTGCCTATAAAACAAATAGGCAGTTACAACTGTTTTGCAATAAGCCATCAATATGGTAATTATGATATTTTTGAAGATAATACTAGTGTAGTACAGGGAATATGTAAGCTGAATTTATTCACCAAGTTTGAGTAAATTCTGAATTGGTCAATTGCAGGCCATGCCCACTGACTCCAGTAGGAAGTCCCACTTCCATTTTAGATGGTGTTACTTTGCAAAATTTATGGCCAGTAGCATTTAACAAAAATAAGCTGTTGGTTGGCGACATAAACATTGTGACTACAGCTTGCATAAGCTGTAGTTATGACGCTGAAGTCACCAAACCAACAAAAATGTTTCACAAAAATGGCAACCAATGTCAGAGTTCAAAGTTCATTTCAGGGCTAAATGAATGATTTGATTGGTCAATTGATTCTTTGATTGATGGCTGCGATTGGTCAATTTGTGTACAAAATCTATTATCTCAGGCCAAAATATTTTTATACTTCCAAACAGTAATTCTGGAGGAATATAACTAGTCCCATAAGTCATTTGTCAGACTGATGATCCCACAACCTTATCATGCAAAAACCTTCGTTGATCTATTACAACACAATTCTGCAATTTGACTTGCTGATTGACAACCTTGAATGCTCCTTTGCTGATTGAAAAATTATCATGATATCTTGAATGATCCGTCAAGAAAAATCATGTACATACTATGGACATGGCCAAAAGACAATAGCCAGCTAACAATCACTAGATTTTACAACACAAAATTAGATACAAGAAACTTTTTTTGGGGGAAAAAATTTAGAACACCTTCCCATTCCCACAGTGTTTTCTGTTTAACCCATTCCAACACAATCCTTCCTTTTCTGCCTCTCATGAAAATGGCTTTAGAAAACATTGTGGAAAATGAAGAAATTGCTTGTTACAAGCAATTTCTTCATTATCCACAATGTTTTCTTTCCAAATAAACTAAAAAATTGAAATTCCATCAACTTAAAATTGTCGTCTGCAGCTTCTTTCAATTCGGACCAGTCTAATAAATTTTTGTTTTGTGGGAATGGGTTCACCCTTTAGCAGATGATTTTGTTTGTTTGTTTGAAAGGGGTTTTACGCCGCTTTCAACAATCTTTCAATTATATCGTGGCGGCTGGAGCACCTAACAATGGATTCCTGGTATTTCTCACACCAGTTCTAGTATTACATCCTATCCTAGCCTCCAGCTGCTATCCCACATAGGTCTAAGATTATTGACCCTTTGGTGAGAAACAAATAGTCGGAAAGGTTGAGTGGCTGTCGGGGATAGAACCTGGGACCTTTAGATTGACAGTCCGACGCGCTACCAACTGTGCTATGACGGTGGCTTTTAGCAGATGGAATATTGTGGACTTGCAGATGACAACTAAAAGTGCACATGAATACAAGAAGAGAAGTACATGTATTCAGGTTTGTAACCCTTATGAGGAAAGGAGAAATTACTTGCACCAAGAACATACTCCTTGTGAGCTTGCCAGCCTTAGGATCCCTCAATTTCTGTCAAGTGTCGACAAAATTTTCTTTAAACATTTTCCCCTCTTAAACTATTGGGCCAAATTGGACCAAACTTAGCAGGAATGCTCTTTGGTTGACCCTCATGAAATTTTGATTTAAAAAAGAATGTGTGCAAGAATGTTCCTTACGTCACCATTTTTGTCGAGCCCACTTGCGGTGAGCGAGACATAGTTGTCACTATGATAAGTCGGTGTATGTGTATTAGTGTGTAAGTGTGTTAGTCTGGACAATTGCTCCTACATTTATGGATGGATTTCAAAATAACTTGGCACATTTATTCTCCATCATGAGTAGATGAGCCATTTGAAAGAATTTTTGGGATAGTTCTAATGTCAAGGTCACAGCTCAAGGTCAAGCACTTAAATTGTGATTGCCAAGAGCATTTCTCCTACAATTATGGATATACAATGTATTTCAAAATAAATTTGCACAATTATTCTCCATCATGAGTAGATGTGCCATTTGAAAGAATTTTTTGGAAAATTCCAATGTCAAGGTCACAGCTCAAGGTCAAACACTAAAATTGTGATTGTCAAGAGCATTTCTCCTACAATAATGGATGGATTTCAAATTAATTTGCACATTTATTCTCCATCATGAGTAGATGAGCCATTTGAAAGAACTTTAGGGATAGTTCTAATGTCAAGGTCAAGCCTTAAAATTGTGATTGTCAAGAGCATTTCTCCTACAATTATGGATGGATTTCAAAATAAATTTGCACAATTATTCTCCATCATGAGTAGATGTGCCATTTGAAAGAATTTTTTGGAAAGTTCCAATGTCAAGATCACAGCTCAAGGTCAAACACTAAAATTGTTAGTTAAGGTCAAGTTAATGGTCAAAACTTTGCCAGTTTGACAGCAGTTGTCCTGGGACAACCATCTAGTTGAAATTTGTTAGCAAAATTTTAATTTGTTTAAAAACAGGGGAGTGACTGGGCCAGGAGTGAAAAAACTTAAAAATTCTTCTCCTTCCAAGAAGTAAGGCTTAGAGCTTTGAAATTTGGTATAATCATTATCTATTGACCCTGTACTAAAATACTTCATAGAATCACTGTACTCTAAAAATTAGCCCTTTTCTTTGTGATCCCTGTTAGAAATAGAATTAAAGAAGGAAATCTTTAAAAATCTTCTTCTCCCAAACCATAAGGCCTAGAGCTTTTATATTTTGTAAAAATCATCATCTTTTGACAATCTACCAAAATACTTCAAAGAATTACCGTTTCTTGAAAATTAGCCCTTTTATGTGCGATCCCTGATTTTACATAGAAATAAGGAAGGAAATCTTTAAAAATGTTCTTCTCCCAAACCAAATGGCCTAGAGCTTTGAAATTTGGTATAAATCATCATCTATTGACCATGTACTAAAATACTTTATAGAATTACCGTACTCTAAATACTAGCCCTTTTTTTTTGAGGTCCCTGTTAGAAATAGAAATAAAGAAGGAAATCTTTAAAAATCTTCTTCTCCAAAACCATTAGGCCAAGAGCTTTAGTATGTGGTGTGTTATACCTATTGACCCTGTACTAAAATACTTCAAACAATTACAGTATTCTGAAAATAAGCCCTTTTCTGTGAAAGAAATAAAGAAGGATATCATAGAAAATATTACCCAAAGGGTATCACATGAACAAACTCTGTACAGGTTCACTTCGAGGTCCAAGATACCAATTGTCAATGCTCTATGCTTTCTAGATTTAGAGAAAAATACTTTTTAAGTTTTCTGTCATTGTTTCTTTGTTAGGATAGGGCCATCTAGGCGCCCAAAAATGAACTAAAGGGTATCGCATGAACAAACGCTCTACAGGTTCTCTATGAGATGCTGCATACCAAATATCAATGCTCTAGGCTTTCTAATTTCAGTCTTCCTGCTTTGTTTCAATATAATTCAAAATGGGATGTACCCTGGCAGAGCCCAAATATGACTCAAAGGGTATCACATGAACAAACTCTGTAAAGATTGGAGATTCTAGATACCAAATATCTAGACTCTAGGCTTTGTGATTTCAGAGAAAAAGATTTTAAACGTTTTCCTTCTATGTTTCTATGTTGAAATAGGAAGAGTCCAGGTGGAGCCCAAAAAACCACCCAAGAGGTTTCATATGAACAAACTTGATAGAAGTCCCTACAAGATGCTGCATACAAATATCAAAGCTCTCATTTGTCTGGTTTCTGAGAAGTTTTAAAAGTTTTCCTTCTTTATTTGAATGTAAAATGGGGTGTGCCTAGGCAGAGCCCGAATATGACCCAAGAGCCATCAATAGAACAAACTTAACGAATGTCCCCTTAGAGGTGCTACATACAAAATAACAAAGCTCTAGATATTTGGTTTCAGAGATTTTTGAAGTTTCATTATTTTTCCCCTTATGCCATGGTAAGCTGAGTTAAGGTCGGATTTCAATTATTTGAACAATTTTGGAAGAGCTTCAGCAAAGGAAACTTGCTGCCAAGTTTCATTTAGATTACTTCACATGTTCAGGGGGTAAAGATGTTTAAAAACATTGTTGACAGACACAACCCACAATGAAACCGGACGCCAGACATTGGGTAATCAGAATAGTTCACCTTGAGCACTTCATGCTTAGTTGAGCTTAAAAGCTTCCAGAATTAACCCCTTAATAGTTTGGAATGTCCTTTTGATAGACAACACACCTGCCAAGTTTCAAGATAGTTGCAGGGATGTGTCTAATTTAACAATAGCACCGCCTACGGGTGCATATACTGGGCTGATGGTTGCTAGATAATGGACAAAATGCATCTAGTGTTATGCCCCTTGATAGTATAGGTTGCTCTTTTGATAGTGAACAAGTGTGCCAAGTTTCAAGTGAATGCCCTTAGTAGAACCAGAGATATCAAAAAATGTCAAAGTTTTTGAAAGCCACCGCCAACATCAACGACGACGTCAACATCAAGGCTATAGCAATACCTCGGGTTTTCTCTGAAAACAGCCGAGCTAAAAATTCGTGACAATAACATCATGATGATGACAATAGCTGCGCTATGATGGCGACAGGGACAAAGTGGAGAGATCAGTTTCTAAACTTTTTGGGGTTTTAGAATGGTTATTATGGTCACTATTTTATTTTTTTTTTTTTTCAAAATGTTTACAAATTCATCGGAGATGGAATTTTGTGATACAGAAGTCCACCATGTTTACATGACGGATCTAAAACATGAAATTTTTCACAATACACAGAAACCCTACATTGTCTGTACCCATGAAACAATCACAATCTTTAAGTTGCACAATTTTAATGAGCAGTACAATGTCAAGTGAAGTTGAAATTATTCCTATGAATCAGCTTCTTTTTCTTGTCTTTTTTTTTCAGATAGTAAAACATGTTACTTTTGGTGCCTGATCTAACTATACAACCCATTCAAACACAATCCCCCCCTTCTCATGTGTACAAGAAAAATTAGTGGGAAAAAGAGAAATTGCTTGTTACAAGCAAATTCTTCTTTGCTTACAAAGTTGTCTACCCTAATTTACACTTAACCCCTTCAACACAATAACACCTTTTGATGCCCCCTTGAGAAAAAGCATAGGAAAATGAAGAAATTTCTTTTAACAAGCAATTTCTTCATCATACACAATGTTTTCTATCTCAAAAGACAAGACAGATTTTAATTTCATCGACTAAAACTGTAGTCTGCCACATCTTTGAATTTGGACCAGTCCAAAATTTTGCAGTCTGGCAATGGGTTTGTCAAATTCAACATACTTTGAATAGTCATAGATATATTTTTTTAAAACTTGAACAAGTCTGAAATTTTGTCTTTTTGAAAATCAAGTAAGGCTACAATATATCATTCTCTCATTTGGCATTAAAATTAAAACAAACAAAATATTCAATTAATTTCTTCTAATGTTTATTGAAGTTAAATACTTATAACCATATAAATGTAAAGAAAAAATAAATAAAGACAAGAAAATAGAATGACAAACAAAAGCACTTAATACATTCCCACACAATGACGTTTTTTGACACCCAAAAGAAAAATTGCTTAGGAAAACTTTTTGGACAATGAAGAAATTGCTTATTACAGGCAATTTCTACATTATCTACAATGTTTTTTAACCAAAAGATAAAACACAAAGATTTTTTACATTTTATCAACTAAGAATTATCATCTGCAATTTCTTTGAATTTGGACCAGTATAAAATTTTGTCATCTGGTAATGGGTTAATGTAGTTGCCAAAATTTAATCAACAGTAATGAAAGAATAAATCAGACATCAAATTATAGTTGAAGGAAACGACGAAAGAGCTGTTGCAAAATTTCAATACTGTTGATGCAACAGCTTCCATTTTGCTCCAACTAGCAATTGTTGGAGCTAAAACTGAGGAAGTGAGCTTCTATTGTGTACTCAATTCATATGACTAATTTGGCTTTACCCTTTCCTGTTAATCCCCACTTTTTACCTTCTTGTGTTTTTATATTTGAGAAAATGTTGTGGAAAAAGAAGGAATCACTTGTAACAAGAAAATCCTTCTTTTTTCCACAAAATTTTCCATCCAATTGAATGATTATTTCCAATTTTATCAGCTTTAAATTGTCTTTTGCAAATCTTTTAAATTTGAACAGGTCTAAAATTTTACAAAAACAGGAAAGGGTAAAATCGCATTATCAATTTTTTTTACTTTCTCTAACTGTAAATGATTAAAAAACAATTTCGAAACAATTAAGACAAAATATTCCTCAATATACAGAAAAACTTCTTTCCCGAATTCTTGATTTCATTTCAGTCAACATTAGTTGATGTCCTCTAGGGTGTTGAGATTTTTGTTTTTCTTTGACCCTTTACCTTTTTTTTCTTTTAAATTTAGACTGGTCCAAATCAAAAGAGGTTGCAGACAATAATGAAAATTTTGTGCTATTTGAAATGAATCCTCCAATTGGTAGAAATATTGAGGGAAAAGAAGAAATTGCGGCAACATATGGTGATAGCATCGGAAAGGGTTTAAAATTTCACCAACACTCATTGAGAAGGTGATTTTACGCAAACAGAAGGAGTACAAAAAATGGAAGTTAGTAAATTTTCTATCACTTTGATGTTAAAACAGTCTGAGGACAAATTAATGCCCCTTTGCAAGAAGGTTCCGAGAAAAAGCAGGAATTGTTTGTAACAAGCACTTGTTCCTTTTTTCACCATGTTTTCTACCACATATAGCACATACATTATTCTTCAATTTCTCTATGAACAGAGTAGAGCTTGTGGGTTGCAGCCTGGGGCCCATAACATATATGCCTAAAAAATGGCAGAACCACATAAAACTACAAACCCCAAAACATGCAGATTTTTAAATTTAAGCTACTTTGAAGTGTTGTTTGCAACATTGTACTATTTGGGTCAGTCTAAAATTTGTTTTCTTTTAATGGATTAAATCTTATGTTAATATAGTTACCTGATGAAGGATTAATACTTGAATTAAATACCTTAGTTCAATACTTTAGTTAAGGCATTACTAAACAATCCAGCTTTTTGACCCCCTCTAGAAAAAAGCTTTGGAAAGCAGTGTGGAAAATAAAGAAAGCGCTTGTTACAAGCAATTTTTCATTATCCACAATGTTTTCTGCCCTAAATACTAATTTATCTTAAATTTCACCAGCTGAAATTGTTGTCTACAACTTCTTTTAGTGTGGACCAGTCTAAAATTGTGACATTTGTGAAAAGGTTAAATAGTTTTTGATAATAATAGAAAAAAATTGAGCATTATATGGTTGACTATGAAAAAATCAGTATCTTATGGATCATTTTCATATTACCAGACAACAATATTTTGGACTAGTCCAATGTCAAAGAATTGTTGATGACAATTTTTATTTGAAGAAATTATAAAATTCTTAGTCCTTTTTGGGAAGTAAACATTATGGATGAAGAAGAAAATGCTGATCACGAGCAATTTCTTCATTTTCCACAATGTTTTCCAAATTGCCCTTTGCATGGTCGTAAAAAAATGTGATTGTGTGGAATAGGTTAAAGGAATAGTTAACCCATTCCCACAAAACTCCAATTTTTTACAACACTAAAGAAAAAAAAGTCAGCTAAACAAAGTGGAAAATGATGATATTGCTTGTAACAAGCTCTTTCTTCAATATCCACAATGTCCTCTACCCCAAAAGACAAAGATAATCAAAAAAATTCATCTACTAAAATTTTTGTCTTCATCTTCTTTGAATTAGGACCAGTCTAAAATGTTGTCGACTGGTAATGGAAGATTCAGGAAAGTCTTGAAATAAGATTGACATGGAATGTATCTAATAGGTACACATGTATAAATAACTAAAGGTGACAAATAAATAGTTGTGATCCCTGTACCAATGGACCTAGGCAGCCAGTGCAATTTCAAAGCTATCGCATTTCTGACCCTCTTTCATCACGGAGACAGAAGCAAATGGATGAGACGTGGTACTTAGGTAGTTCTGAAAAGAAATAGTAATAAACAGTTAATAGCAGTGTACACATACAAATGAATAATAAACTACCTGAAAATAACACAATGTACAAAATTAATGGTAATCACAAATCAAAAAGAAGCCCTTGAAAATTCAATTTATCTACGAAATGGAACCCTCTTGGTCAACACATATTACATCAATCTACCCATTTCCAGTACGTTGCCAGTTCTCCTCTTTAGGTATAAGTTGCAGACAATGGTAAACCACACTGGCTATACCATAACAGGATTCAAAACGATGCTCAGTCAGCAATTCCTTTACTCATAGGAACAACCAAAAGTTAGAGGGGAGAACCGGGCGGTAAGGGGAATGATGGGGATGATCCAAGATATCGAGCAAAGGTTCTTTCTGATATTCTAATACCGTAGTGGAATTATGGGTTGGTACATTATGAAGTCATTTGATTCCACAGACACTGGTGTACACTGGTGTTTTTGATAGAAGGACTGGAACTTTCGAATCAAAGAATACTGCACACAGAGCGTGGTTTGATGTTTTGCAACAGCTTGCAATGACAGGTCGGTCACTGTCAGATGATCCAAACCTTATTTTTAAGATCATATTTTCCTATTACTATTACAGTCTTACCTGATTTTGTTTCTTCTCTTCATTAACCCATTCCCACAAGATAAATTTTGGACGAGTCCAAATTCAAAGAAGTTGCAGACAACAATTTTAAGTTGCTTATATCTTTGGAATATTTGTTTTTTCGGGTAGAAAACATTGTGGGTAATAAAGAAATTGCTTGTAACAAGCAATTTCTTTATTTTCCAAAATGTTTTACAAAGCTTTATATTTAGGAGTGTTTGAAAGCATCATTGTGTGGGAATGGGTTAAGCATAAGGGGCATCCAGTGTACACAAATCTTAAGATGCCCAAGTCATTAAGATCTTAAAAACATTTGACGAATGAATGCCACTTAATTCTTCTATCTCTTGCAAGGTATAGCATGCGTCTTCCTCAATTGACATTTTCACAGTAGAAATGTTCTTCTCCGTCAAAACGATAACAACTTAAGGGTTGTTTTTAGTTGACTCCTGACTATCATTAAAGAACCATTCCCATAAACCAGTAAATCAGCATGAATTTCTCCTGGGGTCTACCTAAGCTGTTATTGAATCTTAGATTTATACATCCATATTGGATGCCATATTTTACTATAGTATGTAAAACTATGTGTTGAAAACAGAGGAGCACACAGACTGACCTTGTGTGCCATATATCGTGATACTGTTCCAGAGAATATGATTACGCAAGTTCTGAGTGAAAATCGTCTAAGTTCATTATTTTGTCATAGGCTTACTCTACTGTGCTATGGCGGCTGCTACAGCTCATTCAAGCCAACAAACCATTTTACTTTTGTATTACATGCTACCAGCTCTAATTTTTTTCAAAATAAGGACATTTTACAATCAAAGCCAAACTTCCTGTGCGAGTCCGCGGGCAGGGCCAACCATTAGTCAATTTATGGCTCATCATGCAAAAACGGACCATCTGAGAAGTGGGAAAGTGTCAACCCTGTAAAGACGTTGCAAAATTCTTTGGTTCACTTTTCATTTAAAGAAAATTATATGAAGGTCATTCTATCTTACTGTACACACCATCTGCCCAATCCTCAGCTTAATTGACCAGTATTGATCTATTTTTCAAATAATGTGTTTCAAGAAATTTTTAGATGCTCCTCTCCTTGCATGACCAATCATATCTTTATGATCTGACGAACGCAAAAGACTGTGGCGAGCAAATATTGTAGAAATGGATCTATACTTACATGTGCATAACCCAAAGCATTCTTCCTCTCCGCCTCACTGGCACCCTTGCCAATCCACACAAATAAATCTGTGTTTATGTCAAATAAAAACACATCCTGGAAAAAGCATTTTTTTCCATATAATATTCATCGTTTTGTTAACCCATTCCAACACAACAAAATTTTAGACTGGTCCAAATTGAAAGAAGCTGCAGACAACAATTTCAAGTTAATAGAATTTTGATTTTTTTCGTCATTTTGGGTAGAAAACATTGTGGATAATGAAGAAATTGCTTGATACAAGCAATTTCTTCATTTTCCACAATGTTTTCATAAGCTTTTTTCTTGAGGGGCGTAAAAAGGAGGGATTGAGTTGTAATGGGTTAAACTTGAAAATATAAGCCAAAATATGTTTTTTAAGGCCCTACTACAAAGTAATGATTAATTCTTACACGCCTCCCCCCCCACCTAACAGCTTTTTTTCAGAAATGTGACCTTGACCTTGATGGATGATGTTGATCTAGCAACCAACAGATGCCTATCAATGCAGGTAACCTATGTACAATATTAGCAGAGTATCCTTATAAGCAGAATAAGAAACAAGAGGACCATGATGGTCCTAAATCGCTTCCCTGAGTATGATGGTTCATGGCTTTATGATATAAACAAAATAGCAAAGCCCTCTGTCTAATTATTTTGTAGAAGATGTTTAAGGATTTCTCTTTTAATCCTAAGTATATTGATGATCCCACCATATAGCACTAATTTCCTGAATATGGTAATGCTTTGAAGTATAGACATCAATACATACCAAGTATAAAAGCTCTAGGCAAAATGGTTAAGGAGAAGAATGTTTTCAAAGATATCATTATTTATTCCTAACTTAAATTAGGGATTGCACAGAAAAGGGCTAATTTTTCTAAAAATTTGGTAGAGGGTCAATGGCTGATGATATGTACCAAATATCAAAGCTCTAGGCTTAATGGTTCAGGAGAAGAAGATTTTCAAAGATTTCCCTATACCGTTGTAAAATCAGGGATCCCACAGAAAAGGGCTAAATTTCAGAGTATGATAATTCTTTGAAATATTTTGGTAGAGGGTCAATAGATGATGATATGCACCAAATATCAAAGCTCTAAGGCTTATGGTTTTGGAGAAGAAGATTTTTAAAGATTTCCTTCTTTATTTCTATGTAAAATCAGGAATCGCACAGAAAAGGGCTAATTTTCAGAATACGGTAACTCTTTGAAGTATTTTGGTAAAGGGTCAATAGATGATGATGTATACCAAATATCAAAGCTCTAGGCCTTATCGTTTTGGAGAAGAAGATTTTTAAAGATTTCCTTCTTTATTTCTTTGTAAAATAAGGGATCACAAAGAAAAGGGCTAATTTTCAGAATACATTAAATCTTTGAAATCTTTTGGTAAAGGGTCAATAGATGATGATGTATACCAAATATCAAAGCTCTAGGCCTTATCGTTTGGGAGAAGAAGATTTTTAAAGATTTCCTTCTTTATTTCTATGTAATATCAGGGATCACAAAGAAAAGGGCTAATTTTCGGAATTCTGAAACTCTTTGAAGTATTTTGGTAAAGGGTCAATAGATGATGATGTATACCAAATATCAAAGCTCTAGGCCTTATCGTTTGGGAGAAGAAGATTTTAAAAGATTTCCTTCTTTATTTCTATGTAAAATCAGGGATCACAAAGAAAAGGGCTAATTTTCAGAATACGGTAAATCTTTGAAATATTTTTTGTAAAGGGTCAATAGATGATGATTTATACAAAGTATCAAAGCTCCAGGCCTTATGGCTTGGATGGAGAAGTTTTTTAAAGATTTCCTTCTTTATTTCTATGTAAAATCAGGGATCACAAAGAAAAGGGCTAATTTTCAGAATACGGTAAATCTTTGAAATATTTTTGTAAAGGGTCAATAGATGATGATTTATACAAAGTATCAAAGCTCTAGGCCTTATGGTTTGGGAGAAGAAGATTTTTAAAGATTTCCTTCTTTATTTCTATGTAATATCAGGGATCGCACAAAAAAGGGCCAATTTTCAGAATACAGGAACTCTTTGAAGTATTTGGTAAAGGGACAATAGATGATGATGTTTACCAAATATCAAAGTTCTAGGCCTTATGGTTTGGAAGAAGAAGATTTTTAAAATTTCCTTCTTTATTTCTATATAAAATCAGGGATCACAAAGAAAAGGGCTAATTTTCAGAATACAGTAACTCTTTGAAATATTTTGGTAAAGGGTCAATAGATGATGATGTAAACCAAATATAAAAGCTCTAGGCCTTATGGTTTGGGAGAAGAAGATTTTAAAAGATTTCCTTCTTTATTTCTATGTAAAATCAGGGATCGCACAAAAAAGGGCCAATTTTCAGAATACGGGAACTCTTTGAAGTCTTTTGGTAAAGGGTCAATAGATGATGATGTATACCAAATATCAAAGCTCTAAGCCTTATGGTTTGGTAGAAGAAGATTTTTAAAGATTTCCTTCTTTATTTCTATGTAAAATCAGGGATCACAAAGAAAAGGGCTTATCTTCAGAATACGGTAAATCTTTGAAATATTTTGGTAAAGGGTCAATAGATGATGATGTAAACCAAATATAAAAGCTCTAGGCCTTATGGTTTGGGAGAAGAAGATTTTTTAAAAGATTTCCTTCTTTTATTTTATGTAAAATCAGGAATTGCCCAGAAGAGGGCTAATTTTCAGAATACAGTAATTCTTTGAAGTATTTTGGTAAAGGGTCAATAGATGATGATTTGTACCAAATATCAAAGCTCTAGGCCTTATGGTTTGGGAGAAGAAGATTTTAGAAGATTTCCTTCTTTATTTCTATGTAAAATCAGGGATCCCAAAGAATAGGGCTAATTTTCAGAATATGGTAAATCTTTGAAATATTTTGGTAGAGGGTCAATAGATGATGATGTATACCAAATATCAAAGTTCTAGGCCTTATGGTTTGGGAGAAGAAGATTTTTTAAGTTTTTTCACTGTTGCCATGGCAACCAGAGTTCTTCAATGATTTCAATTCTTTGAAGTATTTTGAAAGAGCATGACCTAAGGATCATTTCTGTAAAGTATTGTTGAAATTCCATGGTTAGTTTAGGAGGAGAAGATTTTTTTGTAATTGTGGACGGACGGACGGACAGACAGACAGACGGACGGACGGGCGGACGGATGACGGACGATGACCGATCATAATAGCTCCCCCAGAGCACTTCGTGCTCAGGTATGCTTAAAAATTGGGGTTTGAATAAGTTTACAAAAATGTGACCTTGATAAGTGACCTTGACCTTGTTAGTAGCCCTGATCTTAAAACCAACTGTTTTTGTTTAAACAAACACATCTTAATCGTTTCAGTACACAAACTTAAATGAAAATGCATGCCATACAGTGAAAAAAGGCCATAAATTTATTGTTTTTTCCATTTCAAATCCAGCACACCTGAGTTTCTATTAACCTATATCTATACAATCTTGCCTTTGATATGCTGTTCAAGAAAAAAACATTGCAAAACATTGTGGGAAATTACTTGTAACTGAAAATTATTCATTGTCTTAAATGCTTCCAAAAGACAAAAGATTTCACAAAATCCATTATGACAAATTCTCATCTGCAATTGCTTTGGATCTAGACCAGTCTAAAATTTTATCAAATGGTAATGGGTTATAAATGATCAAAACTTGATTTGGATAAAAGTTAATATATTTTCCTACTGTAGGGCTTTTTTGACATCCCATTACCACACCATTCTACTTTGTGATGCCCCTCATGAAAAATGCTTGTGAGAAAAGGAGAAATGCTTTTGACAAGTAATTTCTCCTTTTCTCACTAATTTTCTACCATATTTGGCACTTGTATTCAAAGTTTAGCACAAAGTGTGACAAGAAACATTTTTTCACAATGATTTCTTCCATAAATAATGTTTTATTAACACTCTGAAGTGATATCAGCAACTTCCTTCATTTCGAACTTATCTTTAACTATATCGGATCAAACTTGGGAGTGATGTTTTCCTTCAGCTCCAATATATTAACCCATTACCACACTATTACACTTATAGACACCTCCAAGCAAAAAGAAATCTTGGAAGACATTGTTGAAATGGAAAAAAATGATTGTATCTAGCAATTTCTGCATTATCCACAATGGTTTCTATCTAAAAAGACGAGATAAGTTAAAAATCCACCAATTTGAAATTGCCATCTGCAGCTTCTTCCAAAATTGACCAATCTAAAATTTTGTTGTGTGGGAATGAGTGAACAGGTGCAAAACGAGAGAATTGTCACTTGAAAATAAAATGCCAAGAACATCTCTATGCTGGACGACGGGTCAAATTTTTGGTAACCCATAGTAATTTGATTACTAATGTCCAATATTTCTTATTTCTTTGAAATTCTTTTGAGTTTGTTACTTAAATCATCAACAGATAAGCAAAATGTTGTTTATGCCTTTTATTCTGCACTCTAATGAATCTCAAAAAGTGATCAAGGAATAAAGATCGTCAATTTTTAAGCACAAGCGATATGACTCTCTGCCATCTTGGTTTATATGATGGTTCCTGGCACGAAAAACCCCACTCATGTGTGATGTTAGAATCAATAAGGTCAGTGATGCTAACTAATCTGTTGTGATTGACATGGATATGCAATAGATATTGATGGTCCCATGTCTCCCAAACTAATCAGTGTAGGTGTGAATGATAAAATCGCACGTTGGTAATTGTTTCAATTGACTCAACATCCCTTTGTCTTATTTTGAAAGTTGTCGCCAGTAAAATCGCCACTTCTCCGATTTTGGGACCAGAATTTTTTTTTGTTGCATTGCCACCATTGGCGATCGGCAGCGGGAGCCCTGCATTGTGAGGTTGGTCGCGATTTTCGTCTTCTATAATTAGTAATATTTAACCCATTTAACACAGACCCACTTTTTAACTTCCTTCAAGAAGATAGCTTTCGAAAATATTGTGGAAAATGAAGAAATTACTTGTAACAAGCAATTTTTTTCATTACTTGTAACAAGCAATATTTCATTACTCACAATTTTTTTCTACCATAAATACAAAGATCTGTAAAATTTGACCAACTTGAAACTTTTATCTGCAGCTTCTTTGAATATGAGCAAGTTTGAATTTTATTGAACAGGACAAAAAAACAATAAGTCTTACCTCAGATTTAAAGTCACTCTTACTAACATCTCCATCTTTGATGTTGGTAAAAGTTATTTTGCCAGATGCGTCAGACAGTTTCATGAGTTTCTTCCCTTTCTCAACAGTCTCTTGTTCTTCTGATTCCTCATCTTCTTCAGTGATTTTTTCATAAAATTCATGCTGTAATGAAAATATAACTTTCCAGACAATCTAAAATTGACTGTTCCAAGTTGAAGACTGACCAGTCCAAATCAAAAGCTGTTAAAGGTTTACGAAATTTTAGAATTTTTACTTCTTGTTACATGTTACTGGTCAAAAATTTTTCCATTTAATTTTTTAGGTTGATTGATTGATTGAATCAGGTTTAACGCCACTATCAACAGTATTTCAGTCATATCTTGGCAGCTGGTGAACCTAACAATGGATTCCTGGTATTTCTCACATCACTGCATCCTTTCTTAGTCTCCAGCTGCTATCCCACATAGGTTTAAGATTATCCATCCATTGGTGAGAGACAATGTTAGAAAGGATGTGTGCCGCCGCCGGGGTTGAACCCACGACACCCCATGATTGAAGATTAGGAGTCTGATGTATTATCGACTGCGCTATGACGGCAGCAAAATTTTTGGGTCGAACTTCTTGTCTGAGGTTAGTGGGTATTTCTAGCGATCCGTCAATTGGTTTGGAATAAATTAATGATATATTACTGATGGGCTTAAATCTTCCTCCTCTAGCGTCTCTACATCAGCTTTACCACTTCTCTCACTCTTTAGAGTCTGGAGATATTGCACAGCCTGTAATACAAAGAGATGAATAAATAGACAAATCAGCTGTCAATCAAAGAATGAATCCGCAAAATCAAATAATTCATTTAGTCCAGAGGAGAGCTTTGAACTTCAGCATTGGCCAACATTAATGCGAAGCGTTTTAATTGGCTAGACGACTTAAACCCTATTACTACAATTTACTCAAGCTATAATTACAATGTTTAGGTCACCAACCAACCATTTTTATTTCTACATGGTTCTGGCAATAAATTTAATTATTTTGAACAACAATCCTTAAGGCAACTTTTCAGGGTCCAAAGAATCCACTTTTCTGCTCTTATTTACAAATAGGATTTTCTGGAGGACGAGACAAGTGAAAAAATAACTTACTGAAAATTTCATTTCAGGATCAATACAGATAAAAATACCTTAAAAACTGCATTTGTGTAAATTTGGAGATAAAAGTTCGCAACATAAACTAGAGCTGTCGCCCTCAAGGGCTGACGAGAATACCCCCCACACCTCTAAAAAGGCTTTTCTATGAAGGAGTGGAATTTGAAGCTGTTTAATCACATGCATGTCATGGTGGATGAACATTGCCAACCCTCCACCTCTTTCTGATTTTGTGTTTGTTGCTAGAGTTGACTGATTAGGAAAGGTTGGTCAATATGAGCCTATGTTAAAGAAAACTGTGTGAGGAGATGATGACACAAAATTATATCCACGAAAAGTCAATATGAGCCTATGTTAAATTTTTGACCCCCGGGGGGGCGGGTCAAATTTGACCTCAGAAATAAACCGTTCGATATTTTGTAAAGGTCAACAAGACGATGTTACTCACCAAATTTGGTAACTCCCCTTATGGTTACTGAGATTTGCAATTTTAAATTTTGACTACTCCCCCCCCCCCCATTAAAAAGTTCAAAATGGCATAACTCTGAAACTAACGACTGGATCAAGATGAAAATTTCAGGTGCACAACTTCATATGATAGGAAACAATCTGATAAAATTTCAGCAAAATTGGTCAAAAATGTGGGAGAAGAGGACACAAAATTATGTCTACGGACAGACAGACGGACGGACAGACGGACGGACAACCTGATTCCAGTAAACCCCCCATAACTTCGTTGTGGGGGGTATAATAAACAAATATGTACTTTGATTTTCGACTGTTTCCGGTTATTGCATGATATTACCCAGCATATTAACTCTGTAAAATTAATCAATCATAAATTTAAGAATATTACCATGGATATATAGCAACAAATTTCACGCATTTTGTGTATTTTTTTGCGTATTTTATCCTATAAAGTTGTGTTCTTTGATACAGGAAAAAGGCTGCAATATTGTGTGTATACCAATATATTGTTTCACTTGACCCACTTATGTTACCGGTATTCAGGGCCCCGAATTAAAACTTACTGTGACGTTCTAAATTTTGAGTTTTTGTTTCGTCTGCACTGAAAAATGTCGTAGTCAGTTATAAGAAATTTTTTCAAGTTCTAAATACCAAAATATATTATTACAAACAGTGGGTTTTTTTTAGAGATCACTAGACTTATTACAGGACAAGTGATAGTCAATGCAGGACAAGTGACTTTTTCATATTACTTGCCCTGCAGGACGAGTGCCATTTTTGGAATTCTTTGAACCCTGCATCTCCTATTATTTCTGACAAATCAACTCCATTTTCAGTAAGAACCATCCTTATGACTCTACAAATAAACTCTAAAAGTTCCAAAAAGATTTAATTATACATGTAGACTTGATCAAACAAACAGCTATATTTTTGGTGAGAAAACAAAAGCCCCCTTTTCCAGTGTTATCCAAAAGGAACCACCCTTATGACCCTACAATCATCATGAGAAAGTTTCAAGAGAATCAGACAATAATTATATACTTTATTGCTTAAAATTGAATAATTTGTGTAAAAAATAAAAGGCCAGATCCATTTGATTTTGGAGAAGAACCTTCCTTATGATCCAACAAGAATTCTGAGGTATTGCATGGCAATACGAAGTCCCCTACCGGCTTTATATATATCCCTAGAGCGGTATATATTTTGGGTGCTAAAGGGATTACTACCCCTCCAAAATATTACAGTTGTATTAGATTTTATGAGCAATTCTTAAACACACACACATAAAAATTAGGCGTCTCTTTTTGTTGTTAGCTTAATTATACTTCATGAAGTCATCTGTTCCAAGAGAATAAGAATTAAGACCCTAAAGCCCAATTCAACTTTGAACAAAAGCATTCAAAAATCTGTCAAGGATTATGAATGCTTTTTGGTTATCACAATATTTTGCCTTGATCACTTTATGCAACCACTTTTAACAATTTGTACAGTCAATCTAACAGTGGCTGGAGTACCTTATAATGGTAAACTGCAACTCCTCTAAAACGCTACCTAGCACAGCCCTGACTCCATTATAACGCGGGGTCCAGTTGGCTCCCGAAATTTGGGGGGGGGGGTTCATTCTGGGTTGCTGATGCTGAGATACGACGTTGACGCTGATTTCACCGCGAATTTTCAACCCATCTTTGGTCAACTCGAAGAAGAAGGGTTGCACATAAAATCGATAATTACCTGTAGCCAGGTAAGTTTTTCACACCTAACAGTGGTTTGGTTGAAGACACGCGTAGTGTTTCAATTTATAATTCGGTTCCATAGTTTGGTAAAATTGTTTGACATTGAGGTGATTAATGATAATTTTAAATCAATAGAGAATAGGCACGCACCTTGGTATCCTTCAGTTACTAACCTTGAAGATGATGCGATTAAAATACCACACTTTGTTTCTCTCTCGGAGATTTCAATTCTCTGCAGTCCCTGGTAGGGCCTGTTCTGCAGATATTTCGTGATCATGAAATTAGACAAATTGACTTGAGCCTACTTTTGATTTCACTTATCGGGAGCTCATAGAGGGTAGTGGCTTCGGTCGTAACAAATTAAGATAAAATCACGACAATATGCTTTGAAACCAATCAGTCGTAGTTGCGGCTGAATACAGAAAATTACGGAAATTTAATCCCATTCCGTTTGATCAAACACTTGACTAAAAGCTCGTTGACAAATATGAAGTAAAGGTTTTTCGGGTACAGTTTATTTTATTATGAGGGGGGAAAGGTGATCAAAGGCACTGCCGCCAGATGTTCAGCTATTTATGAGAGAGTTTCCGGAGTTGACACGTGCCAGACGCTTACCTCGTGAGAGTTCTTGGTGACCAAAATTTTACCCTTGTCGTTAAAGAATCAGCTGCCTGAACTTACCATCATTACTGATTTCATTTAACAAAAATCTGTATTTTTTCTCACAGCAGGTAGGCCCAGATGTTCAATGATTTGTCGGTCTTGACCATACTCGAAAGTGAAACTAGACATTCCGCCGTCTCGGATTTTTTTTCGTTATCATGACCTTCATTGTCACAATTAAAAGTTACCCGCTACAAAGTTTAATCCATTTTTGTACATGTGCAACTGGTTGGTGTAGAACCCCGATTCGAAAATGACATGGTTCAGATAGAGTTCTTTGTTTATTTATTGTTACTATATTTCTAACAATGGTAAAGAAATTAGACCAACTCCATTACCGCAAAAGAAGTTCGAAGGTCAATCCATGTGCATTTTCTCAAGGCGTCAGTAACCACAGGTGTTCAACAACTTGTCGGTCTCCAAGGAGACGCAGCTATGCGGGACACTTAGATTTTATCCCTTTCCTTTAAAGTTGGAAAAATTTTCGTCGATGTACAACTAAATTTAACTAGATAAAAATGCCAATGAGTATCAATGATAATAAAACATGTCTTGGGTGAAAAATTCTAGCTTTTTATTATTCGGGGACCGAAAGAGAAAAATAATTTGGAGACCTGTAGAAATTTACGGATTATTTAGTTCCGGTAGACCGGAAAGGTAAGGCTAGATTCTAGTAATTTTCAATTCGCCGAATTTCGTCGGTTTCTGCTAAAATCTCATAACTACAGTTGTTGTTTTTCATTTCCCGACTAGTAACATCTATGAAATTAAACTTGTTATATTTTAGTCAATGTGGTAGTGTTATCACGATTTTACTGGGTTTTTGGATCCGACGGTCGAGTAAATCGGGCAGGGGGGGGGGGGGGCAGCATTATAGCATAATAACTCCACTTCTTCCGCTGTTTCATTTCTTGGACCCCATCAACAGCATTATAGTGGAGCTGCAGTGTATTTCTCTCACCAGTACTACCCTAACATCCTTTACAAGCCTTGGAAAGGCAATGGACTGGAATTAGACTCAATATTATTAATATGTAACTTATTTTGCAAAAGCATCCATATCTTGCTCAAAAATCATTGGACTGGAACAGAACTTGAACTCGTTCTGTGACTCATCAATGCTGACTCACTTATCAACAAGAGCTTCGCAGAGCGGCGCATATATGCCTGAATGGGCTTGTCAGTAACCCTGCTTTGTTAGCTATGTCAGCTTGAATGGTAGCTCATGCATTTTATGAATAGAAAGATCTTGTTACCTGAATAAAATTGTATACACTTGGGAAACATGACAGCTTTCAAAACCATTGTTAAATTAAAAACCATTGCAATGAAATATGTAGGATAAGATGTGCATACAAGACATTAAGTGTTTTTCGTTCAATTCAAGGGCAGATAATTCAAGATAACTCAAAAATGACTGGAAAGATTTGAATTTCAAAAGTCTTATGCACAACTAGATATCATGGGGATTAATTGTGCCAAGTTTCAGCTCATTCCAATTGATAGTTTAGGAAGAGGTGCGCACACAATAAACAGTGATTTTCATTCAATTCAAGGGCAGATAATTCAAGATAACTCAAGAATGACTGGAGGGATTTGAATTTCAAAGGTCTAATGCACAACTAGACATCATGGGGAATAATAGTGCCAAGTTTCAGCTCATTCCCATTGATAGTTTAGGAGGAGTTGCGCACACAATAAACAGTGATTTTCGTTCAATTCAAGGGCAGATAATTCAAGATAACTCATGAATGACTGGAGGGATTTGAATTTCAAAGGTTTTATGCACAACTAGACATCATGGGGAGTAATTGTGCCAAGTTTCAGCTCATTCCCATTGATAGTTTTGGAGGATTTGCGCACACAAAAAATTGCTAACGGATGGAGAGACGGACAGACAGACGGACAGACAGATGGACAGATAAACGGACAGACGACCGGGGCCATAACATAATAAAACCCTGAGGGCGTATAAAAATCAATGATCAATCTTCCTCAAAATTCAATGGACCAGAACAAAACTTACACTTGTTCTGTAACTTAATTTCCTGGTAATTTTTTAAGTCCAGCATCCGTATCTTCCTCAAAAATCAATGGACCAGAACCAAACTCTAACTTGTTCTGTAACACATTAATGTGGACTTGCATACAAAAATCAGCTCAATATCTTCGAGGGTTTAAAAAAAAGTCCGGAAAACTGAAATTTCTAAGTCAACATCTGAATCTTCCACAAAAATCAATGGACCGGAACCAAACTTGAACTTGTCAGTAACTTATCAAAATTGACTCACATAACAAAAACCTGCTTAATATCACAAAGGGTTTAGGAAAAAAATCCGGAAAACTTAATTTTCCTGGTAATTTTTTAAGTCCGCATCTGTATCTTCCTCAAAAATCAATGAACCCGAACCTAACTTAAAATTGTTCTGTAACTCATTCATGTGGACTCACATACCAAAAATCAGTTCAATATCTTCAAGGTTTAAGAAAAAAAAAATCCGTAAAAACCTTATTTCCTGGTAATTTTCTAAGTTTAGCATCTGTATCTTCTTCAAAAATCAATGGCCCGGAACCAAACTCTAACTTGTTCTGCAACTAATTGATACAGACTCACATACTGAAAATCAGCTTAATATCTCTGAGGGTTAAGAAAAAAAGACCGGAAAACTGAAATTTCCTGGTAATTTTTTATGTCTAGCATCCGTATCTTCCTCAAAAATCAATGGACCAGAACCAAACATGAACATCATTAATGTGGACTCACATACCAAAAATCAGCTCAATATCTTCGAGGGTTTAAAAAAAAAAAGTCAGGAAAACTGAAATTTCCTGGTAATTTCTAAGTCCAGCATCTGTATCTTCCACAAAAATCAATGGACCGGAACTAAACTTGAACTTGTTCTGTAACTCATTGATGCAGACTCACATACCAAAAATCAACTCAATATCTCCCAGGGTTATGAAAAAAGTCTGGAAAACTGTTAAGTCCGGACTGAAAAACAGACCGACAGACAGACGGACAGAGCGCAAACCTATAGTCCCCTTCGGCTTCGCCTGTAGGGGACTAATAAACCTAAATTTCATCAACTAAAAGTAGTCAGCATCATCTTTGAATTTTGACCATTTTAAAATTTTGTCACCAGGTGATTGGTTAATAGGGTTTGATCTTTGATCATATACATCAACATAAGTCCTTACACATTACCTGAGGGATATCAAATACAATTGGCCATCCAGAAATCCATTACCATTGGTTCTAAACATTTTGCAATATCAAAGAATGATATTGAGCAAACATTGTGGGACAAGAACTAATTGTTCCTCTTTATCTCAGTGTTTCTACCTATTCTAGTACCCTGAATTGTCGTTTAAGGCTTGACCTCACCTTGAATTTCTCATCCTTATTGGCTGTCTTTCCATTCCATTGGTAAATTTTTAGGCCAAGATCCAATATAAAGACATCATCAGACTTTAGTTTGCTCTTAGACAGAGGAACCTCAATAACCTCAATGGATTTTCTACTGCCAAAGAAATGAAGGAGGCGTGGACTGTATACTTCAGGTTTAACATGACGGAAACCAGAATCAGCTCCTCCTTTTAGAAGTCTGAAATTAAATACAAGGAGCGGTGATAATCTTAATCTGCTATTTCTCTCCAAGCCCTATGTTGTGGGTACACTGCGGACTTCATAGATCATTGCTATCAATCAAATAATCAAATCATTCATTTAGACCAGACATGTACATTGAACTCAGACATTCATATTAACCCATTCCCATACAACAAGGCTTTTGGGCCCTCCTCAACAAAAACAATTGGACAAAAAGACATTGTGTAAAATGAAGAAATTGTTTGAAACAAGCAATAAGAAATTACTTGAAACAAGCAATTTTTTCATTTAACACAAGGTTTTCTATCGAGAAAAATAAAAAATCTGAAACTTCATCAACTTTCAATTTGGAACTCTCTAAAATTTTGTTGTCTGGGAAAGGAAAAAGCACTTTGGTTAGTTTTGCATCTTGACCTATTACCACATGTTAAAATTTTAGACCAATCCAAATTCAAAGTAGTTGCAGACCACAATTTTAATTTGACAGAATCATTAAAACCTTTGCCTTTTGGGTTAGAAAACATTGCAGATTTTCCACAATGTTTTCGAAAGCTTTTATATCTAGAGGCACTTAACCCTTGTCATGCTGGATACATTACCTTACTGAATTGCTGTTAAATCAAAGGACTGAAAGAGTGGTCCAAATTGAAAGGAATTGCAGTCAACAATTTAAAGTTTTTTAACATTTTAGGAATCTTTATCTTTTGGGGTAGAAAACATTGTTGATAATGAAGAAATTGCTTGTGACAAGCAATTTCTTCATTTTCCATAATGTTTTCGAAAGCTTCTTTTCTGGAGGGGCATCTAAAGGCGTCATTGTGACGGGCAGTGGGTCAATCCATGGACCAAGAGACAATTGCTGTCATTGTCCTTACTCGTATTAGATGTTATATGTTCTAGAGACTGTGGCAAAGCAACAGTCCTACTCCTATGATTTTACAATAGGACAGACTATGCCAATGTATAATGTGCCCTGCCCTAAAAACACAATATTGGATAACTAAGTTGTTACGACTTGATAAATACACTGATGGTAGCTCAATCCTACTTTTTGAAGACCCTAGAGGAAAAAGCTTTTGAAAGATGGTGGTAAATGAAGAAAGTGTTTGTTACATGTTTTCTAACCCAAAAGGTAAAAAGAAAAAAATAAAGTCCATCAAATAAGACTTAATTTCTGCTTTTAAACTTCTAAACTTGTAAACTTCTTTTAGTTTGGACAACTCTCAAATTTAATTATCTGGCAAAGGGTTAAACAAGGTGCCAAATTATCACAAGATACGCCCGTCACACTGCTTAATATTAACTTGGGTTTTGAATAGAACTGACGTTATTTTGAATGAATATTTTTTGTCAAACAAAGTATGAAAAACAACAAAGGACAATAACTCAAAATATATGCTAGGTACAGTTATGGTTCTTGTACACTGCACTCTAACTTGGTGAGATCTATCCAGCCATGAAGTTTCATGATTCTAGCTATTATACATTTAGAGATATACTCCGGACAAGATTCAAGTATGAAAAACAACAAAGGGCAATGACTAAAAAATAGGCTAGGTAGAGTTATGGTTCTTGTACACTGCACTCCCACTTGATGAGCTCTATCCATCCATGGAATTTCATGATTCTAGCTATTTATCGAGATATACTCCGGACAAGATTCAAGTAGGAAAAACAGCAAAGGGCAATAACTCAAAAAATAGGCTAGGTAGAGTTAGGGTTCTTGTACACTGCACTCCAACTTGGAGAGCTCTATCCATCCATGATGTTTCATGATTCTAGCTATTATACTTTTAGAGATATACTCTGGACAAGATTCAAGTATGAAAAACAACAAAGGGCAATAACTCAAAAAATAGGCCAGGTAGATTTATGGTTCTTGTGCACTGCACTCCCCCTTGGTGAGATCTATGCACCCATGAAGTTTCATGATCCTAGCTATAATACTTTTAGAGATATACTCCGGACAAGATTCAAGTATGAAAAACAGCAAAGGGCAATAACTCAAAAAATAGGCTAGGAAGTTATGGTTCTTGTACACTGCACTCCCCCTTGGTGAGATCTATCCATCCATGAAATTTCATGATTCTAGCTATCATACTTTTAGAGATATACTCCGGACAAGATTCAAGTATGAAAAACAACAAAGGGCAATAACTCTAAAAATAGGCCAGGTAGAGTTATGGTTCTTGTGCACTGCACTCCCCCTTGGTGAGATCTATTCACCCATGAAATTTCATGATCCTAGCTATAATACTTTTAGAGATATACTCCGGACAAGATACAAGTCTGAAAAACAACAAAGGGCAATAACTCAAAAAATAGGCCAGGTAGAGTTATGGTTATTGAACACTGCACTCCGTATTGATGAGAAGAATATAACTGCCAAGTTTAAAGACAATTGGACTTAAGGTGACAGAGTTATGCTCCGGACAAAGAAGTGGACACCGCCCGGACAACCGGACGCCTGGACACCACGGGTGATCCCATAATACGTCCCGTCTTCGACGGGCGTATAAAAATGTGATTTGTGACTTTGAAGCTCCTTATGATAGATTGCTTAGACATTGGGGTTTAACACCACTTTTAGCAGGATTTTAGTCATATTACGCAGCTGGAGCACCTAACCATGGATACCAAGTATTTCTCATACCAGTTTTACCAAAACATCCTTTCTGAGCCTCTAGCTGCTCATCTCTTTTAGGTTTCAATTATTCATCAATTGGTAGGAGACAAATGTCGGGAGAGTTATTGAACCTGGATCCCATTATTAGGAGTTCTACATGCTACCAACTTCTCTGTGAGGCCCCTATTTTGGATTTGTTTATCATATAGAAAAGAGCCTAATTTTATGTGAAATTACTCCATTATTCAGACTTACTCAATCGACTTAAAATAGCTTTTAAACAAGCTTGATTCATGACCCTGTACTTCCCTATGTTGGATTGGTTTGTCATCTAGAAATGTGTCCAACTCCACAGTCTTGTATGCAGCAGTTCCATATTCATCCTACAACACAATAAACTATCTATAACCCATTATCAAATGGCAAATTTTTAGACAGGTCCAAAGTGAAAGGTCCCTTGCAGATGACAATTTAAAATAAATGTATTTTGTATTTTTTCAACTTTCTGGATAGAAAACATTATGTGACAAGCAATTTCTTCATTTTACAAAATGTTTCCAAATCATTTTTCTTGAGGGGCATCCAAAAGCGTGACTGTGTGGAAATGGGTTAACCCACTACCAGATGGTGAAATTTAAGACTGGTCCAAATTTAAACAAGAGCCATGTTGGACATGGCCATCCCCCGCCGTAAAAGCTTGATAGTAAACTGAAGCCACTTAAATTAAGGCTTCTTGTGCACTGCATTTCTTCTCAATGAGTTCAATAATAGCTATTATACTTTCAGAGATATGCCCCAGACAAAATCTTAGTCTTTAAAACAACAAAGGGCAATAACTCCAAAATTATGCAAGCAAGAGTTGTGGTTCTTGTGCACTGCATTTTTCCTCAAAGAGATCTATCCACCTATGAAGTTTCAAGTTAATAACTAATATACTTTGAGAGATATGCCCCGGACAAAATCTTAGTCTTTAAAACAACAAAGGGCAATAACTCCAAATTTATGCAAGCAAGAGTTGTGGTTCTTGTGCACTGCACTTCTCCTCAATGAGATCTATCCACCTATGAAGTTTCAAGTTGATAGCAATTATACTTTCAGTGATATGCTAAGGACAAGTTTACAGCTGGAATGACAGAATGACGGAAGGGTGGAAGGATGGAATGATGGACAGAGACCATTACTATATCCCCTTTGCAGAAACGGCGGGGGATAAAAAGTTGCAGATAAAAATTGAAAGAATTTCAAATATCTCTGCCTTTCTGGGTAAAAACAATGTGGAAAAGGCAGAAATTGCTGATAACATGTAATTTCTTCATTTACTAAATTGTAATCCTGAAGCTTTTTCTTGAGGCGCATCAAAAAGTGTCACAGTGAAATTGCTTGTAACATAATGTTTTCCCAATTGTTTTTCTTAAGGGGCATCCAAAAGTATCATTGTGTGGGAAAGGGTCAAAAATTTATGATATATACAAATTATTAAAGCTCTACGCCAATGTTTTAGGCAAAGAAGATTTAAAAGATTTTTTTCATTTCATTAGAGTTATTCTTTGAGGTAATTTGGCAGGCAAAAATATCTATAAAATGTGAAAGCTGAAGGCCGTCTGGTTTGGGAGTAGGAGACTTTTTAACACATCTGCCATGGAAACCAGAGTTGTTCATAGATTTCAATCCTTGAAGCATTTTGAAAGAGCATGACCTAAGGATCAAGCTGTGAAGTTAGGTTGAAATTCAATGTGAACAAATGGACAGGAGGATGGAGCGATGGAGAGATAAACACCCGACAATGACTTATCACACAGTTTTTCCCAAGCTCTTCATCCTCAGGTGAGAAAAAAATAAGTAATCTTCATTGCTCCCATCACAGGCTTAATGTTAGAAAACTGAATTTTTATTTTCAGCTTCAATTTTACAAAGTCTGAGATAAATACAGCAAAAGTTTGCAAGCTAAAAATGTGAATTGGATTAAGTCTCAATAAATATCTTTCTGCATATGTCAGTGATTTATTCAGTTCTGTAACAAAATATACTCTAGTAAAGGGACAAATAACTAATAACAATTGTATAATTCAGCCAGGTTATTACCTTATTTTGTTATTTTCAAATTTCTTCAATTTGGAAAGCCTTATGATTTTAAACATATTTCAAATGATATAATACATGTGCATTGAAAGCTTACAGTCTTGTATTAACTTATTCCCACATTATGCAGTATTTTGATGCCCCTCAAGAAAAAGCTGTATTAAACCATTCCCGTATAATGCCGTATTTTGAAGCCCCCCTCAAGAAAATGCTTTGGAAAACATTGTGGAAAAAAAGGAAATTGCTTGTGGCACATAAAGGCAGAAGTTTTCTAAATTCCACGAAGAAAAAAAATGCCCAAAGACTTGAAGGTTTCATTCTTTGATTCTCTATAACCTGATAATGCCAAATTAAAATCCTTGGTGCATTATTCAACTCTTTCCTGTACAGTCCCTGGTTTTTATGTCCATGTGATTTCATGCCAAAGAAAATATTGTGAATAAAGAAGAAATTGCTTGTAACAAGCAATTTTTTCTTTTCTCACACTATTACAAGCAATTTATTCTTTTTTCACACTATTTTCTACCACACAGGATAGTTTCATTTCTAATTACACTCACTTTGATTGCCATCCCCAACTTCTTTCTAATTGGACCAGTCTAAGATTTTGAGCAAGAGCACCTCCTATCGGTGCCTACACTTGGCTGTTGGGTGATGGATAGAGGACAAGATGTATCTAGAGTTATACCCATTGATAGTATAGGTTGCTCTTTTGATAGTGATCAAGAGTGCCAAATTTCAAGTAAATGCCTTTAGTAGAACCACAGATATCACAAAATGTCAAAGTTTTCACATGACTGTGACGACAACAACAACAACAATGACACCAAGGCTATCCCAATACCTCGAGTTTTCTCCGAAAGCAGCTGAGCTAAAAACTAGAAATGTATCACAGATATGGATGCCTCCATGTAAGTGCTGTTTACATGACCTTCAGTTGTGACCTTGAACAAGGGAATATCCAAAGGGACTTTATGCATTACTTTAGTACTTGTCAAGGGGAAAACTGTGCCAAGCTATTTTGATATCCATCAAATTAATGCAGAAGAAATGCTCTGGACATGACAAAGACAATCAGACTAACCCATCTTCCAACAAGAGGACCGCATGGGGATGCATTCGACTATTCAAGTGCTTGAAAATGAGTAAAATCTTTAAGTAAAAAAAGGGGGCATAATTTATTCAAAAATGCATTTAGAGTCATCCCCATAATTTGAATAGATTTCTCTCTAAGTAGTGAACATATATTTTGAGTTTCAAGAGAATGTCTTTAGTAATATCAGAGATATTACGAAATATCTAAGTTATCAGACAATGATGCAGATGATAACCCGGCCTCAGCATTACCTTGGGTTTTTCTTTGAAAACAGCTGCTGAGTTAAAAAATGCCATTTAGGGTAGAAAGACTAAGAAAAGGGAAATCATGTCACAAGCAATTTTTCCTTTTAATATAACATTTTCAAAAGCTTTATTTCTTCAGTGCTCAAATGCAGGATTCAATGGTAAAAGGTTTAACAAATGCCTTTTCGGGCTAGTCAAGCATAAAAAAGTAGGCAGATAAAATCAAAATGAGTAAAGAAAAAAGTCCACACTCCTTATCTCATTTTTCATGGCTGTAGCAATATACATGTACTTGAGATAATTAAAGTTTAAGGTAAAAAAAATGGCCGTCAAACCTAAAACTTTTACTGAAAATATCAGCGAGGTTATTGCGTGTATTTTTCATGATTCATGTTATCTGCACCTAAAATGATCACTTTCACAGTGACGTACTGTAATATAAGGGTTTTCCCACCATGGACAAATGTCGACAATCAGTTTAATCCGACATAGTTTAAAGGGTTTGTTAATCAGAATTAACCTGGCAAACAATATTTATAATTCATATTATCCAATTGAAAATAGAAATAGAAGAGAACTTGGAATAACAAGAACTGCAGATTCTACTGGTTTAACCCATTCCCCCACAATCCCTCCTTTTTACGCCCCTCAAGAAAAGGCCTTTGGAAAACATTGTGGAAAATGAAGAAATTGCTTGTTACAAGCAATTTCTTCATTATCCAAAATGTTTTCTATCCTATAAGACGAAAAGATTTAAAATTCTATCGTTTCGAAATTGTTGTCTGCAGCTTTTTTGAATTTCTTTAAAATTTTGTCTTGCGGGAATTGGTTTAGACAAACTTTCAGTTTTATATGAAGTAACAAAGAGATAAAATTTGGACTTGGTCCTTTCCTATTCAATCCCTGGTTTTCACATGCCAGTAACAAGCAATTTCTTGTTTTTCTACAATATTTTCTACACTAATGAATGGTTACTTTTCAAACTAAATCCACTTTAAATTTTCTTCTGAAAAACCTTTGATTTTAGAATGGTAATATTTTGCAAAACAGGGAAGGGTTACATACGACCTAGACTTATACAGAAATTAAAGATTTCCAATTTCGAGATAACAATTGTTGACTGTACATGTATACCTGAGTACTGTGTGCTCCAATCCAGAAATGTACATCATACTTCAGTTCTTCTTCTTCCTTGTATGTCTAAAATAAATCAAAGCTCAAAAATGACCGATTGAACAGAATTTTGATCCGTTTGGAATAATCTTTCAGTTATATCATGGCCAAGTCCACAATTGACCAATCACTGGCCTCGCCATCTGACTACCTAGGCCCCGCCCATTAACTCCGACAGGAAGTTCCGCTACCATTTTTAAGAGCGTTACTTTGAACAATTTATGGCTAGTAGCATGTAAGAAAAAAGTAAAATGGTTGGTTGGTGACCTAAACATTGTAACTACAGCTAGAATAAGCTGTAGTTACGATATTTAAGTCGCCAAGTCAACGATAAAGGTAAACAAAAAATGGCGGCCAATGTCAGAGTTGATCAGCTCAGGTCCGGGCTGAATAAATCATTTGATTGGACAGTTTATTCCTTGATCGATAGCCGCCATTGGTTAATTAGATCATGTGCTTCCTTGGAATCACTAGTAATGGGACAGAATCTACTATTTCCAGCCCAAGGGCATATCTGTGCAGCTATGGTTATTTAGCCAGCAAGAAATTTAAGAACAGAAACTGACAATAAAATCCAAATATGAAAGCTACACAGTGTGATAAAATCATTGTTGGTTGTCTACACAGTGTGATAAAATCATTGTTGGTTGTTTGCAGATACTTTGGCCCAGTCTCACAAAAATCCTGCTTTTTGATGCCCCTCAAGAAAAAGGCTTTTGAAAACAAGCAATTTCTTCATTAATCAGGATGTTTTCTTCCCATACAATTAAAATTTCATCAACTTGAATAGTTGTCTGCAACTTTGTTCAGTTTGGACCAGTCAAACATTTCTGCTGTGAGAATGGGTTAAGCTAGTCACCAATCTACAGAGGACAAAATAACAAGAGGCCAAAGAGGGTTGGCTGGTGTTTAATGGTGCATTGACAGCTGCCGGGGTTTTCATTTGACCCGAGACCTCCGGTTTGAGGCACAAAAATTCAAAAAGAAGCAATTTTGACTCTAAAAAAATTGCAACTATGTGTTATATTGACGCTAAAAAATTTGCAGCCACGTGTCAAGGGTCATCATAAGTATGCCATACAAAATTGAAAATATGGTTTCGGAGAAGATTTTCAAAGACTTTATTCATTCCTAAAATCAGGGATTGCACAGATAAGGGCTAATTTTCAGGAAATGGTAACTATTTGAAGTATTTTGGTAGAGGGTTAATAGATGATGATATATACTAAATATGAAAGCTCTAGACCTTATGGTTGGGGAGAAGAAGATTTTCAAAGATGCTTTTCTTTATTTCTATGTAAAATCAGGGATCACGCTGAAAAGGACTAATTTTTAAGTTACGGTAAATTTTTTTATAGAGGCTCAATAGATGGTGAATAATATACCAAATATCAAAGCTCTAGGTCTTATGGTTTCGGAGAAGATTTTCAAAGATTTTTTTTTTTTCATTTCTAAAATCAGGAATTGCACAGATAAGGGTTAATTTTCAGAAATGGTAACTTTTTGAAGTATTTGGTAGAGGGTTAATAGATGATGATATATACTTAATATGAAAGCTCTAGGCCTTATGGTTGGGGAGAAGAAGATTTTCAAAGATGCCCTACTTTATTTCTATGTAATATCAGGGATCACACTGAAAAAGACTAATTTTTAAGATATGGTAATTCTTTGGTAGAGGCTAAATAGATGATGATATATACCAATATCAAAGCTTTAGGCCTTATAGTTTTTCACTTGGTTGACATGGCAACCAAAGTTTTTCATGAATTTCAATTCTTTTGAGTATTTTGAAAGATCATGACCTCATGATCATTTCTTTGAGGTTTGATCATAATTCTAGTTTAGGAGAAGAAGATTTTTTTGTAAATTGTGAATGACACACAGACTTCTAGTCTACATGAATGTTTTGACTGGTCTATTATTCTTTGATTGAAGCTGTGATTGGTCAATTATTTTGTAATGACAAATGCGTTGGACATCAAAACTTATACTTTCTTGTACAATCCCTGTACAATCCCTAGTTTTTATGTCCATGCATTTTCATACTTAAGAGAATATTGTGAAAAAAGAAATCACTTAAATCAAGCAATTTTCTAATATTTTCTACAACATGAATATAGATAGGTTTCGTTTAAAATTGCACTCAGTTTTCATTGTGGTCTGCATCATCTTTCAATTTGGGCAAGTCTAAAATTTCGAGAACCAGTAAAGGATTTACTGAAACATTTACTTACATTCAAAATGATGTATGAATCCCCATTGTAGAATTTACCATAATCCTCTTTTGGCCATTCAGTGACCTTAAATTTCTGAAATTGAACAAAAATTATCTCAAGACTTTAATCTATTACCAGACAACAAAATTCTAGACTGTTCAAAAACAAAGATTTGCAGATGACAATTTTTAGTTGATGCATTTCTTTCATTGTCCTTTTAAAACAAGCAATTTCTTCATTTTCCACAACTTTTCCTCGGCTTTTTTTCTTGTGTGGTGCATATTTAACCCTTTTCTGTTTTGCAAAATTTTAGACCTGTCCAAATTCAAAGATTTTGCAGACAAAAAATTGAAGTGGATTTAATTTGAAAAATAACCATTAAATGATTTTAGTAGGTAAGAAAATATTGTAGAATAAGAAGAAATTGCTTGTTACAAGCAATTTCTTCTTTTTCCACAATGTTTTCTCATTCAGGGACGTAAAAACAAGTGATTGAACGAGTCCAAATTGAAAGGGGGTCACCGTCATAGCGCAGTTGGTAGCGTGCCAGACTCCTAATCTTCATTCATGGGTGTCATGGGTTCGATCCCTGGCAGCGGCACATATTTTCCAACAATTGTCTCTCATCAATGAGTGGATAATCGTAAACCTAAGTGGGATAGCAGCTTGAGGCTAGGAAAGGATGTAGTGGTAGTACTTGTGTGAGAAATATCAGGAATCCATTGTTAGGTGCTCCAAATTTGCAATATGACTGAAATACTGTTAAAAGTGGCGTTTAACCCAATTAAATCAAACCCGAATTGAAAGAGTTGCATACAAAAACCTAAAGTTATGAAATTTTAAATTTTTCAATTTATCTGGGTAGAAAACATTGTGTAAAATGAAAAAATTGCTTGTTACAAGCAATTCCTTCCTTCACACAATATTTTCCAAGTCATTGTTCTAGGGGGGAGACAAAAACCATCACTGTGTAGGAATGGGTTAACTTATAATATTGAAACCAGACATCAAAAATTATGTCTAGAAATTGTGATCTAGATGTTTTTGTGAAACACTTATACACCCAATGTATCTTTAAACATTTGGAAGTTCATGTATGACCTTCAATTTATGGCCTTGATCTTGTCAGGTGACCTTGACCTTGAAAATAAAAGATGCTTGTCAATAAGAGGTTTTGTTTGAATGGAACTTGATACCATTTTTATCAGTATTTCAGTAATACCATAGCGGATGGAGCTCCTAATCATGGATTCCTGTTATTTCTCAAACCAGTACAACCACTCTATCCTTTCTGAGCCTCTAGCTGCATATTTCACATCACAATTATCCGACCTTTGGTGGGAGATAAATGTTGGACAGGATATTTGCTGCAAATGGGGATCGAAGCCTGGATATCATGATTGAGATCTGATATCTTGTACTTTGATAGCAAACTATATGATTAGAGAGTCATACAGGGACAACATGTCAAGTCCATCAAGTATTTTGCCTCGATCTGAACAACTGTGCCTAGTTATTTTAAAATAGATGCATAAATGTTGGAGATATGTTCTGGACAACCTAAATCTGAATCCTTGACATTCAGAAGTGACCTTCAGTAGTGACCTTGACTTTATAGTTCTGTTTCTAATGGCACATCCACTAATGATGGAGGACGTTTGTGTCAAGTTAATGCTTTTTTTAAACAGAACATCTACTAGGGGGGACAATTGTGCCAAGTCATTTTGAAATCCATCCACATATGTGGGAGATAATGCTCTGGATAAATCTGGAATGACTGACACACTAATGTATTAACGCTCAAACGCAACAACTCACAAATGCACATACAATGACAATGAATAAGTTTCTTGTAACAAGCATTCATTATCCAAAATGTTTTCTGCTCCAAAAGACACATAATTTTGAAATTACAATGACCTTAAATTTTTTGTCTGCAACTTCTTTCAATTTGGACAGGTATAATTTTTGTGGCTTGGTAATGGTGTAATATATCTAATAACAATACTTAGATAATAGTTTAACCTTTTACAAGACGGTCCAATTTGAAATTTTAAACTTATGAGATTTTGGATTCTTTTACTTTTAAGGAAGAAAACAATGTGGATAATAAAGAAATTGCTTATAACAAGCAATTTCTTTATTTCCCACAATGTTTTCAAAACTTTTTTTTCCTTGGGGGCATCTAAAAAACATCATTTAGTGGGAATGGATTAAAGTTAGTGTTAGATTTGTATGAACTTCTTTGATCAGGAAAATAAATATTTTCAATTGTAGCAAACAGGAAATATAATAATTGACCACTTTTAATGCTTGTGTCCTGGTGTAAGCCTTACAACTAAAGTGTGTTTAAACCCTTTCCTGTTTTTCAAAATTTTAGACTTGTCCAATTTGAAAGAAGTTGCAGACGGCAGCTAAAAGAGGATGCAATTTGAAAAGTAACCAACAAATAGGGTAGAAAATATTGTGGTAAAGAAGAATTGCTTGTTTCAAGCAATTTCCTCTTTGCCCGCAATATTTTCTCATGTATAAAATTACAGGGACATAAAAAACAGGGGTTGTTCATCCTGAACCTTGATCACATTGTAGAAATAAATACTGATTGCATGAACATCACGAATTGAAGTCATAGGGAAACTGGGCCTTGGTTTAACCTGTTCACACACAATGATAATTTATCACCCCCTCAAGTAAAAAACTTTGGAAAGCATTGTGGAAAATGAAGAAATTGCTTGTTACAAGTAATTTCTTCATTATCCACAATATCTTATATCCAAACTGACAAGGATTTCTAAAATTTCATTGACTAGAGATTGTTATCCACAACTCCCTTGAATTTGGTTTAACCGCATTCCCACATAATGACGCTTTCTGACGCCCCTCAAGAGAATAGTTTTGGAAAACATTATGGACAATGAAGAAATTGCTTTTAACAAGCATTTCTTCAATGTCCACAATGTTTTCTACCCTAAAAGGTGATATATTGCACCATATATAAATTTTTGTCAGCAACTTCTTCCAATTTTGGACCATTCTAGAATTTTGTTGTGTGGTAATGGGTTAAAATCTCACCAAAAAGAGTAGATAAGTGGGAGTTGAACACTGAACAAATTGGAGTCCAGCATGTTTACACTGGTCCAAATTCAAAGAAGTTGCAGACAACAATCTGCCTTTGGGGTAGAAAAATTGCAGATAAAATGTAAACTGAGCCAAGTTCTAAATAAGAATTGAAAGAATGAACAGTATTTCACATCTTACGCTCCAAGCCTGTAAGATCTTAACCCATTCCCACACAAGGACACTTTTTGTTGCCCCTCAAGAATAATAATTGGCAAAACATCAAGCAAAATGAAGAAATAGATTATAACAAGCAATATCTTCATTTTACATAATGTTTTCTACCAAGAAATTTGAAAAAAAATCTAAAATTTCATAAACTTTAAATTGTAGACTGTAAATTCTTTAGATTTTGACCAGTCTAAAATTTTGCGGTCTAGGATTGGGTTAACATAGGTCTTAAAAGTGGGTAAATGAAAAATACTGATCACAATGATCAATGTTTTACACGAATTGATCCAACACATATAAACTTGGGTATCTTCAAATTGGAAACTCCATTTTATAGCCTTGTTAACTTACAACGATCCTCCAAATCTTGAGACCGACCTCCTCTCCTGTTCCTTGCCAAGCCGGTTCAGTCTTAGCTGACTCCTCTGTAAATACAGACTATGATAGAATACATTCCCCTTATTTTAAAACCTTTCCCGTTTTTGGAAATTTTAGACTAGTCCAAATTGAAAGAGGTTGCAGACGACAATGACAACTGGATGATATTTGAAATGAACCAACCCTATGTGGTAGAAAATATTGTGGAAAAAGAAGAAATTGCTTGTTACAAGCAATTTCTTCTTTTTCCACAATGTTTTCTCAAGTATAAAATCACAGGAACGTAAAATCCCGTATTTGAACGGGAAAGGGTTAAAATCTTTCCAGTTTTGCAAATTTTTAACAAGTCCAATTTCAAAGAATATGCAAACAAAAACTGAAGAGGATTTATTTTGAAAAATAAAAAAGTAGCAATTGTGTATGTAATTATGTTTTCAGCTTCTCCCCCCCCCAGATCACGTCTTTCTTTTGCAAGTCTCTCTCTCAAACACTTCTGACCCTTGAAAGCTATGTACCAAGTATTAGAGAGGACGGAATTGTTCAGTTAATTGTTACTGTAAATGACTTACAGCGTTTTGATGTCAAACATGTATATATATACAAGATGATGTTATTTACCAAATTTGGTAACTCCCCTTATGGTTACTGAGTTTTACAATTTTAAATTTTGACTACTCCCCCCCCCCCAATTAAAAAGTTCAAAATGGCATAACTCTGAAACTAACGACTGTATCAAGATGAAAATTGCAGGTGCACAACTTCATATGGTAAGAAACAACCTGATAAAATTTCAGCAAAATTGGTCAAAAAATGTGTGAGGAGAAGAGGACACAAAATTATGTCCCCTCCCCCCCATTAAAAAGTTCAAAATGGCATAACTCTGAAACTAACGACTGGATCAAGATGAAAATTGCAGGTGCACAACTTCATATGATAGGAAACAACCTGATAAAATTTCAGCAAAATTGGTCAAAAAATGTGGGAGGAGAAGAGGACACAAAATTATGTCCCCTCCCCCCCATTAAAAAGTTCAAAATGGCATAACTCTGAAACTAACGACTGGATCAAGATGAAAATTGCAGGTGCACAACTTCATATGATAGGAAACAACCTGATAAAATTTCAGCAAAATTGGTCAAAAAATGTGGGAGGAGAAGAGGACACAAAATTATGTCCACGGACGGACGGACAGACGGACGGACAGACGGACGGACGGACGGACAACCTGATTCCAGTATACCCCCCCATAACTTCGTTGTAGGGGGTATAAATATGCACTGGACAAGAAATGAACACACACACTCAACCATTCACCTAATCACACACACTCAACCACACACCCAATCACACACACTCAACCACTCAACCAATCACACACACTCAAACAAAATGATGGTTTGACTTACTTTTCACTTGTTTTTCAGTGTCAGATCCAAACAAAGCTAGGTTGCTGTCTTTCCAGTCATATTTCTTGGCTTTTACTAGTCCTGCAGAAAAGAAAACAGAGGGTCGTTTGCCCTGATGTGCTCACATGAGAAAAAGGATCTATTCTTTAAAAAAGTTAAGTTTACTATTAAAGTTAGGAATATGATACTAGAGGGCCTAATCATACTTTATTCATATAATTATTGGCCCTGTACCCTAGGTTTAAAAGATTTTAGCAATGTTCATAGAATTCCATAAACAGAATCTTCATGACAAAATTCAAGGCTCCAGTACTTCTATGTTAGGGGATCGCTTTTTCTCCCTTGTGTATCAAAGAGTCAATGAACAGATGCTTCATGCAAAACATTGAAGCTCAAGGCCAACTGTGTCTGGAGAAGATTTTCTCTAAATCTAACTTTTATTACCTTAGCAACTAGAGTTTTCAATGAATTCAAGTGTGTGTGATTGGTTGAGTGGTTGAGTGTGTGTGATTGGGTGTGTGGTTGAGTGTGTGTGATTGGGTGAATGGATTCTTTTTTTTTTTTGGGGGGGGGGGGGAGGGGGGCAAAAGAACCACCTAAGAAACATTTCTTCCAAATATGTACTTTAGTTTGGTATCAACATATGCCATCTAAAGCAACATATTATCTGTATCGTCTAAAATGTGGTCAGTAGTACAATGTATTTAAGTGCTCTGAAAATTAAATAAATTTAGTCAATTATGTCTATCAGGATTATTGTCGCTTACTGGTATGATCAGGCCTACCTTTAATTTTGCTCGTTCAAAATAGCCAATGTATATAGATTTATATCGTGATAACTCATGGTCTCTACGCAATTGATCACGTGTTTTAGTCTTGAGTAAATATCCCATTTAACAAAATTTGGTTTGATGCCTGTGTGGATGGAAAGATGGACAGACAGACGGACAACCTAATTCAAGTATAGCCCCCCCCAATAAGTTCGTACATGTGAACCACTTTTATTTTTCATAATCTGTCAAACTGTTGTATATAAGAAAATATATCAAAGTGGCATAACTCATGAAACAGTTGATTAATCATTATGAAAATTGCAGGTGCACGAGTTCCCATTCCAAGGAAGATTTCAGTAAGGAGGAGATGACCACACAAAATTATGTCCACCAATGGACGGACAGAGGGACGGACAGATGGACAGACAGATGGACAACCTGATTCCAGTATACCCCCCCCCCCCCAAATAACTTTGTACATGTGAACCACTTTTATTTTTTTAATATGTCAACCTGTTCAGGAGTTATCATTTATTCTCTATATATTGTATATAAAGAAAATTAAATCAAAGGGGCATACCTCCTGAACCAGTTGATTAATCATTATGGAAATTGCAGGTGCACAAGTTCCCATTGAAAGGAAGATTTTTCTGTAAGGTTTTAGCAAAATTGTTCTGGAAATGTGGGAGTAGATGAGGACACAAAATTGATTTATTCTCTATAAATTGTATATAAGATAATAAATCAAAGGGTCACAACTTAGAACCAGTCGATTAATCATAATGAAAATTGCAGGTGCACAAGTTCCCATCGCAAGGAAGTTTGGGGTAAAGTTTCAGCAAGATTGGTCAGGAAATGTTGGAGGAGATGAGGTCACAAAATTATGTCCACGGACGGACGGGCAGATGGACAGACAGACGGACAACCTGATTCCAGTGTAATCCCCCCCCCTAAATTCATTGTGTGGGGTATGAAAACATGTATCATGGCTTAAGGCCAAATGATTCAGGATTGGAGAAAATTTTTTAAATATTCAACTTTCAAATGGTTTAAGCAATTTTGTAACAGATCAATATACCAATGTTTGATGCAAAATTATAGGGCTCTACACCTTCCTGGTCATGAAGAGAAAATTTTAAAAGATAATTTTAAAATTTTACTTTTGTTATTATGGCGACAAGAGTTTTAAATAGATTTCAATTCTTTTGGCTATTTTTTTACTGGGCCAACTAAGGAACATTTCTGCCAAATTTTGTTAAATTTTGTTGTTTGGAGATGTTGTTGAAAGAAAAAGTTGACGGAAATAGCACTATGACCGACAGACAGAAGCCAGACAAAAGGTGATCACAACAGCTCACTTCAGTACTTTGTGCTCAGGTGAGCTAAAAAGGTATGCAATTCATCTACAGAATGCATATGAACTTAACCGTTTCCTGGTTTTTGAAATTTTAGAGTGGTCCAAATTGAAAGAGGATGCAGACGACAATGAAAATTGGATGCAATTCCAAATAAAACCATCCTATGTGGTAGAAAACATTGTGGGAGAAGGAGAAATTGCTTATTATAAGCAATTTCTCCTTTTACCACAATGTTTTCTCAAGTATAAGATCGCAGTGACGTAAAATCCCGGGTTTATCCAGGAAAGGGTTAATGCTGCAATGCACTTAGCCATCATAGTTTTCTAAAAGCCAATCACAGTTTAACAAAGTTTCTAAATTTTCACAACTCCAATGCTTGTGAGGATAACGGTCAATAATAGAGTGATGGTTAAGCATCACAATAAAACTTGTGATGAGTGTCCGTAACAATGAATGAATTTGGTGATGTCTAATCATCAGATACTAGATGGAAAGTTGCTAACAGGTTGATCAAGATTGCCTCTGATGCCCTAGACTGGCTGCAGTCGTTTTTGTTTGGGCCTTTAACACATTCCCACAAAAGGATGCTTTAAGATGCCCCTCAAGAAAAACAATTGAGAAATCATTGGATAAAATGAAGAAATTGCTTGTGACAAGCAATTTTTTCATTTTGAACATTGTATTCTACCAAGAAAATTGATAACACAGGTGCCAACACTCGGCTGCAGGTGCTGAATAATGCAAAGATTCTAAGTCAAAAAGGGGCATAACTCTTACAAAAACCCTTTTAAAGTTATCCCTCTTAATAGTCTAGATAGCTCTTTTGATGGTTAATACACATGCCAAGTTTCATGAGGATATCTTCAATAAAAGCAAAGATATGTCCAAGTTAAAGTTTGTCACACCAACGCCTACGCACACAACGCCATTGTGATGACAATACCTCGGGTTTCTCCGAAACAGCCAAGCTAAAAATCAAGAATTTCACAGACTTTAAGTTGTTGTCTGCAGCTCCTTTCAATTTTGACCATTCCAAAATTTTGCCGTTTGGTAATGGGTAAACACAACATATTTTTCTCAAGTATGTCTATTTAATACAAGTTTGTAATTGGGTCAACTCCACTCCGGAATTACTTCCGGGTCAACTCCACTCCGGAATTACTTCCGGGTGGTTGTACCCTAAAATAGTCCATTAAGAAAATTTGATCTCCTCCTTTTGTCATGCTGTTTTAACATTCAGTCAACAGCAAGTTGCTTGATGTTAGATTCTGCAGAGTGAGAGATCACTGCTGCATGTCATGCATGTGATTCAAAGCTTTAATCAGGGAACTATTTCCTTGTAGAAACAGACATTTGAAGGTGGTACCCTACAAGACTTTCACTTCTGAGCCCAAACAATTTAATGGGTTGATGTGCAGAATGAAGATTTGTGAAAAACTTTATCCCTAATGATACCATTTTCCTGGCCTGTAATTCAAGATCAAAGGCCCAACGAAACTTTTGGGAGGAGCTACAGATTGTGAAAATAGGCCCTTTTTGCTCTTTATTTAATGAGGCAAAAACGGACAGGAGTGTAACCAATTGACATCCTTCTCCAGTTATGGAAAGGTTTAATTCCCTTTGGAAGACTATGGTAGCCAGACTACTGATGCCCCAGCTTTCAATGTATCAACCTATCCGACAATGTTTTAACCCAATCCAAAATGACATAACTCTAGAATGGTCTTATCGAATAAGACTGCAGACGACATAACACAGTTGGTTTGAATTGAAAAACAAAAGTAATATCAGACTGAAATATCATGTAACTTATTTTGATAAGTGTGGTTTATGATAGCAGTTTTTGAGACTGAACAGTTATTCTCCCAACTGTGTTAGGTGGGTCAAAACACTCGCTCTTCTCTTTCCTAATTAATATTCATGAATTCCATGGTCACTCAATTTGTGATTGGTCAATTAACACTTTGCAGACAGTGTTCTTTTAGTCTTCGTGGCATCGGCATAGAAATTTTCCAAGCAGAATCTTGTTTATTAATTCTTTATCTAAAAACGTCAAATCCCTCGGATTTTGCTTTTCCTGTGATTCGAACGTGTCTGGACTTATTACACGTGCTTCTGTGGTGGTTGAAATTGGAATTATCTGCTTATCGTTACAAGTTTAGATTCTCGGACTGAGCTATTTTCCCGCCTGGACGGTTCAAGATGGCCGACGATCAAAGTTCAAGAAGGGGTCGCCGATCGCGGCTTCGGCAAAGTCCATGGAACTCTAGTAATCCAACTAACTGGACAGTTCAAAAATTGAGAGCGGAACTTGAGAAATTAGGAGTTAATGCCCCACTCAGTTTGGGAAAGAATATTATTAAAAAACTTTACTTGGAAAACGTCGGCCGGAAAGCGGATGAGGCTCAAACTCCCCTTAACATCCCTAGACGGTCAAATATACTGTTACACGATGGGAATTCTGAAGTGCATACTACTTCATCTACTTTGACCAACAACAACTCAGTCGACCAGGAACTACTTTCCAACGCGAACGAGGAAACCTCACAAATAAGGCAAAGGACTCCGAGTGGAAATTCCGGAAGTAGTTCCGATGTAAACAATATGGCCGCGCCCGTGGAGTTCATGCGTCAGATGACAGAGACCATGAAAACTATGCAACAGACTATGGTTGGGCTACAGGAGGCTGTTTTTACGGCGATAAACAGAGAATCTGATCGGGCCTCAGCCTCAGGCACAACCTCCCATACCTTAAGCACGGCATACGAACAAATGAATCGCTATGGTCAATACGAGGGTCAACCACAAAGTTCGGCAGCGAACGTCTGTCAACGAGAATTTCATCAAGCTTCAGGTGGGTACCGTTTCCCTACTTCAAAATACGGTGTCCCATCTGAATGTATCCCCCATATTGATGTTGTATCTGAGACCATCCGTAAAAGAATTTGGGAGGGGAAAGACGTCAATTTGGCATCATTGCTCATACCCAAGACAGAAACGCACCAGACAGACAACCATCCAGGCATAACAGTGAACTTGAACTCGTCTGTGGACCCTCGCCTTCAAAAATCATTAACTATTGCAGAGTTCATAACTGCTTTTGGAAAATACAAGCGCACTATGGCACTTAAATTCCCTGAAAGACGTGAAGAACTTGACATTTACGAGGCAAATGTGATTGACATCCACAATGTATATGGAAATAAGTTTTACGAATATCACAAACAATTTTCAGCCAGAGCGGCAACAGCGTTACGTGATAATAACATCAAAGTAGATTGGTCCCTCAAGGATATGACATTGCTGAGTATGGTTGTAGGCAATACACGTGCCAATGCCTGCAGTGTGTGCTATTCAACTGCACATAACACAGCTTTCTGTCCTTCCAATGTTCCTGGACCACATGCTCCCTTTGGTAGTTCTACACTACACTCGTCTTCCTCTCTTGGTCCAAAGGAAGATCGCTACGGCCGGCCTAGAGTGAAAGTCAATGGAAGTGAAATTTGTAATAATTTCAACTTGGGGAAGTGTAATCGTGCCCGTTGCCCCTACGCCCATGTATGCATTTCATGTCACTCTCAAAGTCACAATAACACATTATGTCCAAAGAAGGACAGCAATGCAAGGACTGCAAAGAAAGACTGACTAGACCTTCATGATGGACCTTCATACAACATTCCTCCAGTTTCCACTCCAATTAATGTAGGACAATTAGAGCGTGAGCTAAAGAATCATCCAGATAAAAACTTTGTAGACTATCTTTGTACTGGATTACGGGAAGGTTTCAATACTATGGTTACTAAAGTTCACATGCCTACTAAAGAGTGTCGGAATTTGATGTCGGCCTTAAATCAGAAGCCCATAGTGGATGAATTAATTGAAAAGGAGGTGGATAAAGGGTTTTTACAGGGTCCATATGATAGTCTTCCATTTAAAAACTACAGAGTAAGTCCCCTTGGACTTGCTTGTGGGAAGTATAGTGGTAAACATCGACTAATAGTTGACCTATCTTCTCCACATGACGATGATACACACTATAGTATTAATTATTTGATAAATAAGGAAGAATGTTCTTTAAGATATGTTAAGATTGATGACGCCATTCGGATAATACAGACATTGGGACGACATACAAGTATGTGCAAAACAGATATTTCCGATGCATTCAAGCTTATCCCGATTTCACCAAGCCAGTGGCATCTTTTTTGTGTTAAATGGCGCAACAAATACTATTATTATACCAGGCTTGCTTTTGGGTGCCGCTCAAGCCCAAAAATATTTGATGCACTTTCACAGGCTATTTGCTGGATTGCAACCAATAATTACGGAATTAAATACATCCTCCATCTCTTGGATGATTTCATTACTTTTGACAGTCCAACGAATTGTGGTGAAAGGAACATGGCCTTATTATACCTCATATTTAATTCACTTAATATACCTATGGCTCAACACAAGACTCTCGGCCCCACGACAGTCATAGAATACCTTGGAACTATATTAGATTCAGACAAAATGGAAGCACGACTCCCCATGGACAAATTACAGCGAATAGGTGCCTTTTTAACAGACTTTCGTGTCAAGCAGTCGTGTACAAAACGCGAAATATTGCAATTACTTGGACATCTCAATTTTGCCAGTAGGGTAGTGCTGCCAGGGAGGTCTTTCGTATCACATCTTATTAAGTTATCTACCAAGGTTAAACAACTGCATCACCATGTTAAGCAAAATTCAGAATGTAGGGAGGATATTCATGTGTGGTCTATGTATCTTTCCAATTGGAATGGGGTATCAATGTTTCATAGTATTTCATCCACCCTTGCAGACGACATCGAGCTTTACACCGATGCATCCAGTACTTTGGGATATGGGGGCTATTTTCGCGGCAAATGGTTTTCTGAACAGTGGTCCCCCTCTCTCGATAAATCTCTCTTTGACGATTGTGAGCTATCAATAGCATTTCGTGAGCTATATCCTATAGTAGTGGCTGCTAAATTATGGGGTAAACTCTGGTCCAAGAAACGGATAATCTTTATGTGTGACAATACAGCTACAGTAGCCATCATACAAAAAGGACGGTCTAAATCTGCCCATATCATGTGTTTGATGAGAACACAATTTTACATTTCGGTCAACTCACGTCCCTGGACGCCTTAACCTAAAAGCGGATTCTTTATCTCGTTTACAGATCCAGCGATTCCGCCAGTTAGCTCCACAAGCAGACAAGGAACCGTGCAGCACGCCACCAGTACAGGAAATTTGTGGAGCTCCAACCAACTCTCCGATTCCTGTGGCATAATGCCATAGCCCCTAATACCAGATCAGTATATCAATGTGGTTTCCAGAGTTACATCAGCTTTCTGCTGATGACATGTGCACTGCCTTATATTAATCCTGACTTCTCAAATGTCGTAGTGAATGAGAGTTTATTGATCTATTTTGTGACTCACTGTACCAGTCGGTTAAAAGTGTCTTACAGTACTATTAAACTGTACTTGTGCGGCATTCGTTTTAGGTCTATGGAAAATAATATCGTGTACCCTCCTCATAACCAACTGAACAGTTTATATACAGTATTAAAAGGAGTCAAACGAACCCAGGCTGGAGCTAAAAAAGCACGACAACCAATTACCTTTTCAATAATTCAGGACATATGTTACTGGCTACGACGACAACTTGATTGTAATTCTCTTAATAATCTCATGCTACAAACTGTTTGTATTTTTGCCTTTTATGGTCTTATGCGTTGCGGTGAATTCACTGTCCGTAATAGATTCGACCCTAACTCTCATTTATGTGTACAAGACTTACGTATTTTGAATGACTGCATATTGTTGAATTTAAAAGTTTCCAAGGCCGATCCTTTTCGTCAGGGTATCACCATTAAGTTTTTTAAGATGGACAGTTATATCTGTCCATACGACAGTTGTTGTAAATACATGCAGGCTAGGCTTAGATCCCATCCAACACCTTCAGAACCTCTCTTTGTTTACAACGGTCTTCCTCTGAGACGTTCTGTATTCATTTCTGAATTCAGAAACATACTTTCTTGTATAGGACTTGATTCTAACTCATATCACGGCCATTCATTTAGGATTGGTGCTGCTAGTAGTGCTGCATCTTCCAAAGTCGAGGACCATATGATCAAAGTCCTTGGTCGATGGTCTTCAGACTCGTATTGCCGCTATATTAGGGTTTAGGATTCTAGCTTGAAAGCTGCCCATGAGTCTATGTCCCACCTTGCTCAGTAAGGCTGTACAGCATTAAGTATATTTACGATATGGTTACATTTGAGGCCCATTTGTGTATGATTCCCTATTGAGTTTCATGATGGTCTGTGCACTGGATTCCTTGTTTTGTCATATGTTTATTGTGGTATACAACTAGAATATACACAGTATAGTATCTGTCTATGTTAAGCACTCATCACCAAATGCTAAAGAGTTTTGCAATTGGGAGGACTCAACACACAGAATGTCAGCAATCCTAAATTTTGTCATCTCATAATTCTACTATTTTGGGGCACTCAGCTATTCTTTATGCAATACCTGAGTTTTGGCCACATAAATGATTATACATTTAATTTTTCCCCAAAATAGTAGATGTCCTAGCCCAGCTGTTCACGATAATCAGTCTTGCTGGTTGTCGTGAGGATCTGAATCTGGGAGATCTACCATGATCACACATCCGGCTTGTCGCAATTTAGTTCTCTTGAGCCCATGATGTACTTCACACATCCGGCTTATACAAAGTCTTGACCGAGCCCATGATGTACTTCACACATCCGGCTTATACAAAGTCTTGACCGAGCCCAAGATGTCGTGCCACTATCTATGCCAACTTCTTGCTACACATCAGGCTACACCGAGTTGAGAAGCCTCACTATCTCTTCCGGCACTTGTAGACCCAATATGTTACAGCAAGGAGTGGTCATAGGATTTAAATTCATATAATATAGCTGAGTCTGCCCCTTTAGCCAAATTAATTGAGTTAGCTTAGTTATGGTTAGTATTTGTTTATTGAATAAATTTATATGTCTTATGCTACTATTTCTTGTTTCATTGCGTATCATAAATATATAAATATGCAACCTGTACTTTTCTCACAATATTTCAAAAGCTTTATATCTATGACGCATAAAAATGTGGTATGTGTGGTAAGGGTTTAAAGTTCACTATAAATATCCTCTCTTTGGACAACCCAACGGCGGCACTCATCCTTTCCGACTATTTGTCTCTCACCAATGGGTCGATAATCGTAGACCTATGTGGGATAGCAGCTGGAGGCTAGGAAAGGATGTGATGGTAGTACTGGTGTGAGAAATACCAGGATTCCATTGTTAGGTGCTCCAGCCGCCGCGATATAACTGAAAGATTGTTGAAAGCGGCTTAAAACCCCATTCAAACAAACAACTCTCTCTTTGGACAATCTATTAAATGCTGATTACCGTTTGACACACTGTTTAATATAAGGTTACAAGACATTTAAAGGGATATGACCAGTTTTTCTCCTTCCTGACCAAAAGATAAATATTTGTACTGTGTCAGTACTGAAACTCATTGGGTTTGTAAATCAACAGTTTTCAATGTTTTCCACCTTTTCTTTCTCCTTATCTTAAAAGTTATTCACCTGTAAATCACACAGCTCAGGATTATTTTTGTTTAACTTCCTACCAGACGGTAAAGTTTTAGACTGGTCCAAATTGAAAGAGTTGCAGACGACAATTTAAAGTTGATGACATTTTAGATCTTTCAACTTTCTAGGTAGAAAACATTGAGTAAAATGAGGGAATTGCTTGTTTCAAGCAATTTTTTCATTTTACACTGTTTTTCCAAATATTGAGGGGCGTACAAAAGCATCATTGTGAGGAATTGGGTTAAACTATTTGTGATTTCCTTTCATGAAAGAACTCAAACTATTACGGATCTTTTATCGAATTACTCTCTTTTTATTGTAAAACTATTTTCTATTAGATATATCTAATAGTTTTTCACGTTTGTAATCATCAAGGTAGAAAAAAAGAGGTTCATTAGGGCCTGGAACACTAGAAGAGCTAGATTATTTTAATTGGATTTTAACCCATTGTCACGCAATGAAGCTATTTGATGCCCCGCAGAAGAAATAATTTGAAAAATATTTCAATCAGGAATTTGCTTTAACAATCAAATGAATCATTTAGACATCTATACTACATGCAACTATAGCTATGCTTTACTGAGCCCAGGCTCCCAGTGGTAGAGTGTAGGCTTCCTAATGATTGGCTGCTTTGAATATCCTTTCAGACATTTGTCTCCCACCAACAGGTGGGTATTCGTAAACCTAAGTGGGATGAGCAGCTTTGGGCTCGCAAAGGATGTAGTGTTGGTACTGGTGTGAGAAATACCAGAAATCTATGGTTAGGTGCTCCAGCCACAGCCATAAGACTGAAATACTGTTAAAAGTAGCATTAAACTTTGCTCAATCAATCAATCCAACAATAATATTTTGAAAAACTTATGTCATTTGATACCTTAGTCAAACAACCTTTTTGGAGGTCAGTTGGCATTATGATTAACTAGCAATCTGTCAATTAAAGGTCAGGTAAGAACCTCAATAAAATTGAAATCAAACATTTACAGAATACTCTGATTAACCCTTTCCTGGACAAACCCGTGATTTTACGTCACTGTGATTTTATACTTGAGAAAACATTGTAGAAAAAGGAGAAATTGCTTGTAACAAGCAATTTCTCCTTTTCCCACAATATTTTCTACCACATTGGATGGTCAGATTTCAAATTGCATGCATTTTTCATTGTCATCTGCAATCTCTTTCAAATTGGACCAGTCTAAAATTTCATAAAACAGGAAAGGGTTAAAATCAAGGGCATATAGATATCAATTGTCAGATAATAATAATTCTTAACTGCAATCTTGTCCTATTAGAACCCTAGTTAAAGATATTGTCTGGTCAAAAAGTTAAATACTGTTAAAACCTACCTGACATCTTGAATTTAGATTTTCAAATCTGCAAGTAGAAAAAACATTCAAACCATGACTTGTTTAATCTATTCATTAAAATTTCATCTTTGAAAGATAAGAAAAGTTTAGACTGGTCCAAAATAAAAGGGGTTGCAGTTAACTCATTCCCACACAATGACGCTTTTTGATGCCCTCAAGAAAGAAAACTATAGAAAACATTATGGATAATAAAGAAATTGTTTGTTACAAGCCATTTCTTCATTATCCAAATTTTTTTCTAACCCAAAGTACAAAGATTTTTGAAATTTCACCAATTAACTGTCTGCAACTTTTTTGATACAGCTGAATCCTGTTAATCACAACACCGATTTGGCAAATTTTGTTACAATTACACACAAGTTGCTATTAAAAGGAGCTTTTTGCACTATAAATGTAATGTTTGCTAAAAGTGTGAGTTGCAATTAAGCAGTAAGTTGCTACTATCAGGGTTGCGATTAAGGGGTTTACTTTGTATTCCAAATATATCTACCAAAAACAAATGTACAGAAAAACAAGAGCACCGCCTACGGGTGCTTATGCTCGGCTGTAGGGTACTGGATAGTGGACAAAATGCATCTAGAGTTATCCCCTTGATAGGAAAGGTTGCTCTTTCCAGTGAGCAAGTGTGCCAAGTTTCAAGTGAATGCCTTTAGTACAACGACGACAGCAACAAGAACAACGACAACGACACGGAGGCTATTGTAATACCTTAGGTTTTCTCCGAAAATAGCTAAGCTAAAAATGCTGATAACCTAAAATATATATACACCCAGATATCCTTTATCTTAAAATACAATATGACTATTCACCACAAGTATTTCTTCTTTTATCCTTTATAACAATACCGAGAAAAGTTGCCACACAATTACTTCACACATGAAATACTGCAACTTAACTCCATGAAATATACATCCAAAACACACAGTAATAAACTTTTTAAACCTGGTAGCAAAATTTATTATTGTTTGGGGTATGTTAGTTTTGGTATGAAATTGGGTGGTTTTGAAACATTGCAAATCAAAGAAATTAAGTATTGTAAATTTCTTAGGTTTTGCAAGTAAATGTACCAGGGTTTTACCGAGCTTTTGAAAAATGCAGGCACATGGGATGCAAACCTTATAATAAACAGAAGTCCAAGCCTAAATTTCAGGGGTCCATAACACATTGCCAACCTTCCCTCTATCAATTGCCTTCTATTTCTATTAATGTATGAAACTGACAATAACAATTATCATATATTAAGGATTCTATCATCCTTTGTAATGTCATATTCAGATTTTGAAGTGATATTTTTTCAAAGAGTAGAAGTAACAGCTTACAATAATTACACATTCTTATGCCCTGGTATTTATGGCCATCCAGATAAATTTGTTTATACTTAACAATCATATCCTCCTGCTTAACCCTTTCCCACACAACAAAATTTTAGACTAGTCAGACAACTGCAGACAACTGGTGAAATTTTAGATTTTTTCAACTTTCTTGATAGAAAACATTGTGGAAAATGAGGAAATTGCTTGATGAAATTTCTTCATTTTCCACAATGATTTCTCTATTGTTTTTCTATAAAGGTGCCAAAGGAGTCACTGTGTTGGAATGGGTCAAATAAACATGGAATATGACTTATCATGGAGGGTTTTAGCAAGTTTATGAACAATGGGGGTCCATGTGATGCAATGTTGTAAACAAATGGGCTCCATGCAGATATCTATACAGAAATCTGTGTCTTGTAAAGCCCTGGGTATGTCTTTGGGCAAGATATACAAGAGCACTAGCTTGGAAATACCCAGGAAGTGAACTCTGTTGCAGGATAACTGAAAGATTGTTCCACCAATCATATCGGACAACAGTCTATAAAGAATTAAGTCATTGATTTGTTAACCCATTAACAGACAACAGAATTTTACAATGGTCAAAATTCAAAGATGATTCAGACTATTTATCTTACTTGATGAAATTTTGGAAAAAAAATTGCCTTATCAGGTAGAAAAAATTAGTGGATGATGAAGAAATTGTTTGTAACAAGCAATTACTTCATTTTCCTCCATGTTTTCTAAAGCCTCTCGCTGTGGGACATGCATCAAATAGTGTCATTGTGTGGGAATGGGTTATACCACTTTCAGCAGAATTTCAGCCATATCACATATTCATGGCCTCCTGTCACTTCTCAAACCAAAACAATCACTTTCAGTTCAAGCCTCAAGCTAATCATCCCACTGCATCTACACGACATACTCGTATATTTCATTATTAGTGAGGGACAGATGCTGCAAGTCATAATGATGTTGTGGAACGTTGGAGAGAATGTTTGCTAAGCTCATGTTAAAACTTGAGACCAACGGTTTGAAAGCTTTGTTGCAAGTTCTTGACTGAACTAATATGGGCCTAAAAGAATTACAAGAACAAATTCATACTTGAGGAAATAAACTGAATACTTGAGTAAATTAAGACATAATTATCCTAATCACAATTATTTTCCTTCTTTGCTGATCGTCATGAATATATCAACCCATATATCAACTGAATCCTGTATTTGGATACATTGAAGAGAAATTGCTATAAACACGGGGACAAGAATTGCCCTGGATCACTCAACTGAATTCAGTTGAATTAACAGCAGTTTATCAAATTTAAAGTGAAAATATGCGCTACCCAGATTTACCTATAATTCTAGATAAATCAAAATTCATGAGAAGGCTCGACAAGGGTTTTCCAAGGATCATTCCAACCAAGTTTGGTTAAAACTTGCCAGGAGGTTCCAGAAAAGGAGATGTTTAAGCATTTCCTAGTCAAATAAAGCCAAACCCTGCCATGCTAAAAATTAGTATTATTAATAACAATATCAAATAATTTTTCAAGTTTTTAGAAGGATCACTGAAGCAAACTTTGTTTTCAAATTGACCAGATGGTTTAGTAACAGATGTTTCAAGATTTTTAACCCTTTCCTGCACAAACCCGGGATTTTATGTCGCTGTGATTTTTATACTTGAGAAAACATTGTGGAAAAGCACAATTGGATAAATGTAAGTGAAATATAGCAGTTTGGCATTATTCCTCTTAACCCTTTCCTGTTTTTTTTCTTTTCATTTTTAGACTGGTCCAATTTCAAAGAGGTTGCAGATGACAATGAAAATTGGATGCAATTTTAAATTAAACCATCCCATGTGGTAGAAAACATTGTGTTACAAGCAATTTCTTCTTTTCCACAATGTTTCTCAAATATAAAATCACAGCGTCATAAAATCCAGTGTTTGTACAGGAAAGGGTTGGCTAAATTTAAAACATATATTAACCCATTACCAGACACCAAAATAATAGACTGGGTTAAAATCAAAGATATTTCAGAAGAAAAAAATTTGTAGATGAAATTTAACAATGTGTGCTGAACTTTGATTGTAAAGAGTAGCTTAATTTAAAACATATATTAACACATTACCAGACGTTTAAGAAATAACCGGCTGGTCCAAATTCAAAGAATCTGCAGACATAATATTTTGGTTGATGGAATTTAAAAATCTTTATCATTTTGGGTAGAAAACATTGCGGATTACTAAGAAATTGATTGTCACAAGCAAATTCTTCATTTTCCACAATATTCTTCAAATACTTAAGTAAGGAAAATCACCTGGAGAGAAAACTGTCAACCTATTCTGGTCATGTGACTTCTAGGGTCAATGTTCATAATGGAGAAAAACTGTTAAACACAAATTGTAACATGTACCGAAATGATGTTCCTTTTGGGGTAGTTCTATATTAAGTTCCATACGTATCCAAGCATATAATTCACAAACGATTAGTCGTTATGCATCCACATATAATTTCTTTGTTGCATGTACTGTTTCTGCAATTTACATGATAGACTGATGCAAGGGTTGCACCGATAAATGGTGTCAGCATACATTGTATTTGCCTACAACACACTTTATCAGGCTAGTATTTTGTTTGCATATTGAGATACAAAGAGAGTCTTTGGTTTAAGTACAAATGCATGTAAACTATGCATTCATTTTCCATTAGATTTGTGTTAAAAATCAGCATTTGACAGGATCAGTTTGCATTTTTGTGCAGTCTTATCTGGATCCATACTGTTTGGTCAGCCATTTTCCTACAGATTTTAGGGTCAATGTTTGCATGGAGCTAAACTCTTGGCTAGAATAATTGCCATATTTGGACAATTTAGGAAATTAATGCGAATTATTTTGTCAGCAATGCTTTCTAGATTTGTATAGGAAGGTTGTAAATATGTATTAACCCTAGTCATGCTGACACGAAATATTCCGGTTTTGGCAGGAGGTGTAGACTAAGATCAGACTGCACTTATGTCTATACCTCCTGCTTGTACTTTTCCTGCCAGAGTTGCTTATAAAGTTGATTTCTAAAAGAAATATTGAATTTTGAACAACAAGTTCTATCAGTGCTTTCAGCCCTTAGATTTGACAGCAATTCAGTAAGGTAATTTATACAGCATGACAAGGGTTAAGGTTTCTGCATCACAGTTTTAGACTCACTGTAGATTCCATGTGCGTTTAAGTATGCTACGGTTGAAACAACAGGTTTTATTTGGTAAATTGAATATGGTCAATTTGTCTTGATGCTCCAAATATTAGAGATCACTTGTTATCAATGTTTCTCTAGGGCAGACAGCACATTACCTGCCGCCTAATCTTAGCAATCACTGTGCTTGGTGAGCTTTGGAAAAAGATACGTCCAATGGTCTGACAATGATTATGTACGGTCAGAGATTGTTTTGATTCTGTTTTAACACATCTTGGTAAGAAATATTTGTGTTTTATTCAGATTGCGTTCAACTTAAGAGTTTCTATGTAATCTACTTGATATAAAGTCAAAAAGGTCTACTTCAGTCAGTCACTGATGGTAAAAGGTAGAAGTTGGTATCATTTGAAGTTTGTGCAGTACATTCACTTCCAGTGGTCAAAATAATTAAAGAAATAAACAGGATATTATTACTCGATTGAAAATTTCCTGTTTCCTTCTTCACAACAGTAAGTGTTCAAGTAGTAAGATCAGTAGCTATTATAACTTTCTAGATATTCCTTTTTAGGTAATGTAATTGGAAAAGAATAAATTTCATTTTTCAAAAGCAATGTTTCACCATGATTTCTACCCTAGAAGATGCTTTATAATTCTGTATTTTCCTGATCTGAACATTTATGTCAGTATGAAAACTGGTAAAGGTCATTCAATATATGGCAAAAGTTTAATCTACCAATTGAAGTTAACTCTTTCCTGTATTTTAAAATTTTAGACTGGTCCCAATTGAAAGAGGTTGCAGACGACAATAGAAATTGGATGTAATTTAAATTGAATCCATTCCTTGTGGTAAAAAATATTGTGGGAAAAGGAGAAATTACTTGTTACGAGCAATTTCTCCTGTTCCAGCAATGTTTTCTCAAGTATAAAATCACAGCCAAAAATCCTGTAAAAATCCAAGTTTGTACAGGAAAGGGTTTAAGCAGTAGATGTTGGGTAGATACAGATTAGAACTTCAGTTACATACATTATGTCATATTGATTCTGATCGAGATTTTAACCTGTCGCCAGATGAATATCTCTCTCAGGAATGGAGTAAAATCAAAGAACTGAAAGCACTGACGCCCCTCAAGAAAAACAATTGGGAAAACATTGTTGAAATGAAGAAATTGCTTGTGACAAGCAATTTCTTCATTTTCCACAATGTTTTCTACCAAGATAGTTGAAAAAATTAAAAAAAATCATACACTTTCAATTGTCATCTGCAAATCCTTTCAATTTAGATTAGTCTGAAAGATAACAGTCTGGTAATTAGTCAATAATACAGATTTCTTTTTCAATTCTGAACATATATTCCAAGTTGTAAATGATCGGTGTTTAGATAACATCAAAATGTCAAGTTTTCGTGTTAAGTTGACCTTGATAAGTGACTTTGGCCTTGATGGACAACCTGGACCATACAACCAAGTAATGCCTATCAACATATGGCCAAAATGATAATAATAATAAAGTCTTTATTTAACGAGGCAACACAGTTGGTTTGAACCAGTCTTCCCTGTGGGCCTCTACAAATATTTACAAAGACAATACATGTTAATATGTACAACAAAATGAAACATTTTACCAAATCAATAAAAGAAGGAAAACATAATTATAAAAGATTGACCACATAATTTTGCAAGCTTCAGAATCATGAGCCATGCATCTTCAATGCTGTTTGAATCAAAGGGACTTGTCACGATTGATTTTTTTATATATGTATAAAGTATTGTAGGAACATCAATTGTGACAAGACCATGTGGTTTGAATAATAGCAAATTGTTAAGTTATTGTTTCAAGTTTACTACTTGCAGAAGGATAAGACAGACAGACGGACATTGATGAAACAATATGCCTTAATATATCAATACCCCTCAAGGGGCATAAAAATATCATAAGCAAAGGAATTTCTCCCTTTCCTAGAACATTTTATACAGAGTGGCAACTGTAAAACATACATCCTGTCATATCGTAACAAATTAACCCAGAAGGCCCAGAAGTTGCATTCTGAATAACATTGTTGAATAATGTGTGACTGCATTTGCTGGAGAACATATCCCATTATAACAGACAAAGGGTTTAGTTAGCTGCAATTAACACACTTACATTTACTATATACCAAATATCTTCTCAGAAATGCAGGAAAATACGCAAAGATATGTTTGTCAATGGAAATTGACTACTTTTCAAAGTTTGATGTAATTGACCAATCATTTGCCCCACCCATCTATCACATGGGCCACATCAAATGACTCCAGCAGGAAGTTGCGATTCGAATTTTGCAAAATATATGGCTAATTGCGTGGAAGAAAACCTGTAGTTATGATGTTTAAGTCCACAAACCAACAAACAAGAGGACCATGATGGTCCTAAATCGCTCCCCTGAGTATGATGGTTCATGGCTTTATGATATAAACAAAATGGCAAAGCCATCTGTCTAATTATTTTGGAGAAGATGTTTACAGATTTCTCTTTTAATCCTAGGAATATTGATGATCTCACCATATAGCACTAATTCCCTGAATATGGTAATGCTTTGAAGTATAGACATCAATACATACCAAGTATAAAAGCTGTAAGCCTAATGGTTTAGGAGAAGAAGGTTTTCAAAGGCAGGGGTGTGGAATTCCCATGCCCGACTTGTCCGACATGGGCTTTTCTACCTGCGGGCAAGTACTTTTTTCAAGGCTACTTGTCCGTGGACATGTAAATATCAAGGCAAATCTTGGAATGGTACTTAATAGATAGAAGAGATTTATGAGGGTAATGTTTGTATCTAAGGCTAGAATATATTGTTTTTAATGAAGAAAATGCTGAGTTCCAGCATTTTCTTCTTTAAAAATAATGTTTTCTCAAAATTTATCTGTTCTTCATCTTTTCACGGGCAAGTCCATTTTGATCCTGGACAAGTAAAAAATCACATTTTACTTGTCCATGGACAAGTAGAGAAAATCCGTATTTCCACATCCCTGAAAGATATCATTATTTATTCCTAACTAAAATTAGGGATTGCACAGAAAAAGGGCCAATTTTTTAAGTAATTTGGTAGGGGGTCAATGGCTGATGATATGTACCAAATATCAAAGCTCTAGGCTTTATAGTTTGGGAGAAGAAGATTTTTAAAGATTTCCTTCTTTATTCCTTTGTTAAATCAGGAATTGCACAGAAAAGGGCTAATTTTCAGAATACAGTAATTCTTTGAAGTATTTTGGTAGAGGGTCAATATATTATGATATTTGCAAAATATCAAAGCTCTAGGCCTTATGGTTTGGGAGAAGAAGATTTTTAAAGTTTTCCTTCTTTAATTCTATGTAAAATCAGGGATCACCCAGAAAAGGGCTAATTTTCAGAATAGGGTAATTCTTTGAAGTATTTTGGTAGAGGGTCAATAGATGATGATTTGTACTAAATATCAAAGCTCTAGGCCTTATGGTTTGGGAGAAGAAGATTTTTAAAGATTTCCTTCTTAATTTCAAAGTAAAATCAGGGATCATTAAGAAAAGGGCTAATTTTCAGAATACAGTTATTCTTTGAAGTATTTCTGTAGAGGGTCAATAGATGATGATGTATACCAAATAACAAAGCTCTAGGCCTTATGGTTTGGGAGAAGAAGATTTTTAAAGATTTCCTTCTTTTATTTCTATGTAAAATCAGGGATCATTAAGAAAAGGGCTAATTTTCAGAATACCGTAATTCTTTGAAGTATTTTGGTAGAGGGTCAATAGATGATGATGTATACCAAATATCAAAGCTCTAGGCCTTATGGTTTGGGAGGAGAAGATTTTTTAAGCTTTTTCACTCCGTTGCCATGTTCTTCATGGATTTCAATTCTTTGAAGTATTTTGAAAGAGCATGACCTAAGGATCATTTCTGTGAAGTTTTGTTGAAATTCCATGGTTAGTTTAGGAGGAGAAGATTTATTTGTAATTGTGAACTGACGGATGGACGGACGGACGACAGACGGATGACGGACGATGACCGATCACAATAGCTCCTCCAGAGCACTTCATGCTCAGGGGAGCTAAAAAGCTATACAAAAATGGCAACAAATGTTTGAGTTGAAATTAATTTCTGGTCTAGATAAACAACTTCATTGGTCAACTGATTATTTGATTGACAGCCACGATTGGTCAATTATGATAACTTGGTCGCACAATCAATTTTCTCTTTGCCTCTAGACTCTGACACAAAATTGGACACATACCAACAAATGTGACATTTTGTACAAATAATGTGAATCATGACATTTCATGTAGAAACTATGTCTTCATATAGAAAGTATGTTAATCCCTAAACCTTTTCCTGTTTTTTTGTTTTTTTTATATTTTAGACAGGTCCAAATTGAAAGAAGTTGCAGAAGACAATTTCAAATTGGTGAAATTTTAGATATTTCTAACTTACTAGATAGAAAACATTGTGTAAAATGAAGAAATTACAAGCAATTTCTTCATTTCACACAATGTTTTCCCAATTGTTTTTTTTGAACGGCATCCAAAAGTGTCACTTTGTGGGAATGGGATAAAAAGGATATTTACACTAGTCTATACATTTCATGTACCTAGTATTGGACAAACTTCATCCACATATATCTTTTCATGGATTACTTATCAACCCATTACCAGAAAACAAAACTTGAGACTGGTCCAAATTCAAAGAAGACGCAGAGGAGCAATTTGAAGTTAATGCAATTTTACAAATCTTTGGGTTTTTTGGGGGATACAAATTATTACGGATAATGAAGAAATTTCTTGAAACAATCAATTTCTCTGTTTTCCACAATGTTTTCAAAACTTTTTGCCTTGTGGTGTGTAAAAAAGTGGGATTGTGTGTGAGAATGGGTTAACTCTTGTCATGCTGAATTTTGAATGATAATACTTTGGCAGGAGGTATAAATTAAGATCAGCCTGCACATTATGTGCAATCTGATCTTAGTCTTCACCATATGTTTAATAGCACTTATAAAATCTGGTTGTTTATTAACCCTTTCCTGATTAATCCCTGGTTTTTACGTCCCTGTGATTTCATAATTAAGAAAACATTGTGGAAAAAGAAGAAATTGCTTGTAACAAGCAATTTCTTCATTTTCCACTGTGTTTTCAATAGTTTTTTTCCTTGGGTCGTCTAAAAGCGTCAATGTGTGGGAATACGTAAAACAAGTCAAGATGGACTGTATACTAACCATGTCAAGGATTAACCCTTTCCAGTACAATCCCTGATTTTTACGTCCATGCATTTTTATACTTAGGAAAATATTGTGAGAAAAGAAGAAATTGCTTGTATCAAGCAATTTCTTCTTTTATCACAATATTTTCTACAACATAGAATGGTTTTGTTTCAAATTGCACTCACTTTTCATTGTCGTCTGCAACATCTTTCAAATTGGGCAAGTCTAAGATTTCAAGAAACAGGAAAGGGTTAACCCTTCATACACATTCCAGCCGTATTACAAGCAAGAGATAAATGGTCAAAAAACATCTTTGGGCAAAAGAGAACACATGTTTACATAACTCACAAATTTTCCTTTTACTCTAGAAAAAAATTCTCTGTGTGAATATAAGCAAATCTGACCAAAAGTTGAAAACAGAGTTATCAAGCAAAACTTTGTCTAAAGATTTTTTTTGAAAGTTTCCTTCATTTTCATAAAATGTAGCACTCTGGCAAATGCAAATTGAAACAAAGGGGAATTATCTTATCAACTTACAAACAGGGTCGACAGGTGATGCAAAAATTCAATCCCTAGGCCTCAAACAAGGATCTTTTAAAAATTGCCTTTACCTTAGCTTTTTTGTGTGGGCAGGATGGGCAAAGGGCGCCTATATGCAGGGCTCTGCAGACTCCCAGAATTTGGGGGGAAGTCTCTTCTCACTAGTCTGAGAATTGGGAGAAGTTTTTCAAAATGGGGAGAAGTGGTGAGACTTTCAGGAGAAGTGGATAGCGTTAAAAAATAAGTTTTTGCGCGTATTCCTCATCTCTATCAGAAAATGAAATAGCTTTACAACCAAGAAGTTGCATTTTATTTTATGTAATATGCAATAAACAGAAAATACTGCTTATCCTTTCAGGCCTCAGTAAAGATCTTATTCCTGTGAACAAATACTTTTGTATTTTTCTTTTTTAGGTTTGAAAATTCAAGTGTGTGATTCTGATTTTTTTTTTTTAATATTTCATAATAGATTCATATATGATAAAAAAAAAAGTCAACTAATAAAAAAAAATGCAAATAGTGTACAGGCAGTCTGAATGAAATGAGTAGTGTTCCTATTTGAAGCAGAAAATGAGAAAAGGTTTTATTGTAACAACATGTATTTAATCAAACCATTACCAGAAGAAAAGATTCAGAGTGGTACAAATTGAAAGAAGCTAAATAAGACATTTCAAAGTGGGCTTAAATAAGAAAGAAGGTGCCAAAGAGGGTAGAAACTTGTGGGGAAAGGATAAATTGCTTGCTGCAATCATTTTCTCCTTTTTCCACATTTTCCCATAAAAACATTTCAAGATGTCAAAATGGGGGATTGTGTCGTAATGAGTTCAAGTCTGTCCACTTTACCTGATAAAATATAAATGGATAAAAATTGTCATTAATTGGTCAAAAAAGGTCCTCTGTGATTAAGTCAGTAATAGTGTGTAAAGGGTAAGGGTTACTGCTCAGTACACAAAACCAGACTCTGTACATACAGAGGTTTAAAGTTAACACAGGATAATTTGCTCCATTTTATAGGATTACATGTTATTTAAAGGAATTATTACCAACACAAGTAAGAGAAAATTTAGTTTTTGGATGGAATGTATCATAACAACAATCTCGGGAAAAGATCGTAGCAGCATTTAAATTTGTTTGCCATAATTTTCTTCACTTGTTACAATTAAAGCAGATAACTCAAATTGAAGGATTCTAATGAAAAATGAATTTACTCTACGTAGATTTTCGGCAGAATTATTTTTCATCAAGATTTCAAATTTTTAACAAAATTTGACTTCTGGCAAATGACACGGAGTCCGTGAATGTCGGCCATTATTCTCAATATGTAAAAGTAAGCAACAGATCTCGTAGACTGATGATAACTTAATTTAAAGAAATAATTAAAACTTAAGAAGGGATTTTAAGTAAAGATTTCTGGTGCCGATAGTATACAAAGCATTGCCGAAACAAATCAGCGTAGGTGTGAATGAAGCAAGCATGTTGACTATTAGCTGCCAGAACATACCCATCACTATCTGATAATCTGCTGGCCTCGCGACTATCGATACACGCTTGAATTACGATCAAAGGGCTGCCGACCGACAGTTGTATAATTGCACACTGTCCCCTTCTTTTATAGCCACTGAGCCAGATTTGGTTATCACCTATCATATCCAGGCGACTTCCCGAAAATTCCAGGCGACTTCGACTTCGCTTTGATCAGCAAATCAGACGAAGTTTTATGAAACCAGGCGACTTTTTCGCCTGAGTCGCCCACTCTGCAGAGCCCTGATATGAGACCAAAAGTATGTCATTTGAACAAGAGACAAAGTTGTCACAAAACAAGGTTTTCAATAGCTTTCTCAAAATCCATCCAGAGTTGTAGGAGTAGTTGCACAAACAAGAATTTGACAAAAGGCCTCCCTATTCCATGATGCATCATTGAAGCACAATATGCTGATGGTATTCACTATGACACATGAAGACAAACATTTTGTGAAAATTCCATCATAATCCATCAAGAATAGTAGTAGTTACACACACAAATGGCCTGCCTGCTGCCAACATTCACCTATCTATTAACCAGACTTTTCCTCCAGAAAACATTATTAATGACTTTGACAAAGAAACCAAAAACATGTGCAAACTATGAAGCCATTTAACACCTTGGTTTCTCACAAGATTTCCTCCTTTGTTTCTATGTAAAATAAGGTGCATCCTAGGCAGAGCCAAAATGAGACCCAGGGCCATCTCTGGCAATCTCCATTGTCGCCAAATGCGAAAATAAATGTGAAGTGGCGATAAAAAATCAAATCTGGCGAAAGCACTGGCGATAAAAAGAGTTTGTGCAAGCCTTATTGATTTTCAAATAAGACCAAAAGTTTTTATCAGACTGCATTGAGGCTGATTATTGTAGACTAGGTATTAAAATGATGAATATCATGTCGAATTACACTATACATGCCGGTCTGTCAATAAATGAAGTTTGAAAACAATAAACCAATTGAAATTGTGTGATACAGGTGACAGCATTAAAACTTTCAGAAAATGATTGTAGGGACTTCTTAAAAAGTATTGTTCATGGGTCCCATTGTACGTTTTGCCAATTAAATTCAACAAATCAAAATTGGACAATCTTACTTCAGTGGGTTTGTAGTTCTGATAAATAAATTGTAATTTGACTGAAATTTATAAATGACCAATTTTTATGCACCGATATTCTTCTTATTTCTACTCAAGGAAATTGTGCAAAAAAGGCAACTTCCCATAGGGTACAATGGTATGACCCAACATTCTTGTGACATCAGCTGTGTTTTTTCATCAACAGAGGAATATTTGAGGGTAACATGTTGGCAGAAATATGCAATGACTGAGCTCCGTTTCAGTTAAATCCACAGTCTGAAAAACCAACAACCACCAACAACCAACAAATCAAAAAGAAATTTTTCAACCATAATGAACGCCATTTAATCTCCATTTCACTTTATAAAAGTGATTGATTGATAGTGTTCTGAACAGAAACAGGAAACTTGTTTGTGATTCTTTGTTGGTGGTTGGGTTTATGGAAAAGGGAAAAGCAGGAATCAAGGTCTGCATCTTGATTTAGGTACAATACCTTAATAGAGGTATATATAATTTAGGCACATTTTTGTGTTAACAGTTTAGTGACAAAAGCCAAGCCATTATTGCAAACCATTTCTTAGACCAATTTATTGGCTCTAACTTGTATTATTTACAATAAAATCTGTCAAACATTTACAGCAAAAATTGACCTAATTGCTGGTATATCTTGGGGGATTTTAAGAAATAATGGTTTGAGTAAAAAGTTAAACTGACACATGCATTTGATGATAAACAGTTCTTTTAACCCAGTTCACCTTTAATATTTTTTTCTGTATCTTCCCAATTCAAATCTTTTGCAGACAATGCATAAGTTTTAAGACCTCCATAAAGGTATTGTACCTAAATCAAGGAATATACTTCCATTCTGGTCTTTTCCAAACCTGATCATGGCATGCTCAGATGCTTGTTCAAAAACTGCAAAGACTCCGAGCTACACTCTACTGCTCTAGTCTTTGCGAATTATTTGCAATGCAACTGTTGATGGACTCCAACATTTAGTCATTGTGTTTGTTTAAAAGGGATTTACTACGTACAAGCAAAATAATAGAAAAGACAAAATAACACAAAAGAAAAGAACTAAAAAAATATACCTGTTCGCTCGACAAACGAGATTTCCCGGCGCACGTGCAGTGTTACACTAGCTTAAAGTCTTCGCTTCACTTCCGCATTCACCTGGAGGCGTGACGGGTCAAAGTTAAGGTCACGTCATCAAAGTACAAGTGGTATTCCAACTCTGATTGTAAGCTGCACATTGAAAGTAGACCGGTGCCACCGTCGACTTTAACCTTAACTTATTTCCAGACAACAAAATTTTAGATTAGTCAAAATTGACCAAAGTTGCAGATTAAAATATTGAGTTGAAGGAATTTTGAAAATCTCACTATTTTGGGTGGAAAACATTAATGTGGATAATGAAGAAATTGCTTGTAACAAGCAATTTTTTCATTTTCCACAGTGTTTTGCCAAAGCATTTTACATGAAGGGCGTCCAAAAGCGTCATTGAGTTGGAAATGGGTTAACGGCTTTGTTAAAGTCAACAGCAGTTAAAGTCTATGTTGAAAGGGGTTTGAAATCGAAATAAATACGAGTTGTCTGGCTCTCATATTGGGCATGATATTATTATCTTTTTTTTTTTTTAAAAAAATGCATTAATCCATTCCAGAGGACATTTTAGACTTATCTAAACTGAAAGAGGTCGCAGTATACTAATATTTACAATTAAGTATCACATAAGGTAAAAAGGGGGTCAGAAAAGACGAAATCACAAGCTATTTCTTCTTTCATTATGTTGATTTTCAAAATTGAAATCTCTTGATGCGATAAAAGAAAGGGTCTGTGGTGATGTGTTAACCCATTGTCACACAATGACGCTTCAAAGTTTGAGACGCTCCTCGTGGAATATATTTGGGAAAACAGTGTGGAGAATGGAGAAATTGCTTGCAACAAGCAGTTTCTTCATTCTCCACAATGTTTTCTACCAAGATAGTTGAAAAAATATAAAAAGTCATAGACTTTACATTGTCGGCTGCATTTCAGTCCTTCGAATTTGGATTTGTCATCATTGCGTCTGGTAATGGGTTAAAAAGAGAAATGCCAGTGTCACCGGCACACATATTTCTGTCAAAGTTGCGCCTGGTATTTTTAATCCATTACCACACGGTCAAAATTAAGACTGGTCTATATTCAAAGAAGTCGCAGGCGAAAATTTAAAGTTGAGAGAATTTTTAATTATCTTTCTTTTTGGGGGTAGAAAACCAGGTTGAAAATGAAGAAATTGCTTGTAACAAGCAATTTCTTCATTTTAAACCTTGCTTTTCTCATGTCTTTTCTTGTGGAGCGTAAAAACGCAGGATTGTGTGGGAATGGGTTTAAACAGTATCACAGTGTTTGTATGCTGATATACGGGAACATTGGTTCAGTGGATAATTCCGTGACATGTACAGATACTTTTGCCTTTCGCATACTCTCGTACATTTGAAGACAGAAACGTCAAAGTGTGAATTGGACAGAAACGTTGAAAATAATAAATGGGTGTAACCTAGATGTAACACCCCACTCATCTGACCACAAAGTCACCGTATCCCGGAGTAAATTCACAATCCCTTATTATCCAAAACTTAAAGTCTGCTCCTGAGACCATATACGTAATGAACGCGTTTCTCTGCTATATTCCACGGTCATCCGTATTCGATTTACTTGATTTGCGTATTCTATATGTCGCTCTTTAGATTAAATCATAAAATTAGGTTGGAACCCCGCAGCTATGATTAATATGAAATATGGAATATAGAATATATTCTTTTTGGTTGGCGTTAAAAGGCGAAATTGTGTGGGAGAAGGTTAAGATGACTTTGGCACAAGGTGATCATGATTGACGTTGTGTTTTATTTGACGCCATCCATCGAATAGGACTAATCACATTAACCTCGGCCATAATGATGCCTTTATATGAAATTCAAGAAATTATATTGAGGAAAACGCTCGTGAAAAGTGAAAAGAAATCGCGTATTTCAAGCAATTTCTTACTCTCGAGTAGTAACTACACTATCTGGCCTTGATCTTTTCATTTAATCGCAATTTGAAATATCGTCTGCAGTTTGTTTTTAGCTAGCAAAGCGTCAGCTTGATAGCTTAAGTAAACAAACCAAATTTTGAGGTAGACATAGAGTTCAAATGAGAGCAAACTGCCACTGGAGGCTTAACCACCGAAAACATTGAATGCCTACGCCATGAAAGGTAGTTCTTATGAATTTCAGGAATATTGCAAACTATCAATTAACCTTATTCGTTTTAAAAACCCATTCTCATGCAATGCCACTTTTTATGCAACTAAAAAACAATTATAAAATAACAACTTTGGAAAACATTGTTGACAATGAAAAAATTGCTTGTTACAAGCAATTTCTTCATTGTCAACAATGTTTTCTATCCTAGTAGGTATATATAACTCCGCCAACATGAAATTGTCATGATCTGCAACTCCTTTGAATTTGAACCAGTCTAAGATTTTTTTTCGCACTGTAATGGTTAACTCATGGGTTAACTTTGATAACATAGTTCATTTATCATGATTACCTATGAATAAGAAGATAACCTAACAAAACCATGCTTTGCTAGCTAACAGTACTTTCAGAACTTTGATTTCACGGTGGTTTGTGTTGTTTATGCTTTTGTGTGTGTGTGTGTTTTGTTTTTTGTTGTTTTATTTTTTTTTTAATTTGGACCGGTCAACATTTGACGTTAGGCAATTGGTTTACACTCATTTCTGGATACGAGTCCCATGTTTTTTATTGTTGTTATTGTTTTAAGATAGTGGAATCGTTTCATGGAGTACAAGGGAAACAACTGAAAAAATTCCGAAAACGGAAAGTACGGTTACCTTTCTTAGATGTTCACTTCTCTTATTAATTCACCAATTACTACATAGTCCTCCATTTTTACATGCAAACAATAAAGTCGAAGAAAACATGGAGAACTGATACAAGCAATTTCTTGTTTTCTTACTACATTTTCTCCCATGTCTGGCGCTCGTTTCCTAATGAAATATCAGATCTGCATCTCCATTCAGTTTGAAACTAGTCATCCTGTAACGGGACATTTTTAGCTAGCAAGGCGTCAGCTTTGATAGCTTAAGTTAACAAACAAAATTTTGAGGTCTTCTCAGAGTTCAAACGAGTGCAAACTACCACTGGAGGCTTAACCACTAAATCCACTGAATGTCTACGCCAAAAAAGTAGTTCTTGTGTATACTTGAGCATATTGTGTTCAAAAAGACTACCACATGAATAAACTTTATTCAAATTGAAGATAACACCTTAAAAAAGCATGCTTTACAACCCATTCCCATTCAATACCGCTTTTTAAGAATTCTCCAAAAAAAGGGGGGGGCTTTGGAAAACATTGTGGACAATGAAGAAATTGCTTGTAGGCCTTACAAGCAATTTCTTCATTGTTCACGCTATTTTCTACCCTACAAATGGCAAAGAAGATTACATAACAAAACAATGCTTTGCTAGCTTACAGTACTTTACTTACAACATACGTCTGCCAAGTACCAAGCAATACCGACCAGTGGCCTTCTTAGCTTCGACATCCGACGCTGGTGTTGATCACGTCACACTTGACGTTTCTTCTCATTAAGCTAGTTGCGAAGTTGTTGCTATATTCTTGAGTTCAATCACAATTCAATTTATGATTTTTGTATTGCTAAACCACGAATATCCATAATGATCCGATTTCAGCAATAGCGTGTTTGCTTCCTTTGAACCGCCGTAGCTCGGCCACGATCTGCGAGCTGATCTAGATTGCCGAATAATTCTCAACCGCAAAATAATGTGTTCAAATCGTTATTGGACGACCAGAACCTCGTTACTTTGTCTTGAATAATCGATGGTACGTTCTTGGTTTTTACTGTTGTTATCTTTAACTAGCAAACGCAGGCCATAGCGCAGTGGTAGCGCGAAGGACTCGTAAAACTAGGGTCCCGGGTCCGATCCCCGACCGCGGCGTCGGAATAATTTTTCTGACATTTGTCGCCCACCAATGGGCGGATAATCGTAAATCTAAGTGGTATGAGCAGTTAGAGGCTCGAAAAAGGATGCCACTAAGCATGATAACCCATGACGAAGAAGATTACTTAATAAAATCATGCTCTCCTAGCTAACAGTACTTTCAGTACTTTGTTTTTTTACATGCTACTGGCCATAACAGTTCCAAAATAACGCCGTTTAAAATCGAAGTGGAACTTCCTGTTGGCAGTTTACTCGGTTGCGACAAATGACTGACTGCAGCCTAAAGATAGAGAGCTGCTGGTGTGCACACGAACAGTGCTTGAATAAGTATTTTCCGTTTTTTGTTTTTTCTTTTTATTTATTTTTTTTAGCTGAACATTTGATCTCGCACTGACAAATCGTTCCACTAAAAGGTTCTTAACAAACCTCGAACTCTTAGATCGCCTAACATTTTGCTCGCTGTCATTTGACTACATGAACAGTTCGGCTCGAGTAGCCTACCGGCAGTCACGGACCTGCCAAAATGTGCAACACGGCCCAAAAACTTTACTTCTGACAAAAACTTTAACCAATCCTCTCACATTTTGACGCCCGTCCCCCCCCCCCCCCAAAAAAAACTTTGGAAAACATGGTGGACAATGAAGAAATCGCTTGTTGCAAGCAAATTCTTCAATTTTTTCTACCCGTGTTGATTCCCCTAGTGCACTAAAACTGTCTACTTTAACTCCCTAATTTCAATATTTGCCAGTCTAGAATTGTGTTTTAAGGCAATGTGTTCATCTCTAAGATGCGACAGAAGTCAAATGTTACGCACTTTCCCGACTTTGTCTGTCGGAACAAGTCACCAATGCTGCCGTTCACACGGAACTTCTGGTGAATGTTTCTTATGGTCCAAAGTCGAGAACCAAAATCACGGTCTGGCGACCTAAAAATGAAGATTTTTGTTTTGTGGTATCATTTCAATATATGGAACAATATGTTTGTCGAGAATTCTAGATAATACTTGGGTCGATACTAAGTTTGCTTCAGTTGGACTCAACAGGAATCCCTACCGGCTTATACTTCAGGGTTTCATCAACATAATCAGGGATCCCTCCTTGATATAGATTAACTCATTCACACGCAACCTAAGCACAAATTGAAAAAAAAAAAAAAAGCAATTTCTCGTTATCCACAATGTTTTCTACAAAAACAAGCAAACAAAACAACCAGGAGCATTAGTTGATACATGAAGATATATTGTACTGGAGAAATATTGAGGGATCATGACGGAATCCATAGCCTGAGATTGCTGGGGTCCCTTCCAATTTTCAGAGATCCTCGGGATCCCGGGGCACTGTTAGTGTCGACCCCTGCAATATTTCTATCGTCTTACTGAAGAACAACCATTAAAGCCTTTTAGAGCTTTATACTTAGTGCTCATTAGATTAGATTAGATAGCATAAACGGTGGGGTTTGATGAAAATCAAGCTGATGACATCGTTTATTACATTTTGTGAAAGTGTATTAAGAAACTTATCCTAAAATTTCAAAATGGTCGGTGGAAACTTTTCCTGAGTGCCCCGCTTAACAAATACTTGAAAAAAGTGAAGATCTAACAAGCGGATCAACTAGATATAATATAACGACAATAAACAGAGAGTAAGTTTAACAACAAATAATTTAATGTTTAGTTTCGTCTATCTCAAAAACGAGCGTTCTGATCGGTCGAAAAATATTATTCATAACTCAATGAACAAAATTTTGATCACGCGGTGATTTTGTATGCTTCCGAACAAAATAGTCCCATACAAAAAGGTATCAAAATTTGTAAAGCTTCGCGTATTCATACAGTGTGATTAGGTTTTTCGGTTCATACTTCCATGAAAACAAAAAATATTCTCTTCGTCTCTTAACAACACGTTCTAGATTCAGAATATCTACTAAATATTGTGGCGGTCTGGGCAGGATCAATAATTTTGAACTTTCAGAGAGGTCCATTTTTGTCTTACAGGCCATATGGATCAAGCACAAGCTGATAGTATAGTTTCAGGAAACGACTTTAGTACGCCTACTCATGCTGATAGTATATAGCTTCAGGAAACGACTTAAGTACGCCTACCTGGGGGGGGGGGGGGGCGAGGACTTTTATCCCGCTAACAGTATGAGAAAGGGGATATTGCCCACTAAACTAGGCCTTATATTGTGCAAGGAGATTTGGTCTGGCCCTGTAATAATATTGATCAAGGGATTTGTCAGTCCAAGTTTTTCAAAAACACAGGTGTACTCCGGTGATATTTTCCGTCTCCGTAGATTTTCCGTCTCCCTAGAATCCGATGAAATTTAATCCAATCGATCCGTGAAATATAAGTCGTTAATGTGACTGGTACAAGAAAATCCTAGTACTGAACACAGCGAAGTAAGTAACTGAAAAAGTTGAGAAACCCCCTACCCCAAAGAACATAATAGCCAATACATAAATAGAAAGGGTTAAACTGGGCCGAACTTCGACAGCTGTATCGTGGGTATACTCCTTTCGGGGGATTCGGATCCGCCCCTGAGATGTTTTTTTTTTTTTTTCTTTTAATGATCGAATGTTGGTCCAACTTCCTCAGTATAACCTGTATGACTATTCCCATAAGAATAAATAAGTTACTAGTTTTCAAAATTTTAGACATTTCCAAATTCGAAGGGGTAGGGGTGTGCATTATAAATAAGTACACGTACAATTCAAATAGCTCTATCCTGTATGATAGATTCCTAGTCATGGGGTCTCGGGTTCGATCTCCGGTCCTGGCGAATATCCTTTCCGACATTCTTCTCCCTCCATAAGTTGATAATCGTAAATCCATATGGGATGCGCAGCTGGGGGCCAAGACTGAAAGATTGGAATGGTAGTAGTGGTGTGAGAAATATCAGGAATCAATTGTTAGATGCTGCATGCAGCCGCCGCGATATGACTTGAATTACTGTTAAAAGTGGTGTTAAACCCCATTCAATCAAATCAGAACTATCTATCTATCTATCTATCTGTCTGTCTATCTATCTATCTATCTATCTATCTATCTATCTATCTATCTATCTATCTATCTATCTATCTATCTATCTATCTATCTATCTATCTATCTATCTATCTATCTATCTATCTATCTATCTTTCCATCTATCTATCTATCTATCTATCTATCTATCTATCTATCTATCTATCCATCCATCCATCCATCCATCCATCCATCCATCCATCCATCCATCCATCCATCCATCCATCCATCCATCCATCCATCCATCTATCTATCTATCTATCTATCTATCTATCTATCTATCTATCTATCTATCTATCTATCTATCTATCTATCTATCTATCTATCTATCTATCACCTCTATATTAGAAAATATTGTGGAAAAAGGAAGAAACTGCTTGCCACAAGCAATTTCTTCTATTTTTCCCTCAATGTTTTCTCAAGTATAATATCACGTGATCGTAAAAAGGGAAAAGGGATTGTAAGGAAATGGTTAAGATCAGTTGCCCACGGACGTCTACTGCAGTAATAAAATCATGTAGCAGTATAGCACAAGTACCACCTCCATTGTTTCGCCTCTCTTTACAACATATGTCAAAGAACTTGCAAATGCTTCATCATTTGAATTTTATTTAATTTTTGTTTCTTTTCCTAATTCATTAATATCAAATGCATACTTGTCTATAAAATCAGTTGAATTAATTCATACAGACTCCGCTCACTTCATCTCAACTTTCTGAAATCCCGCCCACTTCATCTCAACTTTCTGAAAGCCCGCCTACTGTTTTTCGGCTTTCTCTAGTTGGAAATGTTCTCTTCCCGACGAAGGAATGAAAAAAATCTTGGATAGACAAGGGATTTAATTCAAACTCCGGGAGTAAACAGTGCGGCAACATGCCAACCTGGAGACCTGGATGTCTTCGTGGATCTGTTTACGAGCCAGGTAGAAAAGTTTCAATGTCGTATTAAATGTAAACGACAGGTTTTGTATAATTACCTTTTCTCCACACTATAATTATATGGGTGGGGTAAGATTTATATGTAAATAATGTGAAAATATTCAGCGTAGATATGACGACTGTTATTTTAAGATGATAAGATTCTTTGTTTAAAGATCAATGGTTATTGTTTGCTGAATGAATGAGTATATGACAAACCTGAATTTAATACAGAGCACTGTTCCACCTTTTCCAGTCTCCAAATTTCAACTTATCAATTTACCTTAGAATTTCTGGAATATATGGAAATTTGTAAGCAATCGGATAATATCTTAATCTGGTCCAATATATTTCAAAGAAGTTGCAGATAACAGTTTCACGTTGATGAAACTAAAAGAATCTATTTCAGGGTAGTAGCTATTAAAACATTGTGGAAAAAGAAGAAATTGCATGTTTCAAGTAATATCTTCTTTTGTTCAAAAAGTTGTCGTAAGCTTTATTCTTAGCCCATTCCCACAGAGCCAAATTTTAGATTGGTCCAAGTTGATAGAATCTGCAGATAACAATTTCAAGTTGGATGGAATTTTGAAATTTTTTTCTTGCTGGATAGAAATCAATGTGGGTAATGAAGAAATTGCTTGAAACAAGCGGTTTCCTCATTTTCAACAATATTCACAAAAGATTTATCTTTCTTGGCGTAAATAGGAGGGATTGTGTGGGAATGGGTTAATGGGCATAAAAAACAGGGATGTGTGGAATTGGTTTAACCGAAACTTCTGCGCAGTATACATAGGGGATATCATCTTATTGATATTTCTTGTCTGTTCAAAAAGGATCGTCTAAAGAAGTAGTATATCCCAGGGTGCCAATTCACGTACTGCAGTACATAATTCACGTACAACTACGTCGGTTAGCGTACAAATCTTACATTAAGACGTGCATGAACGAACAGAAAAATAAATGAACGTAGAAACAAAAATGCCATTATGTGAGTGTCCATTTGAAATGATTAGCGTATAAAACGAGAAACCCTACGTGCGTATTTTTCCCTAAAACCCCCAAAAACTGCAAGCAAAGTAGAACAAAACGCATCGGGAGCGAGTGATTTCCCTTTCATGCGACAGGAACCAGCTGGTTTGTTTTCATATAGAGAATGGGGAAACCAGCAGTTCGAAAAGTTTGTATAATGCCTCACCAGTTTGTTTTGAAATAGGCCCAAAGTTGCGCTATTTTTCAAACTAAACACAAGATATTCACATGTTTTTGGGCAAGATTGACAAGAACTCATGATATAGAATCTGATTTTGAAATCAGTTTCTCTCGTAAGTTCCGTTGTACATGTAAATCAGGCGGGACAAAATTGAGCCGTTTGTTTAACATTGTAATTTTGTTTTGGCTACGTAAGTTGCTGTCTGCAAAATGTCGTATCAAAACCTATTCTATTTCTCCACAAATGGTGACTTTTAGACACTTATAAGACTATTTGATATTTTCTGTACCAGTATCGTTTTAATACCACAGTTTGATCTAAAAATGAGCAGACATGCCTGGTATTAGGGCTGACTATCGGCTTAGAAAATCACTATCGCGATAGTTTTACAATCGCAGTTTTGATATTGTGATACTATCACTATCGTCAGAAATCAATCGCAATATATCACGATACTATTGGTATGTGTTACTTTGTTTATTTTCTATGTTAATCTCCATAGATAGCATAGTCTACAGGCGACTCTCTTTTTAATTATGTTTTCACCTTTCTTTACGAAGCCAAAATGGTCCCAACACGGGCCTTTGCGACTTAGTTATTTTTCACAATCTCGAAATTTACAGCCATGTCAGACGCCAAAAATACGTAAAGCAAAATAACTCGATTAGTGTGCTCGAAATAAGTAATTAATTCACGTAATTAATCGAATATCATTTATGAATGACTTATTTTCATTTTTCGGCAATTTTAGCATTGTGAATTAATAAAACATTGATAAGAAGCTGTAACTAAAGGTGCTTTTGAATTTTTGAGGACCTTTTCACTTCGTAAATTGAAAGTTGAAAAGCAATTCCTAAACTAAAACGGAGTACAGAAGATACACAAATCATACGTGCCTATCACATGGTTTTAGAAAGTGAAAGTAGGATAAGTTACACAGAAAACTCGTTCTCTCTTTCTCTCTCTCTCTCTCTCTCTCTCTCTCTCTCTCTCTCTATTTCTAACCCAAGAGACCAAAAAAACATTGAATTTCGGTGTAAGCAAGCTTTGAATATTTACTATCGGAACTATCGATATTTGAACAAACAATCGTGATAGTTATCGATGTCAGGGAATTGCAATCGATACATCGATATCGTGACTGTCACTATCACAATACATCGACCTATCGATCTATCGTTACACCCCTACCTGGTATGGCCTGCTCCAAGATGACATTCCCTCCCTTGTAATTAACTTGCCATCGCTCTCATATTCCATTCAACCCGTCCAAAATCCAATGATTATGAAAAAGTGAATGGTCAAAAACCAGGTTTTCAAAGAAAGTTTATTATCTTTCCCTCTAAATTCATCTGAAACTTGCACATGTTGTGTGGTACTTCTTTACTGAGTAATAACAAACTAACTACATTTGGTAAAGGTTTCAGATTCGTATTGTGTACCCTTAAATCTGAAAGTAAAGGGTACACTGTACCTCCAGATTTTTCTTTGTACCCCCACTTCAAAACCTTGGGGGTACATGTACCCCCAAAATAAAAACCCAGTGGGCAAGCTGTATCCAGGTCATACTCTGTGAAATGGGGCATGCTTGTATCAATGCACAAAATTAAAAAAAAGTTCAACAGGTATTTTATTCATAAAGTTACTTTGATTTAGAAATGAAGTCTTCAGAGTGGCTATCATTGAGCCATTCCTAATTGAGAGAAGTTATAGGTGACAATTTTAAGAGTGAACTTTGAAAACCCTTGTCTTCCTGAGTAGGAAACATTGTGAGAAATGAAGAAATTGCTTTTTACAAGCAATTTCTTCAATGAGTTTACCAGAAGGGCTTAAAATAGCAGGATGGCATTTGAATGGGTTAAGTGTTTCACAAGAAAGTTATATTTTATGTTTTCAGAGGTGATCCAATATCGTCCTGCAACCAATGGATATCCTGGCCCATCAGAAGAAGGTAAATAGGAGACAGTCAATTTCTGTTGAGTGTTGTGCATTCCTGTGTCATTTAATGTGATAAAGATGGTAAACAGTTTTAAGAGCAAAACATGTTTTACATTTTTTTCACAAAGCCCATAATCTGATGACATAATTTTAGATAAGGAAAAATCAGCACTTCTGATCATGTAGAAATTTACTTGAATAATCTAGGATTTAGACAAAACATATAAATATTTAACCCTTGTCATGCTGAACCCGGAATATTCCGGTTTTGGCAGGAAGTGTAGACTAATAGCAGACTGCACTTATGTGCAGGCTGATCTTAGTCTATACCTCCTGCTTGTGCTTTTGAAGTTGATTTCTATAAAAAATGTATTTTGAACAACAGTGCTTTCAGCCCTTTGATTTTACAGCAATTCAGTAAAGTAATTTATACAGCATGACAAGGGTTAATTCTCATAGTGTTTTTCTTGATTTTGTTGGAAGGGAGTCTGAGTCCATTACAGTGGGAAAATTTCAGGAGGAAAGTTTAATGAGAGGAAAAATGCTTTTAATGCTTGTCATTTTCTTGTATTTGAATGTAAAAAATCGAACAAAAATCAGATATTACATGTCTTTAAATCTTTCAAGTTGTCCAGTTTTACAAAGAATGTTTTGATACTTTAGAAAATTTCACCCTGCCAAAAGAGGGGAAAAATGTATATTTCTGTAAGAGATGAACAATGCCGATATTCTCTTTTTACTTTGGTCAGAAAAACACTACCCATACACCCAAGAACAAAAGAAAAATATAAACTTAATTTGTTAAATTGTGCTATTTAACCAAAGAATCCAGTTCTCCTCTGAAAGACAAAGATTTTTAAAAAAAAATCAACTTGAATTTGGCATAGATCTGCATCTTCTTTCATATTGGACCAGGCTAAAATTTTATCATCTGTTAATGAGCTTAATATTTCCATAAGTTAAGCATGAGCATTCAAGTTAGCCTATTTGAAATAATTTGTCAATGAGTCTGCAGTAAAGCATCCACTGAATTGAATCTAAGGTCTGGATTTCCAATCACCCCTTGTCATGCTGAATATGATCCTGTTTAGAATTGTGCTAAAATCAAAGCACCGAAATCTCCAAAGAAACTAGTTGCAGGTCAATATTATTCGAAAATTGATTTTTTAAACAATTCTGGCTTGAAAGGGGCAAGCAGTGTGTGTAGACTAAGATCAGACTGCACATATGTGAAAGCTGATCTTTGTCTATACCTCCTGCCCAAACAGGAATATTCCGGGTTCAGGATGGCAAGGGTTAACACAGTGATCAGACTACTTTGTTTATTCTCAAGGTCCTGTTTCTTGATCTTGATTTATTAGGCCGAAATTAGAGTTGAACCACTGCTATTCTTGTAGCTAAAGGCAGTGGCAGGAAGTAGTGCTTATCCAATTCTAATATTTTTTATCTTAAACTTTTCCTTTTTTGCATAATTTTAGACCTATCCAAATGCAAAGGTTTTGCAGACGAAAATTTAGCTTGGATTTAATTAGAATATTAACCATTCAGTAGGGTAGAAAACAAATGTGGAAAAAGAAGAAATGGCTTGTCAAAAGCAATTTCTTATTTTTTCACAATATTTTCTTATTTATAAATTTACAGGGACGTATACCCAGGGATTGTACAGCAAAGGGTTGAATTAAATATGACACTGAATGGAAATCACAATGCCTGTGAGACCGTGTGTAGTTCAATGTTGTATGAGAATTAATGACTTCAGTACTACATTTGACACATCTACCCTTTCAAGGCCAATTGTACGGGACAGGGACAAGTAAATACCAGCCAAATCTAGGGATGGTACAAAATTGATCCAAGGATAGCTCATTTTCTTATACTACAAATTATCACAATTTCATTGGTTAACCCATTCCCCCCAGTGACGCTTTTAAATGCCTCTCAATATAAAAGCTTTGGAAAACATTGTGGAAAATGAAGAAATTACTTGTCACAAAAGTCAAAGATTATAAAGATTTCATCAACTCTGCAACTTCTTTGAATTTGGACCAGTCTAAAGTTTTGTTGTCTGGTAATGGGTTAATAATTGTCTGACATAAAATCTTATGCATTGTACTTTCCCAGGGTGCCCATTCACGTACTGCAGTACGTAGTTCACGTACAATTACATCTTTCACCAAGACTTGCATGAACGTACAGAAAAATAAATGAACGTAGAAACAAAAATGCCATTACGTGTGTGTGCATTTAAAATTATTAGCGTACAAAACTAGAAACTCTATGTGCGTATTTTTCCCGAAAACCCCAAAAGATTGCAAGCAAAGAAGACAAAATCGCATCGGGAGCAAGTGATTTCCCTTTCATTCGACGGAAACTATTGCTTCTTTCTGGCCTGTTTTCTACATAGAGATTAGGGGAACCAGTAGACCGGTACCGCTGTCGACTTTAACAAAGCCGACAGGTAGATTCCAAACGACTGTGTATAGAGATTGGCTGATGGGCATTTTATGACGTATACCCAAACATCGAATCTGATTGGCTGGTCGATTGTTTGTAAACAATATGGCAGAAGCGGAACGCGGAGTACCTTATATATTGTACATGAAAAGGATAACATTCCAATGATTTTCTCGCACACAAATTCTATTGATTATGTGAAGATGTTTTAACATTAAAACCGAATGCTTTCAAACTAAATAAGTTTGATTTTTTATCGTACTGGATGGAAATCCCACGGCGTGTCCAGATTTTTCAACAAAATTAGCTGCGCATGCGTAAGCCTCGTTTTCGAAATTTAGTAAGGAAAAAAACCTAACGGGTCAGGCTTTCCGTGTATGTACCGAAAATCGGTGTATACCTGTCGGCTTTTTGTTAAAGTCGACAGTGGTACCAGTCTAGGGAACCAGCAGTTTGAAAAGTTCGTATAATGCGGATCTTAATGGCCTGACCAGTTTGTTTTGAAATAAGTCCAAAGTTGCGCTATTTTGCAATCAAAACGCAAGATATTTACGTGTTTTGGGCGAGAAACTGCCAATAATTCGCACCTTAGGATTTGATTTTGAAATGAGTTTCTCTCGCGAGTTCCGATGTATATATAAGTCGGGTGTGACAAAATGGAGCCGTTTATTTAACGTTGTAGTTTTGTTTAAGCTACGTAATATGCTGTCTGCAAAACGTCACAACAAAACCTACTCTATTTCTCCACAAATGGTGACTTTTGGACAGTGATAAGGCAAGTAAATATTTTTTGTACGAGAATTGTTTCAATACCAGAGTTTGAGTTAACAATGAGCTGACATGCCTGGTATGGTCTGCTCCAAAATTCCTTCCCCGCCCTCGTAATTCACCTGTTAGAGTTGTTTAGCCATCACTCTCATATCCCATTCAGCCCTTCCCAAATCCAATAACTAAGAAAAGTGAGTTGTCAAAAATCGGCTTTGCTATCCTTCGCTCTAAATTTATCTGAAACTGGCAGATGACGTGTGGCACTAATTTACTGATTATTAAAAAGTAGATATAACTATAACATTGTCATTTGGTAAAGGGTTCAGATTCGTATGCCGTATGGTGTACCCATAACTCTGAAAGTAAAGGGTACACTGTACCCTCAGATTTTTCTTTGTACCCCCATTTCAAAACCTAAGGGGTACATGTACCCCCAAAATGAAAACCCAGTGGGCATGCTGCTTTCCCTAAGAAACTTTGTAGGTGATGAAAACAAAAATTTTTAATGGTGGCCAGTTGACTCTGGCCTTGTCATTTTAAAACAAAGTTTTCACACAATAAAGCCAGTAATCATTCTTATGTGCGTTCAATTTTGTACATATAGAGCTCTTCTTAGATGAAGGACACATTTTGTGTTGAATTTTTCACTAACTTATGTTCTTACATGAAAATGACATACTTGTAAATAAAGGTCACAAGGATATATTTTGTTTACAAGCAAAATATGCAGAGGATCGCTGTCAAAATTCAGTCAAACTGTTTATCTGAATTATCTTTAATATGTAAATCTAGCTTATTCTTATACTTGTAAGACTCTCTCTGCTGAGATTTGAACCAGGACCTTTTACTAGTGGAGTGAATGTTCACCCATGAACTTCAGGTAGTGAAGATCTCAAATATGATTCTACAGCTCCATTTACCCATTATCACTCAATGACGCTTTTGGATGGAGTCAAATTTTTTTTGCAGTTACAGTTGGCTCCCACCTTAACCCTCGTCATGCTGAACCCGGAATAATCCGGTTTTGGCAGAAGATTTAGACCAAGATCAGTCTGCACATAAGTGCAGTCTGATCTTGGTGTACACCTCCTGCCTTTAATTTTCCTGCAAGAGTTGTTTATGAAATTTTTTTCTAAACGAAACTTTGATTTTTGAACAACATGTTCTATTAGTGCTTTCATCCCTTTGATTTTACAGCAATTCAGTGAAGTAATTTATATAGCATGACAAGGGTTAAATAACCCACATGAGGTGGTGATTATGTGATAAGGGAATTGATGATGTAGAATATAGAAGATGCGTGAAAGAATCTTAATTGTCGAGGCGTATATGTAGCCCGGTAGTGTATAAGGGGTGCTTATACTGCCTTGCTGTACAAGCTAGCTTTTATAGCGATGTGGTACAGTGCATGCTTTTGGACGGAGGGATACCTGATTCGAATCCCCACAAAGTGGAATGTTTAATTGTGCGTTACATTTTTACCAAAATTATAGACTGATCCAATTGAAAGAAGCTGATGTCAACAATTTCAAGTTGATGGAATTAAAATTTTCTTCGTCTTTTTTATTGTGAATAATCAAGAAATTGTCTGATATAAGCAATTTCTTAATTTTCCTCAATGCTTTCCATTGCTTTTTATGCCCCAAAAGGGTGGCATATAGTAATCGAACTGTCTGTCCGTCCGTCCATGCAATAGTGGATTTCAATATAACTTTTCACAAATGTTCACTGCTATAAGACAACGTGTCTCGAAAAAGACCCAGGTTCCTATCTCAAAGATCAATGTCACAATCTGGGGTCAAAGGTCAAAGATGGGGACTTTTTGCCGTGTCCGCTCTGTAACTTCTATAATCATGCAGGCAGGTACAAATTTCTTTCTTACAAATGTTCACCACTATAAGAAGACTATGTGTTGCGGAAAAGACCCAGGTTCCTATATCAAAGGTCAAGGTTACAATCTGGGGTCAAAGGTCAAAGATTGGGACTTTTTGCCATGTCCGCTCTGTAACTTCTATAATCATGCATGCAGGTACAAATTCCTTTCATACAAATGTTCACCACTATAAGACCATGTGTTGCGAAAAACACCCACGTTCCTATCTCAAAGGTCAAAGTCACAATCTGGGGTCAAAGGTAAAAATAGGCACTTTTTGCTGAGTCTGCTCTGTAACTTCTATAATAAGGCATGCAGGTACAAATTTCAATCATACAAATGTTCACCACCTTCAGACGACGTGTCGCAAGAAAGACCCTATCTCAAAGGTCAAGGTCACAATCTAGGGTCAAAGGGGCGTCCATAATGGTTAAATTGCATCTGGAATGGTTAAATTGTATTTTCTCTCTTATCTTCAATGGATTGCTTCCATATTTGGACAAATGCTTAATTGGGTGGACCACTTTACATGACCTTGACATTGATCCAGTGACTTTGACCTACTTTTGACCTCAGAAAAATCCGTCCATAATGCATTTCTGGATTTCATTCTGTATTTATAGAAATTATTATTTGTATTAAAATTTCATTTATTAAAAACCCAGATGTATTGATCACAAATGCATGTGGTTGTGTTTGCTAAACAAATCAAAGTGCCACATGCTTGACCCTGTCCTTTTTGGGCATTTGTCACATGACTGTGACCAGCTCTTGTTCTTGAGGGGTGTAAAAAGTAGGGATTTTGTGGGAATGGTTTAAATAAGTTATGCTTTGAAGTGTCAGTTTCATGTGTCTGTATTCAATCAACCCTTTCCTGGTCAATCCCTGATGTTTACTTGAGAAAATATTGTGGAAAAAGAAGAAATTGCTTATTATAAGATGAATTTGATTGTTAAAAATAGTGAATTCACTTTTTGAACCGATTTTCTGTCGTTTTCACACCGAACCTTCTAGCGATTGATGCAATGTAAGGAAATACACGTTTCAAATATCGTCAACTCTGAAGTCCAGGCGAATTAAGGCCTATTTTTAGCTCACCTGTGCACAAAGTGCTCTGGGGGCGCTATTGTGATCAGTCATCATCCGGCGTCCCTCCGTCTGTTCACAATTACAAAAAAATCTTTTCCTCCTAAACTCACCATGGAATTTCAACCAAACTTCTCAGAAATGATCCTTAGGTCATGCTCTTTCAAAATACTTCAAAGAATTGAAATCCATGAAGAACTCTGGTTGCCTTGGCAACGGAGAGAAATAACTTAAAAAATCTTCTCCTCCAAAGCCTTAATGCCTAGAGCTTTGATATTTGGTACAAATCATCATCTATTGGCCTTCTACCAAAATACTTCTAACAATTACTGTATTCTGGAAATTAGCCCTGTTCTGTGAGATCCCTGATTTTACATAGAAAATAAAGAAGGAAAACTTTATAAATCTTCTTCTCCTAAACAATAAGGCCAAGAGCTTTGATATTTGGTATAAATCATCATCTATTGACCCTCTACCAAAATACTTCAAAGAATTATTGCATTCTGAAAATTAACCCTTTTCTGTGCGATCCCTGATTTGACCAAGAAATAACGAAGGAAATCTTTAAAAACCTTCATCTCTCAAACCATAAGGCCAAGGGCTTTAATATTTAGTGTGTAATAATACCTATTCACCCTGTACTAAAATACTGTATAGAATTACTGTATTCTGAAAATAAGCCCTTTTCTGTGCAATCCCAGAAAGAAGTAATGAAGGATATCATAGGCCTAGAGCTTTGATATTTGATATGTATTCATGCCTATTGATCCTCTACATAAGTACTCTGTACTCACAAAATTAGCTCAATATGGTTGGATCTTCACTAGACCTAGGCTTAAAGGAGAAAATCTTTAAATAATCTTCTCCAAAAAGATCAGGTGTAGGGCTTTCATATTTTGTATATTAGTTCACAAAGCCTTGAGCCATCATACTCAGGGGAGCAATATAGGACCATCATGGTCGTCTTGTTTTTTGTGTAGTCTCAATTAAAAATCTGGTCCACAGATTATCAATTCAACTGCAAATACATTACATGTAATTAGAATGAAGTTGTACCTTAGGGTCTTAAGTGACTAATAATCAGTTATTCAAACCTTTGCACTTGCTCAATTAATATGCAAGACACCAGAGGCACTAATATACACATGTTTGACTGTTATTTAGCGATAAATTACTGGGGTAATTTGTTGAAAACTATCAGAAGCTGTACCTGTATAAATGTACATGAGTCTGTCTTTGACAAGTAGTGAGGAAATATAGATTTTCTGTACTTGTCCCAGACAAGTAAGACATAATTTACTGCTCGTCCAAAATTAACTTATCCACAAAAATGTGAAGAATTTTTTTTTAGAAAATATTGTTGTTAACCCATTACAGCGCAATGTCATGACCCTCATGAAAAAGTCTCAGGAAAATAATTTGAAAAATGTAGAAATTGCTTGTTAGGCTTTCAGTTTTCAATTTTGACCAGTCTAAAGTTTTGTCATCTGGTAAAGGGTTAAGAGAATTGTATTATACACCCTACTCCTTGTTGGGTGGTAGACATTTTCCCGAAACTTTAGGCCAAAATTTTATCAAACTTATAATTTGACTCCTTGGAACAAAGTGCATAGATCATTGCCAATTTCTCAACTTAAGGCTGATTGTCACAGAATTTAGGGCATCTTTTAAAAAAGGTTAGATGCCAAAATTGGCCATTCAGGTGCTTGATAGTTGGTAAAATTTCTGAGTAAAAAAAGAAGCATAATATATTGAAGACTCATTTAGAATTACCCCCCTTGTTGTTATAGATTGCTCTTTTGATACTGAAAATATATTCCAAGTTTGAAGTGAATATGTCCAGTATAACCAGAGATATTACAAAATGTCAACATTTACACTATAGAAGCAATTTACACTAGAATTAGCCACATTTTACACTCAATTGACCCATTCCCACACAATGACGCATTTGGAACCCCCAAATATGAAAGACAAGGAAAACATTGTAGAGAATGAAGAAATTGCTTGTTACAAGCAAATTCTTCTTTATCCACAATACTTTCTACCTTGAAAGACAAAGATTTTGATTATTTAAAATTATTGACTGCAACTTCTTTAGAATTGGACTTGTCTAAAATTTTGTCGTGGGGGAACGGGTTAACATTGAAATTGGTCAAATTGTTGGTCTGGAAGAAATCTTTTGTGGGTTCTATGCTTGGTCACTTTGAAAATGATGAATTTTTTTCAAATTTTAGAATAATTATATCAACAGACAATATTTTTTACTCATTCAACATTATTTGCAGTCAAAATAGATTTCCTGATAAAACATGAATGAGTTTGGAATTTGCTCACCTTGAGACAAACACCAGATAAATTCTTAGAAACACCTTGTTAATTCTGTCATCATAAAAGACATTAACCCATTCCAACTCAAGCCCTCCTTTTTACGCCCCACAAGTAGAAAGCTTTGGAAAACATTGTGGACAAGCAATTTCTTCATTATCCACAATGTTTTCTATCCCAAAAGATGAAAAAAATTATAATTCCATCAACTTGAAATTGTCGTCTGCAGCTTCTTTCAATTTGGACCAGTCTAAAATTTTCTTGTGTTGGAATAGGTTAGATTGTTTGTCTTAACGGTAAACTCAGATGAGGGTTTAGGGCCATTATGTTGCTCTTATTGTCACAAACACCTATTTATTGAGAATTATCCATATCTGAAAGCTCTCATAGTCCCTGTACTCAACATTGTTGCCCTATCCACAAAGCCTGTTCATATAAGAGAGGTTTTCTCAACCCATTCCCACACAATGACATTTTTGGACACCCCTCAAGAAAAACGATAATGAATACATTTTATAAAATGAAGAAATTGCTTGTGAGAAGCAATTTCTTCATTTTACACAATGCTTTCTACCCTGAAAGTTTAAAAAATCTAAATTTAACAAATTTTATAATATTGTCTACAATTCTTTTCAATTTGGACCAGTCTAAAAGTTTGCTGTCTGGTAATAGATTAAAGTGGATTGTCTGTTGGCGACACTGCTGGGTGTGATGGATGTGCAGATGTTAGAAATGACAGGAAAGCATGTTTATATCTGCAACCAAACTGTGTTGTAAATTAACTCTTGTCATGCTGAGTAAAATCTGTTTCAAAAAGATACATTTAAATCAAAGGACTGTAAGCACTTGAAGCTCTTATAGAGAAGTAAAATTGCTTTAATTAATTTGATTATATGAACAAGTTCTGCTCAACAGGGACAAGCAGGGGGTATCAGATCAGACTGCACATATACGCTGGCTGATCTTTGTCAATGCCTACTGCCAAAACAGAAATGTTCCTAGTTCATTATGACAAGGGTTAATGATAGATAAAAGCAGTAAAAAGCCCCTTTCCCCCCTCCCCGAAATACAAACAAATATCACACAGAATTACAAGGTATATTTTGAAGAAGTTCACCCATACATCAATCAGCTTGTTATCGGCCTAGTTGATTTCTTGCATCTTAACTGTGATTTGCCTGGGGTAATGTGTTTATAGGTTTATAATCTGTTGGTGGGATTACAGAAGCATGCAAGGAATGCAGACTGGTAAATATTGAACCAAGCAGTACCAGAATTGTACTACACACAGAGAGAAAAAATATGAAAACAATAAGGGAAAAGAAGAAAATACCTAATAATAAAGTATTTCCCCTTTTCTTAAACTTTTTTTTATATCAAAAAGTTAGTTCCTATAATATTATAAGCATAATTTGATCATTCAAGGTCATGAAAATCATTTGTCACTAGATCAAATGTTCTAGGAATAACCTTGTGTGCACTCTAGAGGCCACATTTTAGGCTTAACCCATTCCCACATGCCAAAGTTTTAGACTGGTCCAAATTCAAAGAAGTTACAGATGACAGTTTAAAGTTTATGAAATTTTAGATTTTTTCAACTTTCTAGGTAGAAAACATAGTGTAAAATGAAGAAATTGCTTGTATCAAGCAATTTCTTCATTTTACACAATATTTTCTCAATTGTTTTTCTTGAAGGGCGTCCAAAAGTGTCACTGTGTGGGAATGGGTTAAATCATTTGATATTTCGTTTGAATATTTTCTTCCAAGTTATCTCAGCCAAGTTCAAATTTTGGTCACATGGGGTAAAAAACTATGTCACTAGGTCAAACGTAAGAAATACACTGTGTGCAATTCAGGGGCCATATTTTTGGCTCAAATTTCTAGATTATGTTATTGATATATTTTCAAAATAACTATTAATCCACAGTAAGTGCATCTAGTGCTCTTAGTCCTGTTATTTTAACCCTTGTCATGCTGCATCCGGAATATTCCGGTTTTGGCAGGAGGTGTAGACTAAGATCAGACTGCACTTATGTGCAGGCTGATCTTAGTCTACACCTCCTGCTTCTACTTTTCCTGTCAGAGTGGTTTATAAAGTTGATTTCGAAAAGAAATATTGATTTTTGAACATTGACTTCTGACAGTGCTTTCAGCCCTTTGATTTTACAACAATTCAGTAAGGTAATATATACAGCATGACGAGGGTATATTGAATTCTGTAGAGGACATCACTCTGCAAGACATTGGGTTAAAACAAGGGTTTTAAACTTACTTTTATCACTGCAGATATTGACATGTCACATATTGATGCCCCAGTTCTAAAAGGTCTTAAGTGCCAATACAATAAATAGGCATTTACAACCTAATGTAAGCACTGAGGTGTTAAACTTTGCATACAAGTTACTGATAAGACATTCCATGTTCCAGCTGATGTAGGAAACTGTAGTGATAATAACTCTTCATTAACCCTTGTTATGCTGAACCCTGAATATTCCGGTTTTGGCAGGAGGTGTAGACCAAGATCACCCGGCACATTAGTGCAGTCTGATCTTGGTCTACACCTCCTGTATGTGCTTTTCCTGCCAGAGCTGTTTATGAAATTTATTTCTTAACCAATTCCTACACAATAACGCCTTTAGGCACTCCTTTAGAAAAGAAGATTTGAAAAACATTGTGGAAAATGAAGAAATTGCTTGTAACAAGCAATTTCTTCATTTTCTACAATGTTTTCTAGCCCAAAAGATATTTTTTTTTAAAAGTTTCACAAGCTTAAACGATCTTCTGAAACTTTTTTCAATATGGACCTCTCTAAAATTATGTCATCTGGTAATGGGTTAAAGAAATACTGATTTTTGAACAACAAATTCTTTTAGCCCTTTGATTTTAGAGCAATTCAGTAAGGTTATTTATACAGCATGACAAGGGTTAACTTGTAAAGGACATTCTGAGCTCCACATGACCTTTAAAACAGGGGATGTTTCTGCCACATAGTTTAACCAATTACTAGATGACAAAATTTTAGACTGGTCCATTCAATTGGAAGGAGTTGAAGACGACAATTAATTTTAGATTTTTTCACCATTCCGGGTAGAAAACATTGTGATAAATCACAAAATTGCTTGTTACAAGCAATTTGTTCATTTTACACAATGTTTTCCCAATTGTTTTTCTTGAGGGGCATCAAAAAAGGTCATTGTGTAGTAAGGGATTAAGATTTTGTATGTAGCTATAAATTGCTAACATATGAAAGAAACACTCTCTTGTTGTAACATTCTATAGGGTTGAAATACATTACTCTTATTCTAAGTATCTATAGAGTAGAATTACTCTGGCTGTTACATGGCAGGCCATGGTCATAGCCCAGTGGATAGCACATTTGACTACTAATCATGGGGTCCCTGGTTTGATCCATGGCTAAGGCAGATATCTTTTCTGGTATTTTGTCTCCCACCAATAGGTGGTTGATCATAAACCTAAGTGAGATGACCAGCTGGAGGCTAGAAAGATGTTGTAATACTGGTGTGAAATAATACTAGGAATCCATGGTTAGGTGCTCCAGTCTCCGTGATACAACTGAAATACTGTTAAAAGTGGCATTAAATCCATTCAAATTGTTGTCTGCAGTTTCTTTCAATTTGGACTAGTCTAAAAAAAATTTATTGTTTGGAAATGGGTTAACAGGTTCTTATCCAAACATTTTTTCATGAAGCTGATTGAGTGGGAATCCATTCCAACTCAGAGACGCTTTTAAAAGCTCCCTAAATATATGAATTTGGAAAACATTTTGGAAACTGAAGAAATTGCTTGTTACAAGCAATACAAAAAGTACCCCAAACTCCATATTTTTGGTACATCAGTTGTAACTGTTTCCAAACAAGGAAGACCAGAAACAAATCCATGGTTAATTGTGAGACTACTCTAAGTGTTCATACATTGTATAGACACTTAGAACAATATTGCAAGGAACTCTTAACCCTTGTCATGCTGTATAAATTACCTTACTGAATTGCTGTAAAATCCAAGGTCTGAGAGCACTGATAGAACTTTTGTTAAAAAATCAATATTTCTTTTAGAAATCAACCTCACAAACAACTCCGAAAGGAAAAATATGAGCAGGAGGTGTAGGCTAAGATCAGGCTGCACAAACGTGCAGTCTGATCTTAGTCTACACCTCCTGCCCAAACCGGAATATTCCGGGTTCAGCATGACAAGGGTTAAAATTCTATTGACATATTTTAACAGCTCCATGTGCCATTGAAAAATTAGTACAATACTGATCAGATAAGATTAGGAGATAATGAGTAGGACCTGTGGTACCATCTTTTCATTACAATTTTTGTCAAGATTTGAAAAAAAGGCATGTACATTTAACCATGGGTGTCTCCATGTGTCTGTGTGTCAGAGTCTTGAGTGTACTCTTTTTAACCCTTTCCTGTTTTTGGAAATTTTAGACTAGTCCAAATTAAAAGAGGTTGCAGACAACAATGTCAACTGGATGCTATTTGAAATGAACCCATTCTATGTGGTAGAAAATATTGTGGAAAAACGAGAAATAGCTTGTTACAAGCACTTTCTTCTTTTTCCACAATGTTTTCTCAAGTATAAAATCACAGGATCATAAAATCCCGTATTTGGATGGGAAAGGGTTAATTGTTGCTACTAGTTGTACATGAACAACACCCTTCAGAGGATTATAGTTGTTAACCTATTACCAGATGGCAAAATTTTAGATAAATCCAAATTGAAAAGAGCGACAGACGACTAAAGTTGATGAAATTTTGGTGTTTTGTTAAAGAGTCTGATGTCTCAATCCATTTCCACACAATGACACTTTTTCAAGCCCCTGAGAAAGCAACAAGGGGGAAACAATATGTAAAATCAAAAATTGCTTAAGGCAAGTGATTTATTCATTTTCTACAATGTTTTCTATCCAGAAAGTTGAAACATCTAAAATTTCTTGAACTATAAATTGTCTCTGCAACTCCTTGCAATTTGAACTAGTGTAAAATTTTGTCTTCTGGAAATGGGTTAATCTTGTTTTGCTTATATCCTCGATTTTATGCTCCCCAAAGGGTGAGCATATAGCCACTGCTTCATCTGTCCGTCTGCCCATCCTTCAACTTTCTGTCCGTCTGGTCCGATATCTCGACAACCCTTTATCCAAATTGGATAAACTTCACATGTGAATTCCTTATGATATTGTGCTGATGCTTTTTTAGCTCACCTGAGCACAAAGTGCGAGGTGAGTTATTGTGATCGGTCGTTGTCCATCTGTCCGTCTGTCCGTCCGTCCACAATTTCTTTAAAAATCTTCTTCTCCTTAACCAGTAGGCCAATCAAGCTGAAACTTTGCAGGGATGTTCCTTTGGTGAAGTTCTTCAAAAGTTGTTAAAAGAATTTAATTCCATCAAAAACTCTGGTTGCCGAGGCATTTGAAAATGGGAATCTTTAGTAATTCTATAAATATCTATAAAAATCTTCTTTTCCTAAACCAGTACTGGCCAATCAAGCTGAAACTTTGCAGGGATGTTCATTGGGAGAAGCTCTTCAAAAGTTGTTAAAAGAATTTAATTTCGTCAAAAACTCTTGTAGCCGCGGCATTTGAAAATGGGAATCTTTAGTAATTCTTTTAGTATCTTTAAAAATCTTCTTCTCCTAAACCAGTAGGCCAATCAAACTGAAACTTTGCAGGGATGTTCATTGGGTGAAGCTCTTCTAAAGTTGTTAAAAGATTATTATTATTCCGTCAAAAACTCTGGTTGCCGCGGCATTTGAAAATGGGAATCTATAGTAATTCTTTACATATCTTTAAACATCTTCTCCTCCTAAACCAGTAGGCCAATCAAGCTTAAACTTTGCAGGGATGTTCCTTTGATGAAGCTCTTTAAAAGTTGTTAAAAGAATTTCATTTCATGATAAACTTGTAACCGCGGCATATGAAAATTGGAAATTTTAGTAATTCTTTAAATATCTTTTAAAATCTTCTCCTAAACCAGTAGGCCAATCAAGCTGAAACTTTGCAGGGATGTTCATTGGATGAAGCTCTTTAAAAGTTGTTAAAAGAATTTAATTTCGTCAAAAACTCTGGTTGCCGCGGCATTTGAAAATGGGAATCTTTCGTAATTCTTTTAATATCTTTAAAAATCTTCTTTTCCTTAACCAGTAGGCCAATCAAACTGAAACTTTGCAGGGATGTTCATTGAGTGAAGCTCTTCAAAAGTTGATAAAAGAATTCAATTCCGTGAAAAACTCTGGTTGCCGTCGCATTTGAAAATGGGAATCTTTAGTAATTCTTTAAATATCTTTAAAAAATCTTCTCCTCCTAAACCAGTAGGCCAATCAAGCTGAAACTTTGCAGGGATGTTCCTTTGATGAAGCTCTTTAAAAGTTGTTAAAAGAATTTCATTTCGTGAAAAACTTGTAACCTTGGCATATGAAAATTCGAAATTTTAGTAAATCTTTGATGTTGTTTTTATCATAGACTACAAGGCCAAAGGCCTTTATATTTTGTAAAGAGCTTAATCATATGGTTCTCTACCAAGTTTTTAAATATTTAATCTCTGGGGTCAAAAATGGTCCCGCCCCTGAGGTCCAAAGTTTGGAAAAATTCTTAATAAGAGCAATTTCAAAAGGCTTCTCCTCTTAAACTATAAAGTCTAGGATATTCATATTTGGTATGTAGCATAACTTGATGGTTTTGTACTATATCACAAAAAGTTTTCATCCAAGGGTCAAAAACTGTCCTGACTAGGGGTCCAAAAATTTGGAAAAACGCAACATTTTAGTATGTTGAAAAAAAATTCTTCATTTTAAGGCGGAGGGCATTTATATTTTGAGTGTAGCATAGCCTGGCTGTTATCTATCAATTTTGATTAAATTATGCCTGTAGGTTAAAAACACCCCTTCCCTGGGTGTCCAAAGTTCGTAAAAATGCTCAATTAGACCATGTTCAACAGTCTTCTCCTCCCAATCTACAAAGTCTAAGGCATTGATATTTGATTTATAGCATAACCAGATGGTTCTCTCTTATGTTAGCTAAAATCTTAGCCCTGGGATAAAACATGGCACTGCCCCAGAGGTCCAAGTTTTGGAAAACACCCAATTAGAGCAACTTCAAAAGTCTTCTCCTTCTGGAATATAAGATGAAGGGCATTCATATTTGGTATGTAGCATGACTAAATAATTTTGTACTATGTTACAGGAAAATATGCTCGTAGGATAAAAAATGTTTCTGCGCCTGGGATTGAAAATTGCATAAATCGCATTGAAAGGACTCTTCTTAAATAGAAATGTAGAAATTGCTTGCTTTCTCACGATGCTTTTTTAAACCTTTTTCCCTGAGGGTGACAAATTCTGGGATAGTTCGGTAATGGATTAAACTATGAAGCCAAAGGAATTCATTTCATTTTAAAGCATTACTGGATTGTTTTGTACAAAGCCCAAAATCTTATATTTGTTTTATTTATTTTGCTCAAGTTGTGTCTTTTTTATACAAAAAAGTACTGTAATTTGCAGATGCCTCAGGTGAAGGACCATCATGGTCCTCTTGTCATGGTTTTAGACAGCTCCATGGTCACAGTTCAAGGTCATAGGTTGAAATAGACCTTTTCCATAGCAAAGCTCCTTCAATTATAGATGGATTTCAATATGACTTTGCACAATTGTTTGCTATGATGAGTAGATGTACCATTTGAAAAAAGAATCAGATTACTTTAAGGTCACAGCTCAAGGTCAAACATTGAAATTAAGCAATCCAGAGTATAGCTCCTTCAATTATGGAATCTTTTCGAAATAACTTTACACAATTATTCTCTATCATGGGTAGATCAGCTAAGATGTGCAGTTTGAAACAGATCTTCAGATAGCTCCAAGGTCAAGGTCACATCCTTAGGTTGAAAGTTAAGATTTAGGATGTCCAGAGCATAGCTCCTTAAATTATGGAGGGATTTTAACCCTTTCCTGTACAATCACTTGTTTTCATTACCGATAGGTTTTGTATTTGGGAAAACATTGCATGGAAAGAAGAAATTGCTTGTTACAAGCAATTTCTTCTTTCGCTACAATGATTTCTTCCCTTTACAGCGGTTACTTTTCAATTTAGATGCACTTTGATTTGTCGTCTACAGCCTCTTCTAAATTTGAGCAGTCTAAAATTTTGTTGAATGGGAAAGGGTTAATATGACTTGGCACAATTGTTCTCAATCATGAAAAGTTGCATCATTTGGAAAAACAACAACAACAAAAACAGATAGCTCAAAGGTAAAGGTCACCGCTCAAGGTCAAATGTTGAAAATAACCATGTCTAGACCAAATCTTCTATATTTTGGATGGATTTCCAAATAGCTTTACACAATTGTTCTCAATCACGAGTAGATGTGCAAATTGAAACAAACCCTCAGATAGCACCAAGGTCAAGGTCACAGCTCAAGGTCAATTGTGAAAATTTAGCATTACATATCATAGATCCTTCAACTATTGTTGGATTTACAAATTACTGTACATAATTTATCACTTTCATGAGTAGATGTACCATTTGAAAAATTTATTCATATAGTTCCAAGGTCAAGGTCACAGCTCAAGGTGGAACATTAAGATTAAGTATGTCCAGAGAAGAGCAATTATGGATTGATTTCAATATAACTTGGAAAAATTGTTTTCAGTCATGAGTAGATGTGCAGTTTGAAAAAAAAAACAAAAAAAAACGCTAAAGTGAAGGTCACAGCTGAAGGTCAAACATTAAAATTAATTAGGTCTGGAGCACAGCTCCAAAAATTACAGATTGATTTTGAAATAACTTTGCACAATTGTTCTATATTGTGAGTAGATGTGCCATTTGAAACAAATTTTCAGATATTTCAGGTCAAGGTCACAGTTCAATGATGTACGTTTAATTTGATATGTCTAGAAAAGGGGAATATGTACCCGCATCTGCGTCCGAACCTTTTTCCTGTTTAATTAATACTTTTGTGACAGAGCAATATTCAGGAAGCATAATCTGTCTCTGACGGCTCTTGTTATGAAAGGGATTCCAAAATAAGTTGATCCAGTGACACAATGCTCTACCTATTATGAATTATTGATTGAATACGGTTTAATGCCACTTTTAACAGTATTTAGGTCATATCAGGGCCTCAGGAGTACCTACTCATGGATTCCTAGTATTTCTCATAACAGTACTACCACTACATCTTTTCTGAATCTCCAGGTGCTCATCCTACATAGGTTTACGATCATCCACCCATTGATGGGAGACTAATGTCAGGATATTCACCACTGCCTGGGATGGAACCTAGGACCCCTTGACTAGGAGTCTAGGCGCTACCACTGCACTATGGCCTTGTCCTCTACCTATTTTGAATTAGCCCACATTCTCTACCAATTATACAGAATCAGTATATGGATTTTACAAATTGAAATTGACAGTTTAGGACAGGAAAAAGATTACAGAACAATACTTGACTGTTTGTTATTGGAGAAAGTAACTACGCGTGCATTATGGGATATTATGTTCCATTTAATATCAATCTGTATGAATCTGCAGTGAATATCAAAATGTCAAATCTGGAGTAACCCTTCCATTTAATGTAATGTTCATTCATACAGTGCATTATCTTCTGAATTTAACAGATCAACGCCATCAAGTCACAAAATTGATCAAGCAAACAAATCTTCAATTAAGACCAGGAGTAAACTTTGAACTCCAACATTGGTTGACATTTTTGTGAAGTATTTTTGTTGGTTTGTCAATTTAGATGTCGTAACTACAGCTCATTGAAGCTGCAACTCCTTTCAATTTAGACCAGTCTAAAATTTTGCCGTCTGGTAATGGGTCAAATATGGTGACATTTCATTTTATATCAGAAGAAAGGGAGCCTAGTGACAATTTCCTGTTTACCACTCTACATATCAAGAGAAAAGGGGCCTAGTTGACAATTCTCTTGAGTAAAAATTTTACTCAATCTTTCTCAAACTTCCTGAAAATATGTTTTGTTTTGAGAAGCTTCATTTGAAAATGTTGGTTTTCCATCCTAATGAAGTAAAAAGGAGCCTTAGTGGCAATATAAGTTTTACTGCTTCATTCACATACCTTTGCCTTTATAACCATTTAACTAGAAGAAAATATTTGTATTGTCATCAAATTTGAGTTGATCTATTGGTTTGAGATTGTGAGCTCATGTCAGCAATCTAGGGCTATCTTTGCGCCCTTGTTTGATAAATGAAGGACACTTATATGCCACACTATTCTTGGGCATGGTTATGTTAGAAAAATAAAATATACAACATAGAAGAAATATATTGGTAAATTAAGCAAACCTATGGCTTATCTGCTAGACACCAATATGACTTAATAATTAGTCGGTGGAATGCATGGATTATGGGTGCCTGTAATACATTGTTTGGGACCCACCAAGATATTGACAACTATTCTTCGATATCAGATGGTAGTAGAGACAGTAATAAGTCTCTAATGCTATATTGGCTGCTACAAAACAAGCAGTCAGCAGATTTCAGAAGAAAATACTATTTTGTCAGCAAACACCAATTACTGTATAGTATATTGCCAAATATTATTAGTCTCTGACACCACCAATGATTCCATCAACACTCAGTATGAACCCATTGGCAGGAACCAGTTGCTAACATGTCTTAGTGTTTATTTGACAGTAGCTTCGGCTTAGAATCTCAGTTTGAGATTTACGTCTTAAATGCTGAGACAAGGGAGAAATCCTTCAGATGAGTGTTGTATGTCATCTTTTTAAGAAAAAAAGAAGAAAAAGTGGTGTATGGTTGTTACTAATACAACATGACAGTTGGTGATACATATGACTGGATACCTTAAACTTTATTATATAGTTCACTGAATAAGTAAATATATGTTAGTATGTGGTAAAATTATGATGGGTGACATCTAGAGACCGGGATATTATCTTGGTTATGGAAGCTTTCATTTTAGATATTATGTCAGTGTTTATTTAACCTGCTATCTATCTGTCTAGATGCCAATGACCCGCAGAAAGAAGTTGTCAAAAAGAAAAAATGAGGGTGAGCACTATTATTATCATTTTCTCAAGATGATTGTTATTTTTGCAGCAAGTAAAACTAACAAGGCTTACATTTTTAAACTGAGTATAGCATGTAAAATAGGAAAGACCAAACTCATTACCAGAGGGCAAAATTTCAGTCTTGTCTTAGTTGCAGATGACAATTTACTGTTTATGGAATTTCAAAAGTTTTTGTCCAGAGGTAGAAAACATTATGTTTAATGAAGAAATTACAATCAATTGTAACAAGCCATTTCTTCTTTTTTCACAATGTTTAACAAAGCTGTCTTTCTTTAGCTGTGTGAAAAAACATGATTGTCTGGAATGGATTAAGAAAAATTATTTGTTGCATCGAATGATTCATAAACAGACCACAGGTAAGGTCTTATGTCAGTGTCAATCTGTTGGTTATCCTAGAACATTAAAATGAAAAGTAAATAATTATCATACCACATTACCTTAGGTATTATTAACTTTATGTTGAAATCACACCACAAATCGTGGGTGCACAAGTAATTGTGTCATAACTATAGCTTAAGTATTTGGCTAAAATGTCTTTTGGCGGGAATGTTTTCTCCATGAAATCTCGGTCAAGTTTGATAATTAGTCACATTGGGTAATAACCTAGGTCAAATCTCAGAAAAACCTTGTGTGCGTTCTAGAAGCCATTTGGTCAGAATATTTGTCTTAATGAAATCTCTGGCAAGTTTGATATTGGATCACATGGGATCAAAAACTAGGTCAAAGTCAAATTTTCATAAAGCCTTGTGTGTAGTCTAGGGGACACATTGTCTTGATATTGCGTCTGTATGTTTTTCTTCATGATATCTTGGATGCCACCATCATAGCGCAGTTGGTAGCGTTTCAGACTCCCAAACTTCAATAGTAGGGTGTCATGGGTTTGATCCGTGGCGGCGGCACATATCCTTTCCGACATTTGTCTCCCACCTATGGGTATATAATTGTAAACCTAAGTTAGATAGCAGCTGGAGGCTTGGAAAGGATGTAATGGTAGGACTGATGCGAGATATACCAGGAATCCAATGTTAGGTACTCCAGCCGCTGCTATATGACTGTCAAATTGTCAAAAGCGGCATTAACCCTTGTCATGCTGAACCCGGAATATTCCGGTTTAGGCAGGAGGTGTAGACTAAGATCAGACTGCACTTATGTGCAGGCTGATCTAAGTCTATACCTCCTGCTCATACTTTTCCTTCCCGAGGTGTTTATGAGGTTGATTTCTAAAAGAAATATTGATTTTTAAACAATAAGTTCTATCAGTGCTTTCAGTCCTTTGATTTGACTGCAATTCAGTAAGGTAATTTATACAGCATGACAAGGGTTAAATCCCATTCAAACAAACAAACATAATGTCTTGGTCAAGTTCAATATTGCATCACATTGGATCAAAAACTAGGTCACTAGGTCAAATCTAAGAAAAACTTTGTGTGCACATTTTTGGCCCAAGTGTCTTGATATATGATTAGAATGTTTTTCTCAATAGAATCTATTCTTAGTCCATTATTGGGTCACATAAGGTCAACTTATTCAAATCTAGAAAAACTTGTGTGCACTCTCAGGGCTTTTTTAGCTCAAATATTTGATACTTGTTTCAGAATGTTTGAGTTCATGAATTCTTGGTCAGAATTTAAATTTTGATTACATGGGATCACAAACTAGGTCATGAGGCTGAACATCAAGATATGGTTGTATGATCTCTAGAGGCCAAATATTTGGTTTGAATGCCTTCATATTGGGTCAATATGTTTTTTTTCCATACGTTTGCCAGGATTTGAAATTTTGTTTTTAACTTGGCTATTTTCGGAGAAAACCTGGGATATTGTCATCACCTAGGCGTTGTTGGCGTTGGCGTGACAGACTTTAACCTTGGTCATATCTCTGTTGTTATTGAAGATATCCTCATGAAACTTGGCATGGGTATTGACCATCACAAAAGCCATCTGGACTATCTAGGGGATAACTCTTTAAGCATTTTTGTAAGAGTTATGTCCCTTTCTTGACTTAGAATTTTTGCATTATCCAGCACCTGCAGCTGAGTGTTGGCACACGTGGGCCAACAAGATCTTGCTAATAGATGACTTTTGGCTGACATTGGGTCACTGGCGCTTTGATTACTTCTGCAGTCATCAACTCAGGTGAGCGATTAAGGACCAAGTGGTCCTCTTGTTTTATGGTTTGATGTAGAAAAAAAATATGGAAAATGAAGAAATTAATTTCAACATGCGTTTTCTTCATTTTCCACATTGGTTTCAAAAGCTTTCTTGTTTGGGGGGGGGGATGGGTTAACATTTCAAAAATGCAAAGTTTTGGGTGTAGCCAATGGTAGATCTGGTAGGCTTGAATAGACAGATTTAGAGCAGCAATTGTAATTGACTGAAATCAGCTTTATGTTTTATGTAATAGTTTAATTAGCTGAAATAATTAGCTGGGTGTAAAGTTATAAAGTCAATTACTCTCGTGTTAATGAACATTTTAAAATACTTGAAAGCTGTTAAAGCAGGTTTATTGCTGAGTTTGGTATGGTAATGGCTGTTTCCGTTTCTTTGAGAGGTAATTAAGTGTTTTGTATTTATTTTCAGATTTATTTGAAGAAAGATTCTTATGTCTGATAGCCATTGTCAAATGGCAAAATTTCAGACTTGTCAAAATTTAAAGGGGATTGACTTGAGAATGCAAAGTATATTTAAAATATACAAAGGCAGCTGTTACAAGAAATATCACCTCTTTCCACAGGTTTCAACAGTTGATCTAATCTTATTCAATGTAATGCAGGATTGGTTGGTAATGGTTTTGCCTCTGCCTCAGATAGCCCTGATGTCCAAGTTACTTTAATGGATCCAGGAAGCTCTTCTGATATTCCAGCTATATACCATTTTAGGGATAGGTATTCTTGATTTTTATCTGAGCAAAAATACCTGGCATCATAGAGCAGTTGGTAGTGCATCAGACTCCCAATCTTCAATTTTGGGGTGTCATGGTTTTGATCCCCGGTGGCGGCACATAGCCTTTCTGACATTTGTCTCCCACCTATGGGTTTATAATCGTAAACCTAAGTTGGATAGCAGCTTCAGGCTAGGAAAGGATGTAATGATGTGAGATAAACCTTATCCATTGTTGGGTACTCCAGTTGCTATTTGTTAAAAGCGGTGTTAAATCCTATTCAAACTAACAAACAAACTAGATAATTTAGAGATGTCACTCATCCAGGATAGTTCTATAGATATTTTAGTGATGTGACTGATCCAGATATTTTGTGATGTTACTGATCCAGGATAGTTCTACGGATACTTTAGTGTTGCGACTGATCCAGGATAGCTCTATAGATATTTTAGTGATGTGACTGATCCAGGATAGTTCTATAGATATTTTAGTGATATGACTGATCCAGGATAGTTCTAAAGATATTTTAGTGATATGACTGATCCAGGATAGGTCTACAGATATATTAGTGATGTGACTGATCCAGGATAGTTCTACAGATATTTCAGTGATGTTACTGATCCAGGATAGGTCTACAGATATTTTAGTGATATGACTGATCCAGGATAGTTCTATAGATATTCTAGTGATGTGACCGATCCAGATATTTTGTGATGTTACTGATCCAGGATAGTTCTAAACATATTTTAGTGATGTCACTGATCCAGGATTGGTCAAGATATTTTTTGATGTTACTGATCCAGGATAGTTCTACAGATATTTTAGTGATGTGTCTGATCCAGGATAGTTCTATAGATATTTTAGTGATGTTACTGATCCAGGATAGTTCTAAACATATTTTAGTGATGTCACTGATCCAGGATTGGTCAAGATATTTTTTGATGTTACTGATCCAGGATAGTTCTATAGATATTTTAGTGATGTTACTGATCCAGGATAGTTCTACAGATACTTCAGTGATGTGACTGACCCAGGAAAGTTCTAAACATATTTTAGTGATGTCACTGATCCAGGATTGGTCAAGATATTTTTGTGATGTTACTGATCTAGGATAGTTCTATAGATATTTTAGTGATGTCACTGATCCAGGTTAGGTCAAGATATTTCAGTGATCTCACTGATCCATAATAGGTCTAGATAATTTTGTGATGTTACAGATCCAGTATAGATCTTTATATATTTCAATGATGTAACAGATCCAGGGTACTTCTTTAGATATGTTAGTTATATAATTGAGACAGGCTATATCTCTTTAAATATTCTTATTATAATGATTGAGTAGATGTGTAGATAGTAAAGTTTTATATCTGATCCAGGATAGTTCTTTAGCTGTTAAAGTTATATAATTGATTCAGTGCAGTTTCTTCATTTACCTCAGTTATACTTTCTTCCTCATAAGTTTAAGCCTTGGCACAAAGGTAACATCCTTTCTATCATAATTATTACAATGTTACTTTAATGTTGAGGTAACATCATTTGTTCTTTAGTCATTACCAGATAGCAAGAATTTAGAATGGTCCAATTGAAGGAAGTCACTGATTACTATTTTCAGTTGACAGAACTTCATCTTTTTTTGTCTTTTAAGGTAGAATTTCGATAGAATGAGAAGAAACAACAAGATCTGGTTAATTGCTATGTCCTCCAAAGTATAAATTGACAAATAGTGCAGAGGCATTGAGTAAGCCTCAAGATTGCGGGTTTGAGTCCGGGGCTAACCACACTAACAAAATAATTGTTTTTAGGACGAGACATTAAACTGAGGTCATAGGTGGGGCTCCCAGTAGTTTTTTCCTGTACCCTGGCACTATCCCAACAACATTTAACAGCCAACAGGTGCTTGTGTGGGATATTGGCAAATGGGTAACTGCTACAGTAGCAACAAATAAACAAACATACGTACAGAGGTGTTGATCCTGACTAGAGCTTTACCATTGGCACACAGCATAGACTAAAAGCTGCTGTCCTCAAATGCGTTGCCTCTCCAATTTTCAAATCTTCAATTCCTGCATGTATTTGTTGTCCTTGGAGAGACATCCTTTATTTCTTGATCAATTCATTCCTCAAAGGAATCCAAAGCATCTAATTGGTCATCTGATACCAACTGATTAATTCATAAAGACCTAATATATCTGTAAGAATATCCAACCAATGGTATACTGTATGGTCATATCATTATCCTTCGAAGATAATGTTTTGCAAAACTTATTTAATAAGGAAACTGTTGCAGATATTTTTGTGTGATGTTTGTCTTCTTTTACCTGTTGTCTGTTGTTGTCAATATTTACCTTGGGACACTCTAGAGGCTACAGCTTCTGGTAAATTATCCTTTAAAGATGACACAATATTTGTGATGATAAGTTCAAAATTGGTTCACTCAAGGTAAAAAACTAGGTTACCATGAGGACAAGTGGTGGGAAAAACCTTATCGGCTCCCTGAAGAGGCCTCTTTTATGCTCTGTCAATCTAAAATTGCAAATCAGAATGTCAAGCATACTACATTTCATTTAACAATCAGGTTTGCAATTACATACAATGATATTTAAGGATACGCTTTAATCCATTCCTAGATGACAAAATTTTTGGACTGGTCAAAATTGTAAGATGTTGGAGACAACAATAATTAGTTGTTGACATTTAAAAATCTTTGACATTTGGGGGTAGAAAACATTGATAATTAAGAAGGAGTTGCATGTATCAATTTTGTTGTCCATGATGTTTTCCAAAACCTTTTCCTTGAAGTGCATATAAAAGGGGGATTGTGTGGGAATGGGTTAAATAATTGAGAAAGCTTACAAATTATAATGCATGCATGAACTCTGGTTGGTAAAATTGCTGTCTAAGCTAAAATCACCCATATCTGAGATCAAAATGGTTTGTTTGTTTGAATGGGGTTTTACGCCGCTTTCAACAATCTTTCAGTTATATCGCGGCGGCTGGAGCACCTAACAATGGATTCCTGGTATTTCTCACACCAGTACTACCATTACATCCTTTCCTAGCCTCCAGCTGCTATCCCACATAGGTCTACGATTATCAACCCATTGGTGAGTGACAAATAGTCGGAAAGGATGAGTGCCGCCGTCGGGAATCGAACCCGGGACCTCGAGATTGACAGTCCGACGTGCTACCAACTGCGCTATGACGGCGGCTGAGATCAAAATGGTGCTCTCCAGGTCATGCACATTGAACCCAACTATGACTGAAGTGTCTTCATGGACAAGATATTTACCCATTACCATTGTATTAAGTAATTTCTTTCTTCACAATATTTTTTACTCCAGAACAGAAAGATTTCTAAAATTTCATCCAGGAAAAAATGTCATCTGTAACTTCTTTCAATTTGGACCAGTCTAAAATGTTGTGGTGTTGGAATTGGTAAAATTGTCAGATGCAACTTCTTTGATTTTGGACTGTGTAAAATTTTGATGTCTTGTATTGGGTTAAAAGCAAAATGTAAAGAAACATCTGACTTTAGTGGAATGTAATTGCATTGGAGGTAATAGTTTCTGCTGGACTAAGTAATATTTTGCCTCCATTGAAAAGGAGATAATGTACTGGTCTTAGTAAGTAGCTGCATGAATTACAGCCCTTGTTGAAAATATCACCATTGGAAAATACATGTATTTCCAGACAAGTACAAACTGAAAGGAGTTGCAGAGAAAATTTTAGTTCATGAGTTTGTCAATTTGATTTTTTTTTATCAGGGAAGAAAACCTGGAAAGTGAAGAATATGTTATTAGCCATTTCTTGACTTTCCACCATGCATTTCAAAGCGTTTTCTTGAGGGTCATAAAAAGGCTTGATTATGTAGGGAAAGCCACTAAAGTCATCTGATAGAGACATACTGGTATGCAAACCCCTTTAGCTTTGTCATCATTCTCAAATTGACAAAAAGTTAGGAATGTTCACTATTGATTGATTTGTCCCTCTGTCTTTGTTACTTGCTCTGGTCAGTGTGGTTTAACCCTTTCCTGTTCAATTGCTAGTTTTTATTGCCCTGTGATTTTATAGTTGAGAAAACATTGTAGAAAAAGAAGAAATTGCTAGTGACAAGCAATTTCTTCTTTTTCCACAATATTTTTTACCCAACTGAAAGGTTATTTTCCAAATTTAACAATTTAAGGCTTACGTAATTTTAGATATTTTCAAAACTTTCTTAGAAAAAAATGAAAAAATTGTTACATTTTACACAAAGTTTCCCAATTGTTTTTCTTGAAGGGCGTCCAAAAGTGTCATTGTGTGGAAATGTTAATTGCTTGGGTTATACAGTTTTAACCTTTTTTTGACACAATCACGCTTTTTGACAATCATCAAGAAAAAAGCTTTTGAAAACATTATGGAAACTAATTCAATAAAAGCAATTTCTTCATTATTCACAATGCTTTTTAATCCAAAAAGTCAAAGATTTTTAAAATTTTCATCAACTTGTGTCTTCAACATCTTTGAGATTGGACCATTTTGAAATTCTGTCATTTGGTAAAGGGTTAAGGATATTTAATCATCACGAAGGGTGATAAAAATTATGCATACCATACTTTTCTAGAGATATGCAATTTTGTTTGTACAGTTTGTAAATTTGCCAGTGGGAATGAGGAATTTATGCAGTGGAGTAAACCAGTTTGACTGTTTGTTTATTACATGTATCAGTATGATTCTCTATTTCACTCTGCTCCCCTAGTATGGTTACACTCGTGTCTGTTTTTGCCTCATTAAATAAGGAGCAAAAAGGGCCCAATTTTGCAGTCTATGGCTCCTCCCAAAAGTTTCGTTGGGCCTTAAATCTTAGTCTGTCTTAAAGAGCAGTCTTTGGTTTTGAATTACAGGCCAGGAAAATGGTATCATTAGGGATAAAAAATTTCCCAAATCTTCATTGAACACATCCACCCATGAAATTCTTTAGACTCGGAAGTGAAAGTCTTGTAGGGTATCACCTTAAAATGTCAGTTTCTACAATACGATAGGTCAGTGTGAAACTGTTGTAACTGCCTATTTGTTTATAGGCATTTACAACTGTTTAACGCTGACCCATTGAATAGTTCCCAGATAAATCACATGCGCGACATGCAGCAGTGATCTCTCACTCTGCAGAACCTATCACCTAAAATCAAATGTTGAAACAGCATGACAAAAGGAGGATATCAAACTTTCTTAATGGACTACTTTAAGGTACAACCATGCGGAAGAAATTCCGGAATGGAGTTGATCCATATGTTAAACAGAAATAGTGGTACTTCATTTAAGTTGGATTTGTGTATACACTCTCTAAGTCCAAAATCTCCATGTCAGAAATACAATTATACTGATTTTCATATCATTGCTGTGTGAGCAAAATGTCATAACTTCAAATTAAACTGATTTTCATATTGTGGGTGAGCCAGCAAAATGTCATAACTACAGCTTTATTAAAGCTGGAGTTATATAACCTTTTGCTCGCACACTGATGATATCTCATAAATTTTGATAAAGCAGCAATCATTTTAGAGATTTTTTACTAATATGGACGCAAATAAAAAATCCATTTAAAACTGAATAAGCAAAGGGAATCAATTCACATTCAAGTTTAAATGATTTCCAAGACAAGGTATGCTGAATTGTTTGTCCTTCCCTTTGAGATATGTGTACTGCGTTCAAGGCATATATTGCTACCGCAGTCAAAGTGCTGTTGGTAGCGCATCAGACTCCTAATCTTCAATAATCTTCAATTTCTTTCCGAAATTTGTCTCTCAACATTGGGTTGATAATGGTAAACCTAAATTGGAAAGCAGCTGGAGGCTTGGAAAGGATGTAATGGTAGTACTGATGAGAAATATCAGGAATCTATTGTTAGGTGCTCCAGCCGCCATGATTTGACTGAAATACTGTTGAAAGTGGTGTTAAACTCCATTCAATCAATCAAAGCATATATTGCCTTCATTATAGACAACCTCTGCTATTTTTTCATATTTATGCCCCCCACCACTTAATAAGGGGGGGGCATATAGATTTGCCTTTGTCCATCCATCCGTACTTCCGTACTTCAGTCCTTCCATCCTTCCTACCATCCTTCCGTCCGTCCCGAAATTGTCCGGGGCATATCTCTGAAAGCATAGTAAATATCAACTTGAAACTTCATAGATGGATAGACCTCATTGAGGAGAAGTGCAGTGCACAAGAACAACAACTGTTGCTTGAATAATTTTGGAGTTATTGCCCTTTGTTATTCTAAAAACTTACATTTTGTCCGGGGTATATCTCTGAAAGTATAATAGCTATCAACTTGAAACTTCACTGGTGGATAGACCTCATTGAGGAGAAGTGCAATTCACAAGAACCACAACTCTTGCTTGCATAATTTTGGAGTTATTACCCTTTGTTTTTTTAAAGACTTACATTTTGTCTGGGGCATATCTCTGAAAGTATAATAGCTATCAACTTGAAACTTCATCGATGGAAAGACATCATTGAGGAGAAGTGCAGTGCACAAGAACCACAACTCTTGCTTGCATAATTTTGGAGTTATTGCCCTTTGTTATTTTAAAGACTTGCATTTTGTCTTGAGCATATCTCTGAAAGTATCATAGCTATCAACTTTAAACTCGTCAGGTGGATAGACCTCATTGAGGAGAAGTGCAGTGCACAAGAACCCTAATCCTTGCTTGCATAATTTTGGAGTTATTACCCTTTGTTATTTTAAAGACTTACATTTTGTCCGGGGCATATCTCTGATAGTAAAATAGTTATCAACTATAAACTTCACAGGTGGATAGACCTCATTGAGGAGAAGTGCAGTGCACAAGAACCACAACTCTTGCTTGCATAATTTTGGAGTTATTGCCCTTTGTTATTTTAAAGACTTGCATTTTGTCTTGAGCATATCTCTGAAAGTATAATAGCTATCAACTTGAAACTTCATCGATGGATAGACCTCATTGAGGAGAAGTGCAGTGCACAAGAACCCCAATTCTTGCTTGCATAATTTTGGGGTTATTTCCTTTGTTATTTTAAACACTTACATTTGTTATTATCAAAGCTACCGGTGGGGGCATCTGTGTCCTGTGGACAAAGCTCTTGTTTCAGATATGCTTCTCAATCATATTGACTATCTTTGATCCCCCACAATCCTTTTGATCCCTACTTCCTTTCCATTAGTTTTGGGATGATTGTAAGCCTATGTAGGATGAGCAGCTGGAGATTTTGAAAGGATGTAATGGTATTATTGGTGTGATAAATACCAGGGTCCATGGTAAGGTGCTCCTACCTTCACGACATGACAAAACACTGTGAAAAGTGGCCTTACATGCCATTTGAATAAAAGCAATTTTTAGCTTTGTTAATCATTACACAATTACACCTGACTTTAGCTCCCATCTTTAGAGAAGATAGACCCATTATCAGACGGTAAAATTTTAGACTGATCCAATTCGAAATTATTGCAGACAACAATTCTGATGATGGACTTTTAAAATTCTTTGTCTTTTAGGGTGGAAAAAAGTTTGGACAATGAAGAAATTGCTTGTTGCAAAGCTGTCTTCTTGAAAAGCATGATTATGTGAGAGTGGGGTTGCATTTATGCTCGGGTCAAGACTGCAGATGCTGTTTCAAGTTGTCTATCCATAAAGAGTTCACATATATAAATGAGCTACTTACTCTTGTCTTGCACTTGTATCCTCAGAAATATAATTTACATTGATTAATTGTTCTGTCTCATAAAGTGTATTAGTAATAATAAAACCATGATAAATGTGATTTTTTTATGATATCATTATGCTGAATTATTTCTTGTTATTTTCATGAGCAAAATGCTCTTTTTTTTTAACATTTAAATAATTTTCTTTAATACTTGCTTCTTTCTTATTAATGTTATGCTTACAAGATCAATTTTTAGTACTACTTTATTGAATGCTTTAACTTTATAGCTGCACTTTACATTACATTTTAGATCTGGATGAGAAAAGAGGAACAACTCTGGTTGATCTACGCAAGATAGAAGGATGTGGACTGGGCCTCATTATAGCAGGTTGTTACACTATTGTTTGATACATAAATTGACCAAGTGGGGATGTCAATCAAGGAATCAATTAACCAATCAAATCATTCATTCACCCCGGATTTGAGCATTGAACTCTGACATAGGCCACCATTTATGTGAAACATTTTTGTTTGTTTGGCAACTTAAATGTTGTAATTACAGCTTATTTAAGCTTTGATTATGATGTTTATGACTAACCATTCTATGAATGCATTTTCCAAAATAATTTATTTCATTCCTTTTTTTTACGCCCCTCAAGAAAAAACTCAAGAATATATTATGTAAAATAAGGAAATAATGCTTGTTACAAGTAATTTCTTCATTTTCCTGAATGTTTTCCAAAGCTTTCTCTTTAGGCGTTGAAAAAGCAGGATTGTGTGGGAATTGGTTTATTTTTGTTTTAATCCTCAGTCACCAGTACATTATCTCAGACAACATGTGCCTTTTGAAGCTGGCACTTTTAGGGATCTCAATTTTGTTGTTGACAGAACAATGATAAGAGAAAACCAGATATAATTGTAACATAGAAGATTATATTAGATTGTGGGAGGACAGTAACAGATAGATTTTAGAGTTTTTAAGCAATATAACATGACAGGCAACATGTCATTTCCAATCAAAATAACTCTGCCCCTCCCAACAAGCACCTGTTCATGGATGCAAACCTCTCTACCCTTGTCCTGGTAGCTCATTAACCCATTCCTACACAGTGGCGCTTTTTGAAGTCCCCTAAAGAAAAATAGTTGGGAAAAACATTATGTAAAATGAATAAATTGCTTGCAACAAGCAACTTCTTTGTTTTGAAAATGTTTTCTGCCAAAAAAGTTGAAAAAGTCAAAAATTTCTTAAAGTTAGAAATTGTTGTCTGCAACTTCTTTGAATTTGGACCAGTCTGAAATTTTCTTGTGTGATAATGGTTTAACTGTCAACAAAATTCAGAATTTATGGATACAAATTTTTTAACACTTGCCATGCTGAGTAAAATCTTCTGCAGAACTGTATAAAAATCAAAGAGCTGATAGTACTAGAGGTTCTGATTGAGGAGTACTAGAGGTTCTGATTGAGGGTTAATATTGACTGAGAATTTATCTCATAACAACCCTCGCTTTACAGGGACAGGAGGAGGATTAGACAAAAATCAGGCTTTATGTTTGTGCAGGCTGACCTTCTTCTGTACCCCTTGCCATAACACAAATATTGCAGTGACAGCACAACAAGGATTGAGACAGTGCTTGACATTGTACTAAAACGTTTTAGAATTCATGTGTTGTGAAAATATCCAAAAGATCATTCATTATTATGTTTACATCAAGCTGTTAATAAGAAATGTTTGTCATGCAAAATGATATCTATTTTGCGTCGAATTAACCCTCGTCATGCTGAAACAGGGATATTCCTGTTTTGGCAGGAGGTATAGACAAAGATAAGTCTGCACATATGTGCAGTCTGGTTTTAGTCTACACCTTCTGTTTTTCATTTTTAAACCAGAGTTGATTATAATATCAATTTCCTTAGAAGTATTAACATACAATAATTGTATCCAGTACTACCAGTCCTTTGATTTTAATGCGATTCTGAAGAGGATTTTATTCAGCATGGCAAGGGTTAAATTCTTGTCAACATTTTGTGTACACTCACGAGACCACAATTTTGTCTTTAAACTTAGTCAGAATGTTTGTGTGACTAGTCCAATATTGGGTTATGTGGGGTCAAAAATAAGGTCACTAGGTCAAATCTAAGGAATACCTTGTGTGCAGTCTAAAGAGGGCATATTTTTGCATTAAACACCTACAAACCATGTCTGAGTTATTGTCTTAATAATCTCTCTGTCAAGTTTCATATTAAGTCAATGTCTTCTTAATATCTCAAGTTAGATATTGAGTCAAATTGGGTAAAAAAGTGAGTCCCTAAGGTCAAATCCTAGAAATACTGTTTGTGTGCCTTAGAGGGCATACCTTGGTCTGAAATGTTTTGATATAATGTTGAGAATGCTATTGCTCATTAAAGTCAATTTTGATATTGAGTCAACTTGTTGGAAAATAGGATTATGTCGCATCTTAAAAAACCTAGCGTGCACTCTAAGAGTGCACATTTTTACCTCAAAAATCTTAATTCTTAGTCAAAATGGTCAAAACACATTGGTCAAGATTGATATCTGGCCTGATTTGGTAAAAAAGTAGGTAATTTGGTCAGATTTTAGAAATACCTCTTGTGCACCTTATAATATTATAGAGGGCCTATCTTTTCCTCAAAAGTCTTGATATTTGTTAAGAAATATGTCTTCATGATATCTTGGTGAAGTGTGATATTGAGCAAACTTTCAAAAATAAGGTCCCCCTCAAAGGATTTCTAGTTTCTTGAACCAAAGTTCAGGAACTATGAGGTCCTAGGACTTAAGGTCTTGAACTCAAATTCTTAAGTTCTAGAATTTGCAGAGTTCTTGAACCAAGATCCAACCAAAATCTTGAACCTTTGACAAGTGTTAGAATTCAAGTTCTGGAAGTTCAAGAAAAGTTGTAGAACCTCCAAAGTAAGTTCCTTAAGTTCTAGAAAAGATTATCTAGAAATTGAAAACTAGTTCTTGACCTTTTTCATAGGGGTTAAATTTTAGAAGCACCTTGTTTGCCATCTAGAAGGCATCTTTTTTGCCTCAAAAGTCTTGAGATTAGGCTTGAATGTATGACTTCTTAATCCTAGTCATGCTGAACCTGGAATGTTTCTATTTTTGGCAGGAGGTATAGGAGGTATTTGTAATTTCATCAACTAAAAATTGTCGTCTGCAACTTCTTTGAATTTATAAAAGTCTAAAAAATTTTGAATGGTAATGAGTAAAAAAGATTTGACAAAATTGTCTGATAATCATTAGTTGTGATATCAGTAGGGTACATTCGACATTCCATAAAATTATAAGTGAGTTATCACAGTCATCATGATCAATGGTTATCCATGATTTTATCTTTATACGTGTCTCATAAAAAAGTTTCATTATTTCCGTTATGATCTTGTCAATTTCTAATAAAACACATTAGTCACTGAGTCATGCTGTTTCAGTACTTTCAAGGTATGCATCAAAATTTGATAACATTCTACATACATATATAACAGTTGAAAACATGGCCAGTTTATAGTCAAAACAAAATACTTAAGAGATCAAGAGAATATTTTTTGTTTTCATGGAGGTATTATACAAAAAACTAATCACATTGTATGAATGCGCTTCGCATATTCATACAATGTGATTAGTTTTTAGCTCATCTGAGCATGAAGTGCTCAAGTGAGCTATTGTAATCACATTATGTTTGTCCATCCGTCATGTGTTGTCCGTCAACAGTTTCTTTACACATCATCTCCTCTCAAACCACTGGGCCAATTTGAACCAAATTTGGCAGAAATGTTCCTGTTTAGCAGGTCCCCTTTAAAAATAGCTAAAAAAATCTGTTAAAAACTATGGTTGCCATGGCAGCAAAAGTGAAATTTTAAAAAAATCTTTAAAAATCTTCTTCTCCTGACCCAGGAGGCATAAAGCCTTGATAATTTGCATGAAACATCAGTATATTGACTTTTTTCATAATAGCTAAAATCATGACCCTTGGGTCCCTAGGGTGTGTGTATGTGTTATATGCACGAAGCATCAGTATATTGACCTTTTTCAAAATAGCTAAAATCATAACCCTCGGGACCTAGGGGGGGGGGTGTTATATGCATTAAGCATCAGTTCAATGACTTCTTTCTTATTTCTAAAATTTTAACCCATGGATCAAGAGGGAGGGAAAAAAGTTCTCATCTCAAATTTGCCCTAAAGCCTTAAAATTTGTAATTTAGACTTTTGGTTCCCAGGTACAGAGCCAATAAATGTATAAAGCATAAAGTATGGCCAACTTGTTTCATAATCCTAACCTAATCATGAAATTAGACTGTTGAAAGAAAAAAGAGCCTTTATCTCAGGTGAGCGCCCCAGTGCCAACGGCCCTCTTGTTTCCTTTCATACCTTCATGAAAACAAAAACTATTCTTACATACAATATGATTGGTTTTTTAGTTTCAAATCTCAATAAAACAAAAAATATTCTTTTCATTTCTTATTATTTAATGATATAAAGTGAAAAAATAAAATATTTCACAAAATTAATTTTGATACATTTTTAATGGATATTTTTTGTCCGTAAGCATAAAAAATTGTGCGAGCTCAAAATTTTGTTCATGGAAGTTTGAATAATTTTTTGGCCAATCAGAACACTTGTTTCTGATAGACGAAACTTAACATTAGATTATTTGTCAATAAGAAACAGACCTTTTTGGGAAATTTATAGCTTTCTGGCCTCACTCACTCAACTCGGACATTGCAGTCTGTGTGAGTTTTCAAAGGGCTTAACCCATTAAAAGTTAAAAGTTTTGGGTTTATAGTCTTTTTCTATGCTTTGCATAATAAAACGACTCTACACTTTAACCCCGATCATTGGATTGCAAGTCTGCTGTTAACATACAGCACCAATGGTAGCCACAGCGCATTGGCTTACAATCCTCACAGGTACCCATTTATACGCCTGGGTGGAGAGGAGCAATGTGGAGTAAGTTTTTTGTTCAGAAAAATTCTATGGTCCGAGCGGGATTCGAACTCCGGACACTCCGACCCCTAGTTCCACGTCCTACCACTAGACCACGGAGCCCCGAGGTGAGTTTTTACCAGACAGCAGAGCCAGAGGTTTGTCAATTCTTAGTGGATTGGCATAATTTTGTTGTCTAGCAATGAGTCACTATTAACCCTTGTCATGCTGTATAAATTACCTAATTGAATCAAAGGGCTGAAAGCACTGATAGAACTTGTTGTTCAAAAATCAATATTTCTTTTAGAAATCAATTTTATAAACAACTAAGGCAGGAAAGTACAAGCAGGAGGTATAGACTAAGATCAGACTGCACTTATGTGCAGGCTGGTCTTGGTCTACACTTCCTGCCAAAACCGGAATTTCCAAATTCAGCATGACAAGGGTTAATCTAAATTGTAAGCATAATATCAAAATTTATAAAAACAATCAAAAGCAAATTCAGAAATTTTGATAATTTGTTTGACAGATGGATAATTGAACCATATTTGTAGCATCATATATTATGGTTTTGAACATGAGAAAATACAACAGTTTGAATACTGTGAGAAATGGGTGGAGTCACTCTGAAAATGAAATAATCTCATTCAAGATTTTATCAGGAGTATGGATTATGTTAGTTTAGTGATATGAATTGCTAAAAGGTGCAATCTTACTTCTGCAAATTTCTATGCCAGCTATATTAATTAATGCATTAAATACTGTCTATCAATTGCACAATTTTCCCACAGAAAGAAAAAAAACTTTAAAAAAACACTGCTGAAAGCAAAGAAATTACCATCAACACATTACCATTTAATATCACGCCCCTGTGAAATGATAATGAATAAAAATTTGTGAAAGAGGAGAAATGGGTTGTGACAAGCCATTTCTCCTTTTTCCACAATGTCATTTTTTTTTGAAAATTACTCACACTTTTTGACCTGCCATCTGCAACTGGGGATGAGTTCATTGTTTGAAAGATAAATGGACTAACTAGGTCTGTTATTTAAAAAACAACAAGATTGTAGTGGCAAGTTGATATTTTATATTCAGAACAATATACATTTTGTACTTTCACACCATATCAAGCATTGTGGAAAGAAAAGAGAATGCTTTTTGTGTGTGATTCAATGAGCCATATCTGAAACACAACCAAAGAATTGCTTTCTTTCTCATTAAGTTTGTCTCCACAAAGTATTAATGATTTGCTTTCTATCTCATTAAGTTTTTTGCAAGAAAAAATCTTCAAAAATTCCTATGTTCTGATTTTCATGATTGAATATCAAGAATGTACTAGCATTTGGTTGTTTTTAATTGTATTTGTAGACTTTTCCTTCTGTTTTTTTTTCCACTTATTCTCTGTTTTTTTTTCCACTTATTCCCATTCCAATATTAAATGTGAAAAAATTAAACGGCCATGCCTTCTAGTTGTAACGATGGTCCATTTTTAATGATATTTATCATATCATGAATGAAATGGTCACATTCTGAAATATGGCAGTCACATGAGTTTGCAAAACAAGCACACAGTTGATATATAGATCAAAATTTGGAGCAAAATCACAATGCTATTACGATGTGATTATGTAATCTTCATTAAAATCTTGGAATTACAATTGAAAAAGTTTCTAGTTACCAGAAAACTAAAATTGTGCATGTAGCCGTTCTTTTCACACACAAAAAAGGTGGAACCAGGGTGGTGATAAAATGACTTGGGAAACACCCAAGGACACAGCAAAGTTCAAGGCAAAATTGCAGTCGTGCCCTATGTGCAAATGGCACAGCCAGTTTAGACAAGGGCAGGTGTCTGTTGAGTGCAATGAAAGGTATTAGGACAAAGAATATAAGTATGGCTGACAAACATGAGTAACATGAAAGACATGCCACATACAGACAGACGCTTAAAGACAACAGATATCTCTGGGAATTTAGATATGTCTTCTTCCACAGTTTTGCAAAATACTGACATATGATTTGAACCTGAGCAAAGTAAGTGCATCTTGGCTGCCCAGACTTATGAGTGACCATTATTTACATGGTTTCTGTTGGTGCTGTTTTGATATTGTATTGAGCCACCGTCATAGCGCAGTCTGTAGCTTTACAAGACCCCTAATCTTCAATCATGGGAGACTACACCTCCTGTCTGCCTGTTTGTCCTTTTGAAACTAGAGTTGTTTATGAAAAAAAAAATTTAATAGAAGTATTGACAACTGAACAACAAGAACTACCGGCCCTTTGATTTTTATACAATTCTGAAAGGATTTTTTTTTAGCATGAAAAGGGTTAAAAAAAATAGCTGTCGTGAAGTTTAAATGTATACAGTTAACCAATTACCAAAGAACAAATTTTTGGGTGGTCCGAATTGAAAGCAGTTGCAGACAACAATCCAGCAACTTGGAAAAAGTCTAAAATTTTATGAAATTTGTATTTTTCTGAAGGTCCTTTCAATTTGTACTAGTCTAAAATGTTGCTGTCTGGCAATGGGTTAAGCAATTTCTTCATTCAAAACAATGGTTCCCCGATTGCTGATCTTAATGGTCATCCAAAAGAATCATCATGTGGGAACAGGTTAAGCCTTTAACAGCTGAAGAAAGTTAGACTCTTCCAAATTGAATGGGGTTGAAACTTTTGTTATGTATGGAATCAATTCAGTTATAAAAGAAGGCGGAGGGACTATAGACTCTTTTGAATTGATGTAAGTGTGTGAGAAGAAAGGTAAACAAGTTTATTACCATTAAAACCAAAAACCATGAAATTTCTGGGATATTATAAATATAAAATACTACATTAAAATCATACTGATATTGCAAAAACGACAAAGTTCATTGCTATGTTTTTGTATTAAACCATTACCAGACAACATTTTATACTGATCCAAATTCAAAGAAGCTGCTGATTATAATTTTAAGATGATGAAATTTTAAAGAAATTGTCTTTAGGAATAAAAAAGAATTGTGAATAATGAAGAAATTGCTTTCACAAACAATTTCTTCATTTTGCACAATATTTCCTAACACTTTTCTCTTTTAGTATGTCCAAAAGTGGGATTTTATGAGAATGTGTTAAGGCAGAAATCTAGTGCTATGGTACAATAATAAAGGCCCAAAGTCAATTACCTGGAGTGGCTATCAATTCGGGATCTGTTATTGGCCCTCATAATCAGTGCAAGGACTGGTGTATTCTCCAGGAAGAAGAAACGGGAGACTTTGATGAACCTCTTTTCTTATCCATGTCAAACATAAACCTGCATATCAGTTGCTGTGATAAGCAATATACTTTTGAAAGTAGAATTAACCCATTCCCACACAGTGATGCTTTTAAAAGCCTCTCAATTTAAAAGTCTTGGAAAACATCGTGGAAAATGAAGAAATTGCTTGTTACAAGCAATTTCTTCATTATCCACTATGTTTTCTACCACAATAGACAGAGATTTTAAAGATTTGATCAACTTTAAAGTGTCGTCTGCAACTTCTTTGAAATTGGACTGGTCTAAATTTTTATTTTGTGGGAAAGGGTTAAAGGGTGGTGGTAAAAGCTTACAAAATAGAATAAGGACACCAAAGGGACAACATTTAAGAAAGGCATTTCTTATTCTCCTGGTTTCCATAAATTCCCTCAGTTTCATTGGACCTAGAATGGCTGTTTTGTTTGGCTGATTAGATATTAATGGTATTTTGACAGACAATCAGTCTGCCTAAAAAAAGACAATTACATTTGGATAAAATGATCTACAGCCAAAGATTCTTCTGTATACTCTACAAATAGGGTAAAAATATTGCAAGAAAAGAAGAAATTACTTGTCACAAGCAATTTCTCCTTTTCCCACAAAGTTACTTTAGGGCATCAAAAAGGAAAAAAACGAAAATTCAATCTAGTCTTTAACACATTACCAGATGACAACATTTTAGACTGGTCCAAATGACAAATTTTAGTTAATGAAATTTGGATTTTGTTTTGCCTCATTGGTAGAATAAAAAGTGGTTGTTGCTTGAAACAAGCAAGGTCTTCATTTTCCACAATGTTTTCCAAAGCTAGTTTTCTTGGGATAATCAAAAAGCATCAATGTGTTGGAATGGGTTAACACATATCGGGGGAAAAATGGAGAAATGTATTTGTCATAATTTAAAGGAGAACAATAATAATATGGCTGAGTCAGCGCAAAATAGCGCTAAATATATAAGCAGTTACAACTGTTTTGTCCAGACCCATTAATATGTAATATCATCAACATAGAGTCAATATTGTATGTGGGTAACCAAAATGTAATAAATTACACCTTTATTTGTGCTGTAGTTACAACATTTTAGTCTCAAAATGACAATAAAATGCTTCTTACTGTATCTGTGACAGAATCATTGTAAAGGGTTTGGTTGATGAGATCAATGATCTAGTGATTTGTTTCAATTTTCTCAGCAGAAATAAAAACAAATTAAGAAGCTTGTCTCCATGGTGCTGTTTGGTGTAGTTTATCCTGCAATATCTATTGACCCATCTGCTGCCTAGTACCAGACAACATTTTAAACTGTTATAAATTGAAAGAAGATGCAGGGACAATTTTTATGCCCCCGCATCGATAGATCTGGGGCATATTGTTTTACCAGTGTCTGTCTGTATGTCTGTCTGTCTGTCTGTCTGTCTGCAAATCTTAACCTGCCAATTTTCCTATAACTTCAACCCTGATTAAGTTACAATGCTAATATTGGAATGTAAATAGGTCTCAACAATTTGTATACTCTACTCTGATACCTTAGCATATTCCTAGTTTTCAAAATTTTAAACCTGTCGAAATTCAAAGGTTTTGCAGATGAAAATTCAAAGAGTATTGAATTGGAAAAATAATCATCCAGTAGAGTAGAAAATATTGTGGAAAAATAGTGGCCCCTGTAATATCTGTTATCAAAGGTATTTTCAGTTTTTATCCTGTATGATCCCCAATTTTTAAGTCCTTTTGACATTTCACTTGAGAAAACATTGTAGAATAAGAGGAAATTGCTTGTAATCAGCAATTTCTTCTTTTATCACAATATTTTCTATCATATAGGATGGTTACTTTTTTTATTTTTAATTTCTTAGTAATATTGTCTGCAATCCCTTTGAATTTGGACAGGTCCAAAATTTTGAAAATCAGTAAAGGGCTATTATGTGTACTTGGCTGATAATCTCCCATCTATAATTTTTAAACATAAAGTGGTAGTCTCCCTTGGTCTAAAGAATTGGATTATGTAAGCTGGTTTGGGTTTATTGAGGGATTTTAGATTGACCAATCATGGATTATCTAAATTTGTCTTCTTAATGGTGATCATCAATAATGTTATACCCACACAATGCCACTTTTTTACACCCACAAAGAAAACTTGTTTGAAAGCAATTTCTGCATTATACACAATGTATGTTTTCTATCCCAGAAGAATTATATAAACTATAATTGTCACCTGCAACTTCTATGACTTTGGACCATTTTTAGCTCTACTGGCCGAAGGCCACTAGAGCTATAGCGATGGCTTTTTCCCATCTGGCGTCCGTTCGTCCGCCTGTCCGTCCGTCGTCCGTCCATTAAACTTTTCCTCGTTTACGCGATAAAGTCCACAGTTTTCATCGGATTCTCTTCAAACTTTCACAGAATGATTGTACCATCATAAGGATTGTTCCTTTCAAAATTGGGTCAGATCCGTCAAGAAACACGGGAAAACGGGGCCTAATTAAAACTTAATTAAAAATCTTCGTTTACGCGATAAAGTCCACAGTTTTCATTGGATTCTCTTCAAACTTTCACAGAATGATTGTACCATCATAAGGATCGTTCCTTTCGAAAATGGGTATGATCCGTCAAGAAACACGAGAAAAGGGGCCTTATGAAAATTCATTAAAAATTCAATTAAAAATCCTCGTTTATGAGATAGAGTCCACAGTTTTCATCAGATTCTCTTCAAACTTTCTCAGAATGATTGAACCTTATAAGGATTGTTCCTTTCGAAAATGGGTATGATCCGTCAAGAAACACAGGAAAAGGGGCCTTATGAAAATTTAATTAAAAAATCCTCGTTTACGCGATAGAGTCCACAGTTCTCTTCAAATTCTCTTCAAACTTTCACAGAATGGTTGTACCAACATAAGGATCGTTCCTTTCGAATTTGGGTATGATCCGTCAAGAAACACGGGAAAAGGGGCCTTATGAAAATTTAATTAAAAATTCAATTAAAAATCCTCATTTACGCGATAAAGTCCACAGTTTTCATCGGATTCTCTTCAAACTTTCTCAGAATGATTGTACCAACATAAGGATCGTTCCTTTCGAAAATGGGTCTGATCCATCAAGAAACATGGGGGAGCCGCCGTCATAGCGCAGTTGGTAGCGCGTCGGACTCTCATTCTAGAGGTCCCAGGTTCGATCCCTGACGGCGGCACTCATCCTTTCCGACTCTTTGTCTTCCACCAATGGGTTGATAATCGTAGATCTATGTGGGATAGCAGCTGGGGGCTAGGAAAGGATGTGATGGCGGTACTGGTGTGAGAAATACCAGGAATCCATTGTTAGGTGCTCCAGCCGCCGCGATATAACTGAAAGATTGTTGAAAGCGGCGTAAAACCCCATTCAAACAAACAAACAAAAGAAACATGGGAAAAGGGGCCTTATGAAAATTCATTAAAAATTCAATTAAAAATCCTTGTTTATGAGATAGAGTCCACAGTTTTCATCGGATTCTCTTCAAACTTTCTCAGAATGAATGTACCAACATAAGGAATGTTCCTTTCGAAAATGGGTCTGATCCAGCAAGAAACACAGGAAAAGGGGCCTTATGAAAATTTAATAAAAAAATCCCCTTTTACGCAATAGAGTCCATAGTTCTCATCAAATTCTCTTCAAACTTTCACAGAATGATTGTTCCAACATAAGGATCATTCCTTTTGAAATTGGGTATGATCTGTCAAGAAACACGGGAAAAGGGGCCTTATGAAAATTCATTAAAAATTCAATTAAAAATCCTTGTTTACGCAATTAAGTCTACAGTTTTTATCGGATTCTCTTCAAACTTTCTCAGATAGATTGTACCAACATAAGAATCGTTCCTTTCGAAAATGGGTCTGATCCGTCAAGAAACACTGGAAAAGGGGCCTTATGAAAATTCATTAAAAATTCAATTAAAAATCCCCGTTTAAGAGATAGAGTCCACAGTATCATCGGATTCTCTTCAAACTTTCTCAGAATGATTGTACCAACATAAGGATTGTTCCTTTCGAAAATGGGTCTGATCCGTCAAGAAACACGGGAAAAGGGGCCTTATGAAAATTTAATTAAAAAATCCTCATTTACGAGAAAGAGTCCACAGTTTCCATTGGATTCTCTTCAAACTTTCACAGAATGATTGTACCAACATAAGGATCGTTCCTTTCGAAATTGGGTCAGATCCGTCAAGAAACACGGGAAAAGGGGCCTAATCAAAACTTAATTAAAAAATCTTCGTTTAGGTGATAAAATCCACAGTTTTCATTGGATTCTCTTCAAACTCCCACAGAATGATTGTACCATCATAAGAATTGTTCCTTTCGAAAATGGGTCTGATCCGTCAAGAAACACGGGAAAAGGGTCCTTATGAAAATTCATTAAAAATTCAATTAAAAAAACCTTGTTTACGCGATAAAGTCCACAGTTTTCGTCGGAATCTCTTCAAACTTTCTCAGAATGATTGAACCATCATAAGGATCGTTTCTTTCGAATATGGGTCTGATCCGTCAAGAAACACGGGAAAAGGGGCCTTATGAAAATTCATTAAAAATTCAATTAAAAATCCTCGTTTATGAGATAGAGTCCACTGAAAGATTGTTGAAAGCGGCGTAGAACCCCATTCAAACAAACAAACAAAAGAAACATGGGAAAAGGGGCCTTATGAAAATTCATTAAAAATTCAATTAAAAATCCTTGTTTATGAGATAGAGTCCACAGTTTTCATCAGATTCTCTTCAAACTTTCTCAGAATGATTGTACCAACATGAGGATCGTTCCTTTCGAAAATGGGTCTGATCCGTCAAGAAACACAGGAAAAGGGGCCTTATGAAAATTTAATTAAAAAATCCTCGTTTACACGATAGAGTCCACAGTTCTCATCAAATTCTCTTCAAACTTTCACAGAATGATTATACCAACATAAGGATTGTTCCTTTCGAAATTTGGTATGATCCGTCAAGAAACACGGGAAAAGGGGCCTTATGAAAATTTAATTCAATTAAAAATCCTCGTTTAGGCAATAAAATCCACAGTTTTCATCGGAGTCCACAGTATTCATTGGATTCTCTTCAAACTTTCACAGAATGATTGTACCAACAAAAGGATCGTTCCTTTCGAAATGGGTCTGATCCGTCAAGAAACACAGGAAAAGGGGCCTTATGAAAATTCATTAAAAATTCAATTAAAAATCCTCGTTTATGAGATAGAGTCCACAGTTTTCATCGGATTCTCTTCAAACTTTCTCAGAATGATTGTACCAACATAAGGATCGTTCCTTTCGAAAATGGGTCTGATCTGTCAAGAAACAAGGAAAAGGGGCCTTAAGAAAATTTAATAAAAAATCCCCTTTTACGAGAAAGAGTCCACAGTTTCCATTGGATTCTCTTCAAACTTTCGCAGAATGATTGTACCAACATAAGGATTGTTCCTTTCGGAATTGGGTTATATCCGTCAAGAAACACGGGAAAAGGGGCCTAATTAAAACTTAATTAAAAAATCTTCATTTACGTGATAAAGTCCACAGTTTTCATCGGATTCTCTTCAAACTTTCTCAGAATGATTGAACCAACATAAGGATCGTTCCTTTCGAAATTGGGTATGATCTGTCAAGAAACATTGGAAAAGGGGCCTTATGAAAATTCATTAAAAATTCAATTAAAAATCCTCGTTTATGAGATAGAGTCCACAGTTTTCATCGGATTCTCTTCAAACTTTCTAAGAATGATTGTACCAACATAAGGATCGTTCCTTTCGAAAATGGGTCTGATCCGTCAAGAAACAAGGAAAAGGGGCCTTAAGAAATTTTAATAAAAAAATCCCCTTTTACGAGAAAGAGTCCACAGTTTCCATTGGATTCTTTCAAACTTTCGCAGAATGATTGTACCAACATAAGGATTGTTCCTTTCGAAATTGGGTCAGATCCGTCAAGAAACACGGGAAAAGGGGCCTAATTAAAACTTAATTAAAAAATCTTCATTTACTTGATAAAGTCCACAGTTTTCATCGGATTCTCTTCAAACTTTCTCAGAATGATTGAACCAACATAAGGATTGTTCCTTTCGAAATTGGGTATGATCTGTCAAGAAACATTGGAAAAGGGGCCTTATGAAAATTCATTAAAAATTCAATTAAAAATCCTCGTTTATGAGATAGAGTCCACAGTTTTCATCGGATTCTCTTCAAACTTTCTCAGAATGATTGTACCAACATAAGGATCGTTCCTTTCGAAAATGGGTCTGATCCGTCAAGAAACACGGAAAAGGGGCCTTATGAAAATTTAATAAAAAAATCCTCGTTTATGAGAAAGAGTCCACAGTTTCCATTGGATTCTCTTCAAACTTTCGCAGAATGATTGTACCAACATAAGGATTGTTCCTTTCGAAATTGGGTCAGATCCGTCAAGAAACACGGGAAATGGGGCCTAATTAAAACTTAATTAAAAAATCTTCATTTACGTGATAAAGTCCACAGTTTTCATCGGATTCTCTTCAAACTTTCTCAGAATGATTGTACCAACATAAGGATTGTTCCTTTCGAAAATGGGTCTGATCCGTCAAGAAACACGGGAACAGGGGCCTTATGAAAATTTAATTAAAAAATCCTCATTTACGAGAAAGAGTCCACAGTTTCCATTGGATTCTCTTCAAACTTTCACAGAATGATTGTACCAACATAAGGATCGTTCCTTTCGAAATTGGGTCAGATCCGTCAAGAAACACAGGAAAAGGGGCCTAATTAAAACTTAATTAAAAAATCTTCGTTTAGGCGATAAAATCCACAGTTTTCATTGGATACTCTTCAAACTCCCACAGAATGATTGTACCATCATAAGAATTGTTCCTTTCGAAAATGGGTCTGATCTGTCAAGAAACACGGGAAAAGGGGCCTTATGAAAATTTTATTAAAAACTCCATTAAAAATCCTCGTTTATGCGATAGAGTCCACAGTTTTCTTCGGATTCTCTTCAAACTATCTCAGAATGATTGTACAAACATAAGGATCGTTCCTTTCGAAAATGGGTCTGATCTGTCATGAAACAGGGGAAAAGGGGCCTTATGAAAATTTAATTAAAAAATTCTTGTTAACACTCTGGAGTCAATAGTTTTCATCGGATTCCCTTCAAACTTTCACAGAATGATTGTACTATCATAAGGATTATTCCTTTTGAAATTTGGTATGATCATTCAAGAAACACAGGAAAAAGGGGCCTTATGAAATGTTTAATAAAAAATTCTCAGTAATAATCTAGAGCCAACAATTTACAACGGATTCTCTTCAAACTTTGACAGAATGATTGTACCCTCATAAGGATTGTACCTTTTGGAATCGGATATGATTCCTCAAGAAACATGGGAAAAGGGGCCTTATTAAAATTTAATTCAAAGATCTTTGTTAACACTCTAGAGTCCACAGTTTTCATCTGATTGACTTCAAACTTTCACAGAATGATTGTACCATCATAAGACTTGTTCCTTTCAAAATTTGGTATGATCAGTCAAGGACCACGGGAAAAAGGGGCCCGATTAAAACTGGATTGAAAAAGTCCTCGTAAACACAATAGAGTTCACAGTTTTCAACAAATTCTCTTCAAACATCCCAAGAATGATTATTACATTAAATGGCTTGTTCCTTTCGGAAGTAGGTTTGATCCATCAAGTTTCATGGGAAAAGGGGCCCTATGAAAATTTAATAAAAAAAATCTTAGTTAACATGTAATGGCCCTAGATTTCACCTGATTGACTTCAAACTTTCACATAATGATTGTACCATCATAGGGATTGTTCCTTTCAAATTGGGTCTGATCCATTGAGAAACATAGGAAAAGGGGCCTTAGGAAAATTCAATTAAAAAAATCTTAATTAATGCTTGCAAGTCCACAGATGAGATGGGGTTGTCTTTATACTCAAACAGAATAATTATACTTTTGTAAGAAGAGTTCCCTTTGGAATTTGTTCAGATCCATCAAGTAACATGGGAAAAGGGGCTATATGAAAATTCAATTAATAAACCCTGTTAACACAATAAAGCCCACAGCTTTGATCAGATTTTGTTGAAACTTTCACAGAATGATTGGATGGTCATAACTATCATTCTTTTCATAACAGGGTTTGAACTGTCAAGAAGCACAGGAAAAGGGGCCTTATGAAAATTTCATTTATAAATCCTTGTTACCAAGTCCAGAGCTTTCACAGAATGTTTGTACCATCATAAGGATTGTTTCTTTCCAAATTGGGCCTGATCTGTCTAGTATCAAAGGAAAAGGGGCTCTATGAAAAAGTATTACCAAATACTCATAAACACAACAATGCCCTCAGTCTTTATCAGAATCTCTTCAAACTTTAATAGAATGATTGTACCATCATTTGGATTGTTCCTTTGTAAATTACGTCTGATTGGTTAAGTGACACAAGAAAAGGGACCTTTTAAAAATTTTATTACAAAACATCATTATTACAATAAAGTCCTCAGTCTTTATCATTTTCTTCAAACTATCATTAGGATTGTTCCTTTGTACATTGGGTCTGATTTGTTAAGTTTCACAGAAAAAGGGGCCTTATGAAAATTTAGTTACAAAAATTCTTGACACAATTCAGTCCACTGTTTTCATTGATTCTCTTTAACTTTTAAAGAATGATTCTACCTTCATTAGAATTGTTCCTTTTGAAATTTGGTTTGTTCTGTAAAGTATCATGAGAAAAGGGGCCCTATGAATATTTCACTATAAACTCATTAACACAATAAATTCCACAGATTAAACAGATTGATTGTACCATCATTCCAATTGTTGATTTTGACAGTGGATCTGACTATAGCAAGGGTCACACAAAAAAGGGCCTTATGAAAATTTTTTTAAATATTCTGGTTAACACAATGATGTCCCTTGATTTCACCAGATTCACTTCAAAATTTCACAGAATGATTGTACAAATACTTAGATGGTTCTTTTCAGAACTGGGTACAATCCATCAAGTATCATGTAAAAAGGGGCCATATGATTTTTTTTTTTTTAAATATTCTAGTAAACATAATGAATTTCCAATATTTCATCGGATTCACTTTTAACTTTCATAGAATGATAAAACCAACAGTAAAATATCACGGGAAAAGGGGCCCTATGAGAACTTGAATTTAATATCTTTGTTAACACAATAAAGTCAACAGTTTTATTGGATTCTCTTCAAAGATGCATGGAATAATTGTGGCATTTGAAACACAGGAAAAGGGGCCTTACTGATTATCATTCAAAACATTCTTGTGTATGTGATGAAGATCACAATCATTATCAAATTGTCTTTTAAATTTCACAGGACAATTGTTGGGTTGTAAGGAAAGTTCATTTTGGAATGAAATTGATCCATCAGAAAACACAGGAAAATGGGCCTTATTGATTTTCATTCAAAACAATCCTGTTTATGTGATAAAGTCCACAATTATTGTCTGATTCTGATGAAATATTCACAGAATGATTGTAGGGTCATAAGGTAACTTTCTTTTGGAAATGGAGTGGATCCGTCATGAAACATGGGAAAAGGGGCCTTGAGGATTGTTGCTTAAAATGATAAAGGGGATAAAGCCCCTTTTTTTTCCTTTATGCATTCTTCTTTGAGCAATTAACTTCCTTAAATATCAGATTTCTTTAACGGAAATCTTGATAACCAGTAGAGCGTCTCAGGCCCTCATGTTATATTTTGTTGTCTGGTAATGGGTTAAATCTTCTTTGTACAGACCAGGATAAAAAACTTGCCTTGTCATAGTTTGTCAGGTGTCAATTTTTCTCACATAATATTTATATCATATGTATTTTATATAAGATAAATCCAACACCATATTATATTATTTATGTTTTACTTTTGTCAAGCCCACTTGCGGTGAGAGAGACATAGTTGTCACTATGACAAGTCGGTTTATGTGCGTTAGTCTGTTAGTCCGTTAGTTTGTCCGTCCGTCCAAATTTGTCCGGCCAATTACTCCTTCATTTATGGATGGATTTCAAAATAACTTGACCAATTTTCTCCATCAAGAGTAGATGTGCCATTTGAAAGGATTTTTTGGGATAGTTCTAATTTCAAGGTCACAGGTCAAGGTCATTTCTCCTACAATTATGGATGGATTCCAAAATTAATTGGAACAATTATTCTCCACCATGAGCAGATTTGCCATTTGAAAGAATGTTTTGGATAGCTTCAAGTTCAAGGTCAAAGCTCAAGGTCAAACACTAAAATTGTGCTTGTCCAGAGCATGATGCCTACAAAACTTTGTGGGCTCGACAGCAGTTGTCCTGGGACAACCATCTAGTTAGCTATTTCCCTCACTTTAAAATTTCCTGTTAATTTTTGTCATTGGTTAGCAATCTTTGTCTGGTACAATGTTCAGCAAAAATAAAACCCGCCAAAAAGGTGACAAGAAAAACATGATGTCTTTAGATTAACCTAACCCTTAAGCCAGAGGTCTGGGAATTACATGCCCCACTTTTCAAAAATGGGACTTGGTGTCTGGCAATGCTCATTGACTCTTTCAGGAATGTCCACTTCAATATTAATTAGAGTTATTTTGCATTTTATCGCCAGTAAAATAGTTAGTTATCCACCTAAACTTCATAACTACAGCTTAGTTGCATAACAAAGTTCAAATTAATGTTGACCAATATCAGAGATCAAAGTTCACTACCAGTCTAAATGAATGATATGATAGGTTGATTGATTTTTGATTGACAGACGTGATCTATCAATTGATTGCCTTTATATGTCTGTAACTGATGGATTACTAGCAATGCCCTCTGAACTCAGACATTGCAGTTCGACTGAGGTAAAGAACGGTATAAAAATGTGTTTTCTTTGACATAAAGTTTGATAGAAAACTTTTTGCATACTCTAAGTCATAAGCCATTTGACCTAGGACCTCCAAACTTTATACAAATATTATAAATGACCCAAGCAGATGCCCTATTGGTTTTGGGTAACATAGGTCAAAGGTCAACTGTTCTACATGAATGACAAAGTGATGGTAGGGGGTTCATAAGTGACGGTCCTCTCTGCGACAATTCTAGTTCTTTCACCCATTCCTGTACAAACCTGGTATTTTTTGTAGCTGTGATTTTATGCTTGAAAAAAAAAAACACACAAAAAAAACAAAACATTGTGGTAACAGGACAAGCAATTTCTCCTTTTTCCACAATATTTTCTATCGCATAGGATGGTTTCATTTTAGAGTGCTTCCATTATTCAATTTGGTCTGCCACCTCTTTCAATGTGGACCAAAATTTAAAAGAAAAACAAACGGGAAAGGGTTAAAATCAACTGTGTTTGAACTGGAGGGTACAAGTTATTTATTCTTTAACCCATTATTACCAGACGGCAAAATTTTAGACTGGCCCAAATTGAAAGAAGTTGCAGACGACAATTCAAAGTTAATGAAATTTTGGGGTTTTCAACTTTCTGGTAAGAAAACATTGTGGAAAATGAAGAAATTGCTTGTAACAAGCAATTTCTTCATTTTCCACAGTGTTTTCAAAAGCATTTTTTCCTTGGGGGGGTCTAAAGGCGTCACTGAGTGGGAATGGGTTAAATGAATTAATGGTTGCCATCTTCTTGAAATTTGTAGCATAAGGTCAAACCTGCAATTTATTCTAAAGCAAAAATTTTTGACTTCAAATTTAAATTTGGAGTAATGTTATGGTTCAGAATATGAAAATTAAGTTTAATTTTCAAAGTTGTAATTGGTCAGAAGAGATGAAATCTAATTGAAGCCCATACAAGGTTATCTCCTTTTTGTGACATGAAATTTTAAACTTTTTATGCAAATTAGGTTATATACTTTACAGAAAACATGACACCTTTTGCTTCACTCTTTTGTAATCAATATAACCTGACAAATTTCTATTTTTACATCAAGAATTTGAATGACCATGCATGCATGAGGATTTTTTTAAAAAGGGAAAACTGTGTTGCAGAAATACAGATTTTCTCCACTTGAGATTGTCATTTGCAATCTCTTTTAATTTTGACCAGTCAAAATTGTTGTTTGGTCATGGTTTAATTGGAGAAATCTTATTTCTTAAGCCATTCCCACACGATGCCCTTTGACGCCACTAAAGAAACAAGCATTGGAATACATTGTGGAAAATGAATAAAATGACTGAAGCAAGCAAACCATTCATTGATGTGGACTATTGGATAAAGTAGAAATGATACTGAAGAAAAGTAGTGGCTCTTCAACACGGATAAGTTTTTCCAATTTGCTTTAAGCAGGTACATTGTCTTGACCAATGAAATGAAGTCACATGATGTTTGTTTGCATATAAAATGCCTACTTCAATGACAACATTTTTTTACACAAACGAAGAAAAATTGTCTAAGTTGAGGATTCTAAACAGATTTGTAACGGTTTTCCCTATTGAAGCTTAACTTTTAGAATAAATGTCCGTTTTCCTTTACGATGCAGTTTCCTTGCTGATTCTATCATTAGATAGGACACTTGCTATGTTAGCTTTGTTGCCAGCTCACTTTCCTCCATTTTGTCTGCTTTTTAAAAAACTAACACATAATATCAATTGACTTTGAAGATATCATGATTTACATAATTTTCAATGTTTGCTGAGGTTGATGGAAAGAAATTGGGATATCTTTGAACTGTCAACTTTCCTGAATCTCAGAATATCTTATATTGCCAAATTAACATGGAATGATTTTATTTTCCTGTTAGTGAAGGCTTTTCATAGCAGGCTTGCAACCTGTTCTAAAATTATTGATAGAGGGATCTGTACTGAATTTTGAGGGAAGGTTATAGGATTCCTTTTTGAGAAACTTCACTGGTCCAAATTCAAAGAAGTTGCAGACGACACTTTAAAGTTAATGAAATTTTAGATTTTTTCAATTTTCTGGGTAGAAAACAATGTGTAAAATGAAGAAATTGCTTGTAGCAAGCAATTTCTTCATTTTACACAATGTTTTCCCAATTGTTAGCTCACCTGAGCACGTAGTGCTCAAGTGAGCTATTGTGATCCCCTTTTGTCCGGCGTCCGTCCGTCGTGCGTCGTGCGTCGTGCGTCGTCCGTCAACAATTTCTTTAAACAACATCTCCTCCCAAACCACTGGGCCAATTTGAACCAAATTTGGCAGAAATGTTCCTTAGGTGGTCCCCTTCAAAAATAGCTAAAAGAATTGAAATCCGTTCAAAACTCTGGTTGCCATGGCAACAAAAGTAAAATTTTAAAAAAATCTTTAAAAATCTTCTCCTCCTGACCCAGAAGGCAAAAAGCCTTGATATTTTGCATGAAGCATCATTATATTGACCTTTTTCAAAATAGCTAAAATCATGATCCTCGGGTCCCCAGGGGCGGAGCCCAAGGGGGGTGGGGTTTATATAGAAATAAAGAACGATTTTTTAAATGACATCTCCTCCCAAACCACTGGGCCGATTTGATCCAAATTTGGCAGAAATGTTCCTTAGGTGGTCCCCGTCAAAAATAGCTAAAAGAATTGAAATCCTTTCAAAACTCTGGTTGCCATGGCAACAAAAGTGAAATTTTAAAAAAATCTTTAAAAATCTTCTCCTCCTGACCCAGAAGGTGTAGAGCCTTGATATTTTGCATGAAGCATCAGTATATTGACCTCTTTCAAAATAGCTAAAATCATGATCCTCGGGTCCCCAGGGGCGGAGCCCAAGGGGGGTGGGGTTTATATAGAAATAAAGAACGATTTTTTAAATGACATCTCCTCCCAAACCACTGGGCCGATTTGAACCAAATTTGGCAGAAATGTTCCTTAGGTGGTCCCCTTCAAAAATAGCTAAAAGAATTGAAATCCGTTTAAAACTCTGGTTGCCATGGCAACAAAAGTGAAATTTTAAAAAAATCTTTAAAAATCTTCTCCTCCTGACCCAGAAGGCGTAGAGCCTTGATATTTTGCATGAAGGGTCAGTATATTGACCTCTTTCAAAATAGCTAAAATCATGATCCTCGGGTCCCCAGGGGCAGAGCCCCAGGGGGGGGGGTATAGGCATGAAGCATCAGTTCACTGACTTTTTTCTTATTTCTGAAATTATAACCCATGGAAAAAGTTCTTTCCTTCTTTCAAATCAGCACTTAAGCCTTGGAATTTGTAATTTAGACTTTTTGATCCCCAGGTTCATAGTCTTTATATGTAATTGTGGCCCACCTTTTTTATAATCCTAACCTTAACATGAAATAAGACTGTTGAAAGAAAAAGAGCCTTTATCTCAGGTGAGCGCCCCAGGGCCAACGGCCCTCTTGTTTTTCTTGAGGGGCGTCCAAAAGCGTCACTGTTTGGGAATGGGTTAAAAAGGCGCACTACTCATATTTGATGTGGAGGTACCTCTCATCAATGTGCATCATTCTATCAATGCCTATCTAAAGGTCATGTAACAAGGTTAAGGTCATCTATCAACAATACATTAAAGCCATTACCAGCAGGGGACAAAATTTTCACTGGTCCAAATTCAAAGATGTTGCAGAAAACAATTTTTAGTCAATGTAATTATAAGTTGTTCTGTCTTTTGACTTTGATGTAGAAAACATTTTGGGTAATGAAGAAATTGCTCGTAATAGTGTTTTCCAAAACCTTCCTTCTTTTGGGGGAGCTGCCGTCATAGCGCAGTTGGAAGCGTGTCGGACTGTCAATCTAGAGGTCACCGGTTTGATCCCTGACACCGGCACTGAGTACATCCTCTTGACTATTTGTCTCTCACTAATGGGTCAATAATGGTAGACCTATGTGGGATAGCAGCTGGAGGCTAGGAAAGGATGTAATGGTAGTACTGGTGTGAGGATTCCATTGTTAGGTGCTCCAGCTGCCGCGATATGACTGAAAGATTGTTGAAAGCGGCGTAAAACCCCCATTCCTTCTTTTGGGGGGCATCAAAAAGTGTTATTGTGCTGGGAATGGGTTATGAAAATTATGTATTATTGTTTCACATTCTTATTTTGTTATTTATAAGCCTTTTATTATGGTAATCACTGTCTATTGAAAGGCTTGTACTAAATATGGTTAGGATATGAGTTGATTTTTATCTAACTGTGAATAAATCTAAAAATACAAAATGATCAATACAATTTAATGTATTTTTCAAAGACTGAAAACCAAATGTGGCCCCTTCACCTGCAAAGGGGCTAAATGGAAATTCTTATAATACAAATATTTGAAAAACAAATCATATCTATCAAAGGTCTACCAAATTTGTTAATCAAATTTTTTTATGAAATTATATATAAACAGGTAGAATGACCATTTCACTCTCAGAAAATGGAAAAGCTACGATCCAGGTCAGTCTGTTCAATCAGCACAGTCCAACCAAAGTGGATATTTTTAGCTGATGGTCACTTTTACTTGACAAGCATATGTATCAACAAACCCTCATAACTACAGCTTATCCAAGCTGTTTGTATTTATCTATATTTATCTTTAACTGATTCCTAAAATTTTAGACTGGACAAAATTGAAAGAGGTTACAGTCAACATAATAAAGGAAGATTATATTGAAAAACAAGGGCTGTATGAAGTGGAAAACATTTTGAAAAAGGAGAGATTGCTTTTTTTTTTCTCTTAAACTATTACCACATGAGAAAATGTTTGACTGGTCCAAATTCAAAGAAGTTGCAGACAGCAATCTTAAGATGATGAAATCTTTAAAATTTTTGTCTTTTGAATAGAAAATCATGTTTATATACACGTAAGTAATTCTTTTTGGGAGAGGGTGAATGGTCATTTAAGTTTTTAACTTTAGATCGATCAACTCTTTGGTCACCTACAGGGATAATTTTATGTGTGAATATTTTTATTTTTTTGTGAACAACTTCACGGTTTCAAAGGAAAGGATGTATATAAAATAAGTGAGATTCACTCAAGCAGTTAGGGATTACGCCTTAACGTGAAAATAGTTCAAAAATAGAACAGTCTCCTCGTGGTTTTGATATATGAAAGTATGCATTGTAATATATACATCAATTAAACTTACATTGTGAAAGTGATATTCAAATTTTAGGTTTCTTTGCTGCTTCAAAAGTAGACTTTGAAAAGCATGTGTACAAGCATATAATTCGATAAAAGAGGCATGCTCAGTTAGTGTTGTTATGAATTTAATTAAATAGAAGTTAGTCTTTGAAGGACTGTTCTAAATGTGGCTTGGATTTGAAATAATAGAATATGAAGCGTCAGAAGCTACTTGGTACAGATAGATGGGTTACTTTCAAGAGGAAATGCAGAGGTATGGAAAACTTTAACCCTTTACCCAATGACAAAATTTAGACTGGTTCAAATTCAGAGAAGTTGCAGACATAAATTCAAATTTCTATATCTTTTGGGGTCTTTTGTAACAAGCATTTTCTTCATTTTCCACAACTTTCCAAAGCTTTTTTCTTCATCAAAAAGCAATAAAAGAAATCAAAATTCAATCAACTTTAAATTGTCGTCTGAGGCTTCTTTAAGTTTTGTTGTGTGAGAATGAGTTAACCTCTGTCCATATGTGTGGATGGGTGTGTTGATGAGTGAGTTAACCCATTACCAGACAGCAAAATTTTAGACTGGCCCAAATTGAAAGAAGTTGCAGACAACGATTCAATGTTGGTGAAATTCTGGATTTTTTCAACTTCCTGGCTAGAAAACATTGTGGAAAATGAAGAAATTGCTTTTAACAAGCAATTTCTTCATTTTCCACATTGTTTTCAAAAGCTTTTTTCCTTGGGGGCGTCTAAAGGCGTCACCGACTGGGAATGTGTTAACCCATTCCCACACAAGACAATTTTAGACTGGTCCAAATTGAAATGAGTTGCAGATGACAATTTAAAGTTTATAAAATTTTAGATTTTTTCAACTATCTTGGTAGAAAACATTGTGTAAAATAAAGAAATTGCTTGTCACAAGCAATTTCTTCACTTTCTACAATATTTTCCAAAGCATTTTTTCATGAGGGGCGTCTAAAAGCGTCACTGACTGTTAAAGTGAGTTCTTGTCTGGAGCATATCTTTTACATTAACCCATTACCAGACTACATGTACAATATTTTAGACTGATCCAAATTGAAAGGAATTGCAGATGACAATTTAAAACTTGTAAGATTTTAAAAATCTTTATCTTTTTGGATAGAAAACATTGAGGATAACGAAGAAATTTCTTGTAACTTAGCAATTTCTTCATTTACCACAATGTTTTACAAAGATTTTTTAGAGGGGCATCTAAAGGTGTCATTATGTTGGTTAATTCATGAATTTAGAAATAACTTGACACAATTTTTTCCCCTGAAGAGTACTAGTGTCATGCATAAAGTTGTGTTTTCTACTCTCAAGTTCAAGGTCCCACCTGAAGGTCAAGTGACTAATTTGACCTTTTTAGGGGACATCTGAGTCCATGACACATTTCTAGTATTATTTAAGAATTAGCAATCAATTTCAAAGCTCCTGTCTAGAAAATTTTTGATGTTTCAAACAACAAAAACATCAAAGAATTGGTGTGAATTCTTTTTTAGCTCACCTGAGCACGAAGTGCTCAGGGTGAGCTATTGTGATCGGTCATCGTCCGTGGTCCGTCCGTCTGTCTGTTCACATTTACAAAAAAATCTTCTCCTAAACTGACCGTGGAATTTCAACAAAACTTCACATAAATGATCCTTAGGTCATGCTCTTTCAAAATACTTCAAAGAATTGAAATCCATGAAGAACTCTGGTTGCCACAGCAACGAAGTGAAAAACTTAAAAAATCTTCTCCTCCAAAGCCATAAGGCCTAGAGCTTTGATATTTATTATACATCATCATCCATTGACCCTCTTCCAAATTACTTCAAAGAATTAATGTATTCTGAAAATTAGCCCTTTTCTAGATGATCCTTGATTTTACATAGAATTAAAGAAGGAAATCTTAAGAAATCTGCTTCTCCCTAACCATAAGGCATAGAGCTTTGATTTAGTACAAATCATCATCTATTGACCCTCTACCAAAAAACTTCAAAGAATTACTGTATTCTGAAAATTAGCCCTTTTCTGTGCGATCCCTGATTTTACATGGAAATAAGAAGCAAAACTTTAAAAAAACTTTAAAGTCATAAGCCCTAGGGCTTCGATATTATGTATAAATCATCATCTGTTGACTTTCTACCAAAATACTTCATAGAATAAACTGTATTCTGAAAAATAGCCCTTTTCTTTGTGATCTCTGACTTTACATAGAAATAAAGAAGGAAATCTTTAAAAGTCTTCTTCTCCCAAACCATAAGGCCAAGGGCTTTAATATTTAGTGTGTAATAATACCTATTGACCCTGTACTAAAATACTTCATATAATTACTGTATTCTGAAAATAAGCACTTTTTTTGTGCAATCCCAGGAGTTATGAAGGATATTATAGAAAATGTTCTCCTTCTAAACCATTAGGCCTAGAGCTTTGATATTTGATATGTATTAATGCCTATTGACCCTCTACTTAAGTACTTCAAAGAATTACAGTACTCTTAAAATTACCTCAATATGGTTGGATCTTCACTATACCAAGGAATAAAGGAGAAAATCTTTAAAAAAATCTTCTTCTCCAAAAGGATTAGGTGTAAGGCTTTGATATTTTGTATATTATCTCATAAAGCCTTGACCCATCATACTCAGGGGAGCGATATAGGACCATCATGGTCCTCTTGTATTGAATTAGCGTTTTAACAAACAAGTAATTTGGAACCAAATTGAAGCGATGAAAATGTTTTTCACAATCATTATAAATGTAGTAGCAAAGACTTTGGACCTTTGGGTTTACAGAGATTGAGTGATTTTGTTTAAATGAAAAATATGGGTTGATACAACATAGCGATAATATTGTAGGTACTCTATTTCAATTTTGTTGAGTTTCGTAAGGTAACTGATGCATATGAGTACAGTCAAGCTCTTCTTTTACTGTAAATGTATACTGTAATTTTCCTGTTCTCAGATGCCATTTGATTCCATACCTGTCATTCTAGATGCTTGTCCAAGTGATTGAAAATTTTCACTAAGATTTGATTTAAAGGAATAACTGAAAACAATCTGATTATGCAAATTGTCTTAACCCTTGTCATGCTGAATTAAATCCTTTTCAGCATTGAATAAAAATCAAAGGGCTGAAAGCACTGGTAGTAATTACTATTCAGTTGTCAATACTTCTTTTGAAATTTCTTTCATTAACAACTCTGGTGCAGTCTGATCTTTGTCTATACCTCCTGCTAAAACAGGAATATTCCGGGTTCAGCATGACATGGGTTAAGAATTTAATCTTAAAACTTCACATTAAAATTGTCCTGAGCATAGCTCCTTCAATTATGGATGAGTTTAAATAACTTGAAAAAATTGTTTTATATCATAAGTAGATGTACCATTTAAAAAATAATAATCAGATACCTCCAAGGTCAAGGTCACAGCTCAAGGTCAAACATTAGCATTAGGCATTTCTTGAGTAAAGCTTCTAAAATTATGGATGGGTTTAACTGTAGACAATTGTTCTCTATCACGTGTAGATGTGGCATTTGAAAGAAATTTTCAGATAGCTCTCAGGTCAAGGTCACAGCTTAGGTCGAATGTTAAAAATTAAGCATGTCTGGGGAAGGCTGAGCTTGTTGGAACCGCTTTGTCTGTCTGTTTGTCTGAACCCTTTTCCCCATTGATTTTATACATTTTTGTGACAGGGCTATATTTGGGGAGCATAATCGGTCTCTGATGCCTCCTGTATTAAAAAACCCATGAAAGTTGTCTCTTTATTTGGAGTTTGATAGGGAGGAAGGCCTTCCTGATGGATTCAAGAAGCAAAATTAGTTGATTAGGGTTCAAAATAGAGAACTATATATCCTTAAGTTTTGGAACCATTTTCTTATATGACTTTGCTTCAAGTGGAAAGAATTCAATTATAAAAGTTAAATTTATTCATGAATTGTTAGATAAATTGAAAAATTAATAACATTAATATACATTTCTCATTAATTAATTTTGATCATATTGATTTATTTGAGAAATAAAATATAATCACTATTTGATAATGTAAGCATTGGGATACACTTATGAATCCTTTGCTGTTTTTCAAAATTTTAGACTTGTCAAAATTCAAAAAGGTAGCAGACAACATTATAAAGTAAGTACAGTAAAAAGTAGCCGTCCAATAATATAGAAATATTATGGAAAAGAATAAATTGCTTGTTACTAGCGATTTCCTCTTTTTCCACAATGTTTTCTAAAGTATATCACAGGGACTTAAAAATCTGGGACCAGACAGAAAATGGCTCACTGCTTTTTAGCTCGTCTGACCACAAAGTAGTTATGGTGAGCTATTGTGATCTATCTGTGTCCAGTGTCAAGCCTGTCTGTTACCGTGTTATTTTCGCCAAGTTCAAATTTGAGTCACATGGGGTCAAAAATTTGGTCATTAGGTCAAATATTGAAAATATATTCTGTGCACTATAGAGGTCACATTTTTGCCTCAGATGTCTTGATATTTGGTCAGAATGTTTGTCTGAATAATATCTCGATCATGTTTGATATTGGGTTATGTTGGGTCAAAAACTAAGTCACTAGGTCAAATCCTAGAAAAAATCCTGTGTGCGCTCTAAAGGCTTAAATCAAATGATATTTAGCCAGAATGTCTGTTTCCATGTAATCTAAGCCAAGCTCAAATTTGGGTCACATTGGGTCAAAAACTAGGTCACTAGGTCAAATCTTAGAAATACCTTATGTGCACTCCAGAGGCCATATTTTGCCTCAAATCAAATAATTGACCATGTTATTGCAGCCAAATCAAATTTGGATAACCTGAGGTCAAAAACTAGGTCACCCAAAGACCATATTTTTGGCTCAAATGTCTTGATATTTGTTCAGAATGTTTGTCTGCATAATAACTAGGACAAGTTCCATATTAGATTATGTAGGGTCAAAAACTAGGTCACTAGGTCAAATACTAGAAATAATCTTGTGTACACTCTAGAGGCCACATTTTAGTGTCAAATGAGATGTTAGTTCTGAAGGTTTTTGTCCCTGATATCCCAGCCAAGTTCAATTTTGGGTATCACAGAGCCAAAAACTAGGTCACTAGGTCAAATCCTAGAAATACTTTTGTGCACTCTAGAGGTCCCAATTTTGGCTCAATAGGATTGATATTTGGTCTGAATGTTAGCCAAGTTCAGATTAAGGTCACATGTGGTCAAAAACTAGGTCACTTGGTTAAATCTTAAAAATATCTTGGTTTTACTCTGGAGACCCTATTATTGGCTCAATTGAATTGATATTTGGACAGAGTGTTTGTGTCCATGATATCTTGGCCAAGTAAGACTTTGGTTGACATAGGATCAAAAACTAGGTCACAAGGCCAAATCTTGGGAATACCTTTACACTTCAGGAGCCACATTTTTGCTTAATTGGTTGGATACTTGGTCAGAATATCTGTTTTCAAAATATCTCAACCATGATCAAATTTGGGTCATTTGGGAAAAAACTAGGTCAAATCTGAGAAAAAGTTTTTACTCTATAGGCCATATATTTTACTCAATTGACTGGATATTTATTTAGAGGTTTGTCTTAATAAAAATCTTTGTCAAGTTTGATATCAGGTCTCATAGACTCAAATACTAGGTTACATGGTCTAATATAAAGAAATCTTCATTCCAATATACTTTCTACTTTTTTTTGCACAAATACCTTGGAAAGAATGTTTGTTCATGAAATCTTTGACAAGATTTGATAATTGGTCACTTTGGGCTAAAATAAGGTCACTTGTGCTATTTTACTTCTATAGTCATCGACTCAGGTGAGTGCTCTAGGGCCAATAACCCTCTTGTTTACTGGTACAATGTAGTCACCTTGTTTCCCCTGCCCCTCACATAGGTAGAAGGTACAGTAGAAGTCAATTTTCAAGGTCTTACAATTCCATTTATTGGCATATCCATAAATAGAGAAGATATGTACGTAATATTGGACTTATGAATTATTTAGCACATCTTGATTATCATCTACGGAAGGGCTATTTATATCCTGCTGATAAGCAATGAGCAAAACATAGTTGTCCCTGTGATAGTAAGGTGAGAAGTTTGTCTGGGCCATAGCTCCTTTAGTTATGGATAGATTTCAAAATGAAAATTGATCTGCATCATGATGATGAAGAGACCTTTCCGTTTTTTAGCTCGGCTGTTTTCAGAGAAAACCCGAGATATTGCAATAGCCTTGGTGTCGTTGTTGTTGTTGTCGTGCAAAAGCTGTCATTTTGTGATATCTCTGGTTCCACTAAAGGCATTCTCTGGAAACTTAGCACACTTGTTCACTATCAAAAAGAGCAACCTATACTATCAAGGGAGATAACTCTAGATGCATTTTGTCATCTAGCCAGCATCCAACCGCCGGGTGTATGCAGCCGTAGGCGATGCTCTTGTTAAGATTTTAGACAGTTCAATTTTCAAAGGTTTTTCAGATGACAATTTGAAGTTGAATTCATTTGAAAAATAATCATTTAGTTGGGTAGGAAATATTGTGGAAAAGGATGAAATTGCTTGTTACAAGCAATTGCTTCATTTTCCACAGTGTTTTCACAAGTATGATAACACAGGGACGTAAAAACCAGGGATTAAACAGGAAAGGGTTAAAAAGAAAGTGTTCAGGCCAAGCACAGCTCAAGGTCAAATTCTTGTCTGGAGCATAACTATTAGAATTATAAACACATTTTAATGAAGTTGTTCATTTGTTCTCCATAATGAGTAGAAGTGACCTTTAAAAAATTAATTTACATATGTCAAAGGTGACACTAAAAGGTCAAAATGTTTATGGTGTCCTTGGCAACCATTCTGGTTATTTGTTAGGCTAAGGTCAAGGGTGAAACTAAAAGATAAAAATGTTTATGGTCTCCTTTGCAACCATTCTGGTAATTTATTAGGCTACTTAGGTCAAGATCAGGTTAGCATATTACTTGTTTGGACAAACATTCACAATGTTATGAAGGGTTAAATGAAGGTTGTTTAAAGCTGTATATCTTAAGAGTCTGAATTTGAATGCCATTAGAATTTTAATGAGACATGTGGACATGATGACCCACTGAGGTTTGGACTTTAAACACACAACCTTTTGTCTGATACATACAATAAAAGATACTTATTGTATATAGTTTGATTAAACATGTATTACATTCACAGACACTCAAGCTGTAAGCTAGGTAAATGAATTGATACAAAAAGAAGTTTGACAGTGAAACCCATCTTTTTTTCCTCACAATAATTCTTTAATAAAAGCATTAATATGTGGTAATGTGTGAACGAATGCTGCTTGTCTGCGTCACTGATCAATTGAGGTATATAATGAATTTGGGGGATGGTATTTCAGAGCCCCAGACATAGAATGGATGATACACTGTTCAAGATACATGGCTCATATTCAAGCGGCGTATTGAAAAAGAATAATTAACCCATTACCACACAACAAAATTTTAGACGGGTCCAGATTGAACTTCAAGTTGACGAGATTTTAATTTTGTTTGTTTATTTGGGTAGAAAAAAGTGTGGGAAATTGCTTGTTGCAAGCAATTTCTTCAGTTTCCACAATGTTTTATACCTTTATTTTCTTCAAGTGCGTCAGAAAGAGTTATTGTGTGGTATATATCATTCGAACCAAAGTCAAAGTTTTAAGACAGTGGCATATGTTAATACTAGTGTCTATTTCCAATAAATCATGGGACTTATTTTCTGTCATAAGCATTTTCAGGATTTGTTGATTTTCACCAAAGATTTCTTACTATTGGTGCTTCCAGTGCTTTCAGTCCTCTGATTTTAATTAAATTTTGATGATTTATAATTCAGCATGATAAGGGTCGATTTGTATTTTCAGTTGAATGTAACAAGATCTAATTTTTATTCAGCCACCTTCATAGCATGGTCAGCAGCACATCAGACTCCTAATCTTCAATTATGGGATGTCATGGGTTTGATCCTAGCGGCGGCACATATCCTGTCTGACATTTGTCTCTCACCAATGGGTGGATAATCGTAAACCTATGTGGATAGCAGCTGGAGGCTAGGAAAAGAAGTAGTGGTAGTACTGGTGTGAGAAATACCAGGAATCCATTGTTAGATGCTCCAGCCACCGCAATATGACTGAAATACTGTTAAAAGTGGCATTAAACCCCATTTAATCAATCAACTAATCTGTATTCATTATTTACTTTCAGGTGGAGTTGATAAAGGTGTTAGACCCCATATTTCTAATCTGAGACCAGGAGGATTAGCTCAAAGGTATGTAATAGTGAGGCACAATACAGTACTGAATCTTAATGATGTATATTCCACTCAAATCAAACAGCCTGACACAGTTGAACTTTATAAAGTTTTCAGGCCACCCCCCCATGAGAATATTGAAAGGCATATAGAGTTATCTCTGCTCCTGTGTGAATGACATTGGGCTTATGTATCCTGGCTGTGTCTGGAGCATAACTTCTACAAGAATGGATGACTTTCAAAGTAATGTGGCACAGCTATCTGAATGTGTCCTTTTGAGTCTAGAGCATAACTTGTTTGTCAGTGATATTGGAATGCTTTTGTTGACTGACACCAGACTGACATCACAGTAAACATAGTTTACAAATGAGAGATGCCTCTCATCTTTTATTATACCCCCTCGAAACAAATGTTTTCGGGGATATACTGGAATCAGCCTGTCTGTCCGTCCATGTGTCCGTCTGTCAGTGTACAAAATACTACCAATTTTGTCCTCCTTCAGTTTTGCTTCAATACCATTGAAACTTTATACAAAGATAAATCACATGATGAAGTTTTGCAAGTTTTGTGTTGTCTGCCTTGTTGTTGATGTTGTTGTGCAAAAACTTTGACATTTTGTGATATCCTCGGTTTTACTAAAGGCATTTTTTTGTAACTTGTCAAACTTGTTCACAATCAAAAGAGCAACCTATACTATCAAGGGGGACGACTCTAGATGCATGTTGTCTACTATCCAGCACTAACAGCCGAGCGGAGGCACCTGTAGGCAGTGCTCTTGTTTGTCTTTTGGGGTAGGAAACATTGTGGATAACAAAAAAATTGCTTGTAATAAGCAATTTCTTCATTTTCCACACTGTTTCCCAAAGCTCTCTTTCTTGGAGACATCACCAAATATTATTATGTGAGAGTGGGCTAACAAGTCACAGTTATTAAAAGTCAGTAGTATTACAGCCTATAATTCTTTTCAATTACAGGTCTGACAGTCTACAAGTAGGTGATGTCCTTTTGTCTGTGAATGGTATAAGAACCAATAGCATGAGACATGATGAGATTATTAACCTTCTGAAAAATGCAGATGAGAATGTTAGACTAGAGATAGAGTATGATCTGCCAGATATAGGTATGTTAAACTAAATTTTGTAGAGTATTAACAGAGATGATGACCTTGACCATATGACTGACCCTTTACCCATTTTAGGAAACTTTACCTCAAAACTTTAGTTTTATGTATCTTGGTCATTTCTCATCATAGGGTGCTCATATTGCACTCATGCTTTGATCAGGGGATGCGGAAATGAACTTTAATCTGTGATGTAGTGGCAATTATCTTTTTGTCTGTAACCAAAGGGTGGATAAGCATAAACCTAAGTGGGATGAACAGCTGGAGGCTTGGAAAGAGTTTTGTGGTAGTACTTGTTTGAGAAATACCAGAAATCCATGGTTAAGAGCTCCAGCCGCCCATTATGACTGAAATACAGTTAAAAGGGGCGTTGAACCCCATTTCATCAATCAATTGAATCTGACCAAGTGCCCTTTACTTTCACCCTGTTTTAAAAACAAACAGAAGGGCAAGCTATGTTGTTCTTAAACAACTCTTGTTAACAAATGACAGTCAAATTTTTTGATGCAGATAAACAGTACTAGGAATGCTGGAAAATCTGTAGACTTTTCAGTTACTTTACAATACAATAAAAATAAAACATTTTAATATGAATAAGTTCCTTTGTTTAGCTTTCAAATGATTGAAGTTGGTCACGATTGATTGATGCTGAGAAAAGTTTTGGAAAATCAACTGTTTTTCATCCAAAAAGATGAAAGAATTTCAAATTTGCATTAACTTTAAGTGGTCATCTGCTGCTTCTTTCAACCTGGACCAGTCTTAAATTTTGTTGTATGGGAATGGATTAACACCTCCTCAAATTTCATACAGGCACCCAACATGAACAAAGATGTTACATTCCATTTAATTTTTTCAGAGTTATAGCCCTTGTTTAAAAATCTTGTCTGCTCATTTTAAGCTCGGCTGTATTGCAATAGCCTTGGTGTCGTCGTCTTTGTTGTTGTGTGAAAACTTTGACATTTTGTGATATATCTGGTTCTTCTAAAGGCATTCACTTGAAACTTGGCACACTTGTTCAAAAGAGCAACCTATACTATCAAGGGGGATAACTCTATATGCATTTCGTCCACTATCCAGCACCCAATAGCAGAGAGTAGGCACCCGTAGGCCGTGCTCTTTTTCTTTACCACTGAATGAATGGCATTCAAATTTCACGTTCACATGGGATCTAGCAAAGGTGGGCATTTTTTTTAGTATTTTGGTTACTGTCCAGTTACTATTCTTGGGGTTATGGTCCTTTGTTGAAATATCTGAAAAAAGGCTTTAGACATTTTGCATCCACATTATACATGTATATCCATTTTGTCAAGGGGTCCTGTGTACCGCTAGTCATGTCGGTATGTCTTTGGGCAACCCATATCAGAGCCCTAGCTTTGTAATGGTAATACCCAGGAAAAGAACTCTGCTGCAGGATATCCCATTGCCACATGGGAAAATTTAGACTGTTTTAATGAAGGAAGGGATTGAAAATAATGTGAATAATGATGAAATTGATTGTCATAAGCAATTTGTTCATTATCCACAATGTTATTCAAAGCTATTTTCATGAGGGGTGTAAAAGGGCGGGATTGTGTTTGAATGGTTTAAATTGGTGTGTAACTCCATTCAAACAAATAAAAATCTATTATGTCGAGGTTTTGCTGTTTGTAACATTATCAAGGTTGTCCATCAAGCTCAAGAGCAAATGTCATGGTCATATTTCCAAGAAATGGAGTTTGTTAGGGCATTTATGTTTTAACACACACATCTTGTTTACCTTTACATTAAAGCGGGACCACTAGCTTCATTCCCTCACTATAGATAGGTCTCTTTGTCTTTTAGGATATCACTCTATGTGTTTTAGGATATCTCTCTATATCTATCTCCTTGTTGATACTTCCAGCCATGACTGACACATTTTCTGTCCGATGTAGACAGACTGCAGTGTCCCTGGTATCTGACGGCTCTAGCTTTGGTTTTACACTACGAGGAGGAATATGTGCCTCAAGGACAAAATGTAGACCACTCACTGTAACACAGATCAGGCCTGGAGGCTCAGCTGACAGGTAAAAAAATCAGAGGTTCTCAAATGAAATTTTCACAGAAGGTTCTTAGTCACCTGACATTATGTATAATGTCATTGTTTTGCCATTTAATCTTTTCCTGTACAATCTCTGGCTTCTACTTCCCTGTTATTTTATGCTTGAGAAAACATTTTGGGAAAAGAAGAAATTGTAACAAGCAATTACGTCTTCATCACAATATTTTTTATTTTACTGATGGTGATTTTTCAAAGTAAATCCACTTTAAATTTTCTTCTGCATTACCTTTGAATTTGGACAGCTTTAAAAATTTGCAAAGCTAGCAAGCTATGTCATGGCTTTGTGTCTGTCATGCATTCGTATGTGTGTGTGTGTTTGCCTGTTAACTATTACTCTGAAAATCTTATCCTCAGAAAGTACATGTACTCGACAGATTTCAAGAAAATTTCACAGTTATAATCCTTCGGTGACTCATTATTAGATTCCTTCAAAGAATTTTGATAAAGAAACATTGCTTTTATGAGCAGAGCTCATTTTCATGTATTGAGAGTTAATTGCAATACTGTTCTAAGAGTCTCTATATTGTATAGACACTAGGAATAGTATAGCAATTAACTGTCAATATTTGGTATAGTGAAAAATTCGAAAATCTTCTTAGAAACCAGCTAATGATTTTCAACTAAATTTCACAGAAATAGTTTTTTGGTGACCCATTTTTAGATTCAATCAAAGAATTAGTTTATTAAAAATGTTGCCTTAATGGGTGGGGGTTATCTTTTTCTCAGTTGATGGATTTCAACCAATTTTCACAGGAATGATCTTTTGGTGACTATGTATCCGATTCATTGGTTTAATAATTTTGCTTTGGAGGATTGGTCAAATTTCAGGTAGAGAGTACATAATGCAAGGGAAACAATTGTTACTGCTCTACTGAGAATATTTGTTGTAAAAATGAAAGTTGAAAATGAAATAAATCTTTCTAAAAAGAGTTGCTCCGTGTGTAAGAAAACTAAATTACCTGTATCATAAGTATATCCGGCTGGTAGAGCTAAACAGGCACTCAAGTGCCTCTAATTAGCCTATTACTAGACAACAATGTTCCAATTGGAATGACAATTTGAAATATATTTGAGAAAAAAATATGATGAAAGAAGAAATGGCGTAAATACTGCAATCTCTGTTTTTCAACACAAATTCTTTACCATTTAACCCTTTACCAGAAGGCAAAATTTTAGACTTGTCCATATTCAAAGATGTTGACAATGACAAATTTAAGTTGATTTTTGGATTCTTTTTAGGGAGAAAATATTGTGGATAATGAAGAAGAATTTTTTTCATTTTCCACATTTTTCACATGCCCTTTTCTTAGGGGGCATAGAAAAACTTCATTGTGTTGGAATTATTTAATCTAATAGCCCTTCGATGTTGTAAGGGACAATTCTTTTTGAAAAATGGAGAAATTACCTCTGACTTCTTTTCTCCACATAAGGTGATTTCTTTTTCAAAATCTCCCCTTTCCCATTGTGTTCAAGAAATAGAATAGGCTTTGGAAAACATTGTAGACAATGAAGAAATTACTATTTACAAGCAATTTCTTCATTCCTTTGCAAAGCAATAAATATTTTCAAAATTTCATCAACTAACATCTACCAAAACACTTCAAAGAATTGCTGTACCATGAAAATTTGCACTTTTTTGTGTGATCCCTTTTTTTACATAATAAGAATAAATTAGGAAATCTTTGGAAATTTTCTTCTATTTGGTATGTATCAATGCCTATTGACTCTCTACCAAAATACTTAAAAAGTTACCGTACTCTGGAATTTAGCGCTATATTGTTGTAACAAATATATAACCTGGATTAAAGGAGAAAATCTTTAAGAATCTTCTTCTCCAAAAGATAAGGCGTAGAGCTTTGATATTTTGTATATTTTATAAAGCTTTCAACAATCATACACAGGGGAGTGATATAGGATCTAAAATTTTGTTGTCTGGTAATGGGTAACAGACAACACCATTTGATATGTTACAGAGAAGGTTCGTTGAATATAGGAGACAGAATCCTAGCAGTAAATGACTTCAGTGTAGTGTCCCTTTCACTGACAGAAATGACGATGTTGTTGTCACAATGTACTGGGGAGACGAGCTTTACAGTAGAATATGACATCTCTGTAATAGGTAACTTTGTTATAGAATATTCTCTACTATATAGGACATGAACATAACAAGAAGGAAAGTGTATCTCAAAGGGACAGCAAGGCCTTTCTTGACCTTGGAAATAGGTCAGGGGTATAAAGGGTCTACACTGCATACAGTTGTATATGACAAGACTCCAAAATAAATGTTAATGATCCTCCTTAATCCTTTTATAAATTAGTTTGTAAAATAGAAAAAGTAAAGAAGTATGAAGTAAAATGTGAAAATATGTGATTATACACTTAACCTTTTCCCACAAGTGATGCTTTTTGACACCCTATATGACAACACAATATGGAAAACTTTGTGTAAAATAAAAATATGCTTGCAACAAGCAAATTCTTCATTTCAGAAAAGTTTTCTTCCCAGAAAGTTGAAAAAAATCTTATATTTAAGCAACTTGATTTGTCCTCTGCAGCTCCTTTCAATTTTGACCAGTCTAAAATTTTGCCGTCTAGTCATGGCTTGAGAAATGAAGAGAATAGTTTTTGTTTTCATTAACAAAAGGTATTTCTCATTGATTTTACATCAAGTGACAGAGGAATATTCCTGTTTTGGCTGGAGGTATAGACAAAGATCAGCCTGCACATATGTGCAGTCTGATCTTAGTCTTTACCACCTGTTTGTCTAGTTCAAGCCGGAATTGTTTATAATATTATTTAAGAGATGAAGAGAATATTTTTTGTTTTCATGGAGGTATGAACAGAAAAAACTAATCACACTGTATGAATACACGAAGCAGATTCATACATTGTGTGATTAGGTTTTTCGGTTCATACCTCCATGAAAACAAAAAAAATTCTCATCATTTCTTATAATTTAATAGTTTCGAGCGAAAAAACCAAAAACCCTACATTTTGATACCTTTTTGTATGGGACTATTTTGTGCGGAAACATACAAAATAAATGCGTGCTCAAAATTTTGTTCATGGAGTTATGAATTATTTTTTTCGACCAATCAGAACACTTGTTTTTGATAGACGAAACTAAATATCAAACTATTGAATAATGACCCATAACTAGTGCATCAAGTGCTTTCAGCCATTTGATTTTAGATGTCATTCTGAACAAAGATTTTATTCACTCTGAAATTTTTGCTCTAATAATGTGTTAAGTTAACCCTTTCCCGTTTCTTGAAATTTTAGACTGGTCAAAATTGAAAGAGGATGCAGACAACTACGAAAATTGGATGCAATTTGAAATGGAACCATCCAATGTGGTAGAAAATACTGTGGAAAAAGGAGAAATTGCTTGTAACAAGCAATTTCTCCTTTTCCCACATTATTTTCTTAAGTATAAAGTCAAAGTGATGTAAAATTCCGTGTTTGTACAGGAAAGGGTTAACTAACACTTGAATTTATAAGAAACTGTTTTTGCCAGATGCTGTGCAGAAAGCTACAGGCCCTCTGTTGATAGAGATAGACAAAACACCTGGTGCTGCACTTGGGATCACACTGTCACATGCTAGACATAAGGGGAAACATTGTGTGTGTATAGACAGTATTAGACCTATGAGCATAGCTGACAGGTAAAGTACATAGAAAAAACCCAAGATTCTTCAAATCTCTTCAGGTTTGCTGGAAATATTGTTAGGATTCTTTTAAGAAATTAAATTTCACTTATCTTGGTAATTAATCCATTCAATGACATGTTATCCAAACAAATAGAGCACATTATTCAGTGTTAACTTAGTTTCAAATTTTAACCTTCTCTACACAGTCTCAGAGTCTGTGGTTTGGATATTTAGCTGTTATTATCCCCCACCAATGAAATCATCGGGGGATATTGTTTTTGACTCGCCCGTCCGTCCTTCCTTCCATCCGTTTGTCCTTCCGTCTGTTCGAGTTTCATTTCCACGCTATTTCTTGGAAACCATTGACTGGATTTCAATGAAACTTTGTTGAAAGCTTCACTACAAAGAGGAGATGTGCATATCGTCAGGGTTGCCCGGTTCAACTATTAAATTTAGAGTTACTGCCCCTGATCTGTGAATCCATATACATACAGAGTAATATTCATTTCCACACAATTTCTTGGAAACCATTGGCTGGATTTTAATGAAATTTTGTTGAAAGCTTTACTTCAATGAGGAGATGAGCTTATGGCAGGGGTTATCTGGTTCAACTATTATTTTAAGAGTTACTACCCCTGATTAATGTAGCTTTATACATACAGAGTAATTTTTTTTCCTCACTATTTCTTGGAAACCATTCGCTGGATTTTAATGAAACTTTGTGGAAAGCTTCACTACAAAGAGAAGATGCCCATATTATAGGGGTTATCTGGTTGGACTATTAAATTTAGAGTTACTGCCCCTGATTGGTGAAGCCATATACATATAGAGTAATATTTGTTTCTGCGCTATTTCTTGAAAGCAATTGGCTGTAAACTAGCTGTAAACCATGAACAGGATATACTCCATTGACAAACACAATATTTTTGGCGGGGGATATTAATTCAATGAATTTGCTTGTCTTTAACCTTTCCTTACAATAACTGCTACTCCGTCAGATTGGACCCTTTTTATGCCCTGCATCAATAGATCGGGGGCATATTGTTTTATATCATTTCCGTCTGTCTGTCTGTCTGTCTGTCCGTCTGTCTGCTAAATTTAACCTGCCAACTAAACATTTTCCTATAACTTCAACCCTGAATAAGTTACAATGCTGATCAAAGTCAAGGTCAAAATTTTAACCTTTTTCCCTAAAACTTTTCTCAAAAACTTACCCTGCCAACTAAACATTTCATTATGGTCAAGGTAAAATTTTTAACCCTTTTCCTTAAACAAAGAAAAAAACAATGAAAATCACCCGTTCATAAAAAATTCCTGTTTCGGGGGCATGGTGTTTCACAAACACATCTTGTTTATATATTAATTTCAAGCTTTTTATCCATTTTTAGCTCACCTGAGCACAACGTGCTCAAGGTGAGCTTTTGGTATCACCTTTTGTCCGTTGTGCGTCGGAAATCAAACAATTCTTTAAACATCTTCACCTCAGTAACCACTGGGCCAATTTCAACCAAATTTGGTATGAATTGTCCTTGGATGACCCTTTTAAAAGTTGTTTGCAAAGTTTTGATTTATGTCCAAATATTGGCGTGGCTGGGCGTAGCAGTTTTTGGCTTTGAAATCTTTAAACATCTTCTCCTCAGTAATCATTGGGCCAATTTCAACCAAATTTGGTATGAATGTTCCTTGGATGACCCTTTTCAAAAGTTGTTCGCGAAATTTTGATTTATGCCCAAATATGGACTTGGCAGGCCGTGGCAGTTTTTGACTTAGAAATCTTTAAACATCTTCTCCTCAGTAACCATTGGGCCAATTTCAACAAAACTTGGCATGAATGTTCCTTGGGTGACCCTTTTCAAAAGTTGTTTGTGGAATTTTGATTTATGCCCAAATATGGGCATGGCAGGGCGTGGCAGTTTTTGACTTAGAAATCTTTAAACATCTTCTCCTCAGTAACCGTTGGGCGAATTTCAAGCAAATTTGGTATGAATGTTCCTTGGGTGACGCTTTTTAAAAGTTGTTTGTGATATTTTGATTTATGCCCAAATATGGGTGTGGTGCGACATGGCAGTTTTTGACTTAGAAATCTTTAAACATCTTCTCCTCAGTAAGCATTGGGCCAATTTCAACCAAACTTGGCATGAATGTTCCTTTGGTGACCCTTTTTAAAAGTTGTTCGCATTTGATTTATGCCCAAATATGGGCGTGGCTGGGTGTAGCAGTTTTTGACTTTGAAATCTTTAAACATCTTCTCCTCAGGAACCATTGGGCCAATTTCAACCAAAATTGGCATGAATGTTCCTTGGGTGACCCTCCTCAAAAGTTGTTCACGGAATTTTGATTGACCCACAAATTTGGGCATGGGTGGATGTGGCAGTTGTTGTCTTTGAAATCTTTAAACATCTTCTCCTCAGGAACCATTGGGCCAATTTCAACCAAACTTGGCATGAATGTTCCTAGGATGACTCTTTTCAAAAGTTGTTCGCAGAATTTTGTTTCACGCCCAAATATGGGCGTGGCAGTTTTTGACTTTGAAATCTTTAAACATCTCCTCCTCAGTAACTATTGGGCCAATTTCAACCAAATTTGGTATGAATTGTCCTTGGGTGACCCTTTTAAAAAGTTTTTTGCAAAATTTTGATTTATGCCCAAATATGGGCGTGGCAGTTTTTTTAACTTAGAAATCTTTAAACATCTTCTCCTCAGTAACCATTGGGTCAATTTCAACCAAACTTTGCATGAATGTTCCTTGGGTGACCCTTTTCAAAAGTTATTTGTGGAATTTTGATTTATGCCCAAATATGGGCGGGGCAGGGTCGGGCACTTTTTTGACTTTGCAAACTTTAAACATCTTCTCCTCAGTTAGCATTTGGCCAATTTCAACCAAACTCTGCATGAAAGTTCCTTGGTTGACCCTTTTCAAAAGTTTTTCGCAGAATTTTGTTTCACTCCCAAATATGGGCATGGCAGTTTTTGTCTATGAAATCTTTAAACATCTTCTCCTCAGTAACTATCGGGCCAATTTCAACCAAATTTGGTATGAATGTTCCTTGAGTGACCCTCCTCAAAAGTTGTTCTAGAATTTTGATTTATGCCCAAATAAGGGCTTGGAAGGGTGGGGCAGTTTTTGACTTCGAAATCTTTAAACATCTTCTCTTCAGTAACCATTGGGCCAATTTCAACCAAACTTGGCATGAATGTTCCTTGGGTGACCCTTTTCAAATCGTGTTTAGGAAATTTGATTGACGCCCAAATATGGGCATGGCCGTTTTTTATTTAGAAATCTTTAAATATCTTCTCCCATGTAAGCATTGGGCCAATTTCAACAAAACTTGGCATGAATGTTCCTTGGGTGAACTTTTTTCAAAAGCTGTTTGTGAAATTTGATTGACGCCCAAATATGGGCGTGGCAGGTTGGGGCATTTTTTTGTTTAGAAATCTTTAAATTCCTTCTCCTCAGTAATCATTTGGCCAATTTCAACAAAACTTGGCATGAATGTTCCTTTGGTGACCCTATTCAAAAGGTGTTTGCAGATTTTTGATTTACGCCCAAATATAGGCGTGGCAGGGCGGAGCAGTTTTTTTACTTTGAAATTTTTAAACATCTCCTCAGTAACCATTGGGCCAATTTCAACTAAACCAAAATGAATATTCCTTGGGTGACCCTTTTCAAAAGTGTTGGCAAAAGTAGTCAGGTGAGCGATTCTAGGGCCATTCTGGCCCTCTTGTTTGTTTTAACCAGGTGAAGATGACAGACTTTAACCCATCATCACACAATCCTGCTTTTAGATGCCTTGAAAATTTTATATATTTAAATGGAAAACTTGTGAGAAAAGGAGGAAGTGCTTGTAGCAAGTAATTTCTCCTTTTCCTTCAAAATATTTTCCTTATCTGATACCTTTTTTCTGTTTTGAGCATACTCTGATTTGAAATGTGGCTTGCAACTTTTTTTCAATTTGGACCAGTCTGAAAATTTTGTCTTCTGGTTATGGGTTGAATAAATAGTAATAATAATAATGTTTTCTTTTTTTCTTTTTTTTTTGCTTCAAATTAAACTCTGATCATTTTTGTAAATTCAGACCACCTATACACTCTTTGGAAATGATAGATTATTATCTTTTTTTGATAATAGAATATTATACCATAAAACATTGAAATTAAGCTTGTCTGGACAATGGTTCATTTAATAATGGATGGATTTCAAAATAACTTTGCACAATTGTTTTCTATCATGAGTAAGTGTGCAATTTGAAACAAATCTTCAGATAACTCCACAGTCAAGGTCATAGCTCAAGGTCAAACATTAAAATTAAACATGTCTGAAGCATATTGATCATTATTGATATTAATTATTGATCGATTTTGAATTAACTTTTACACAATTGTTCTCAATCGTAAGTAGATGTACTATTTGAAACAAATTTTTAGATAGCTCCAAGGTTAATGTCACAGCTCAAGGATGTAAGTTAAAAAATTAGTATGTTCGGAATAGGACAAGCATATACCCAAATCTGCATCTGTTGGTCTGTCCTAACCCTTTTCCCTGTTCATTTTATACTTTTGTGACAAGGCTGTATTCAGGGAGCATAGTCCGTCTCTGATGGCTCTTGTTTACCCACCATCAAGCACTCAAACAGTTAAGTCTTGGCAACATCTTGTGGTGCTCTTTTTTTTTCATGAATAGTCAGTCTTGAGTTTTTTTGTTTTTATTTTTTTATGCAATCTTTCAGAGTTAGTAGCTTACAACTGTTATTTTTTGTGTGTTTTCTACAGAAGTGGAGCATTACACATGGGTGACCATATTTTGTCTATAGACGGAGCAAGTGTAGAGCACATGACAGTTGCCGAGGCGACACAGTTATTGAAATCCTCCCCTGGTGAACACATTAGAATGGAGATTTTACCTGTGAGATTAGCTGAACAGAAATCCTCAAGAGATTCCATCCTTTTTAATGCAGGTCAGTTTAAGGCTTTTATATGTTTTTTTTTAACCTTTTAATTAAAGCACCATTTATCTCAACCAACCAAGCTCCTTGTCAAGAAAAATAAAGATGAAATTATGGAATTAGATATCAAAAAGCATTTGTTAAAAATTCATTTCAGTTTTTTTAAAATTGCAAAAAATTTTGTTCCTATGAATTGGTTAACCCTTTCCTGTTTTTGAAATTTTAGACTGGTCCTAATTGAAAAAGGTTGCAGACGACTTTGAAATGTGAATGCAATTTGAAATCAAACCATCCTATGAGGAAGAGAATATTTTTGGAAAAGGAGAAATTGCTTGTTACAAGCAATTTCTCCTTTTTCCACAATGTTTTTCAAAGTACAGAATCACAGCAACATAAAATTCCAGGAGTACAATATAAAATCACAGGAAACACTCATGACTTATAGTGATAAAGACAACCATATCAATGTATTTCACATATTTTCCTGTAAGGAGCCTTACCTGTCCAAATGAATCTATCCAAATTTAGTTTCTTTTCATTGTGAAGACGCTTGGTGCAGTCATCTATTCATTCCTGCTAATGTTTTTCATTGCTGAGAAAGAGGCAATCATTCATGTGTCTTTTCCCCCCACATTGTGACATTGCACCTGTAACTCTGTTGTTAGCTTCAGTGAGGTCTGATTTGTGCTGCAATGTAATAAGCAGACTTAATTTTTGTCAAAGATAAATCGCTTCTACATAACAAAATTTCAGACTAGACCAAAATGAAAGATCTTGGAGATGATACTTTCAAGTTAGGATAGAAAAAGATTGTGGACAAGGAAGAGACGGCTTTTTACAAGCAATTTCTTCTTTGTCTACAATGTTTTTCTTCGTATAAATCTTGAGGGGTGTGAAAAAATTGGACTGGGTCAGATTGGAATATATAGGATCTGTTATAGCTGAAGTAATTATGCAAAAAGTTGGAAACTCCCTAAAGCATATAGAGTAACAGATATTTTTTTCTTTCATTTAAAAAAAACGCTATAACAGCTTGCTCTTTACTTTGGAAAATTTGGGTTTCTTAGGTCCAAAATTAGATATCAATCTATATTGATTCTTCAAAAAGTAGTTGCAATCTAAGTTTTTTGTAGGAATAGAATAAAAGAAATGCTCAAATACTCACTGCTGACTGGAGTTGAAAAAAACTGCTTTCAATAGATTCGTTACATTATTATTATAATATATTAAAGATATGGAATAAAAACCCACTCCAACACCATCTCACTATTTAATGTTCTTCAAGAAAAAGTATTAAAAGTATTGTGTAAATATGGTGGAAAATGAAGGAATTGCCTGTGACAAGCAATTTCTTCATAATCCATAATGTTTTATTTCAATTGCTGGTAACAAGCTATTTCTTCATTATCCACAATCTTATCTACCAATTGTTTGTAATGAGCAATTTCATCATTATCCACCATTTTTTCTTACCCAAAAGACAAAGATATGAAATTTTATCAAATTAAATCTGTTTTCTGCAACTTCTTCGAATTTTGACTGGTTTGATATTTTGTTGTCTGGTAATGGGTTTGTACTGGATGATAAAAAAGATGAATCTATTTACGATAGTCAAAGATATTTTGACAAAGACAGTTTGATACACAGAACAAAGCTAGCCTTGCAAGAATATGTCAGTGTAAACATTCAGGAATTCAAGAGAAAACTATGTTTTCAGAGATCTATGAACCTGAAAAATTAAACTTTGTCATGCTGAATACAATTCTTGTTCAGAATTGCTTTAAAATCAAAGGGCTGAAAGTCCCTAATTGTGGGTCAATTGTATAATCTCTTTATAATTTTATATACAACTCTAGCTTAAAACATCAAGGAGGTGGTGTAGACTAAGATCAGACTGCACATATATGCAGGGTAATCTTAGTCTATACCTCCTGCCAAAACAGGAATATTCAGGTTTCAGCATGACAAGGGTTAATCACACTATGAATATGTGAAGCAGATTCAAAAATTAGTATGATTAAGTTTTTAGGTGCATATCTCAATGAAAAGAAGATATATTCTCTTTATTTCTTATGAATTAAAGACATTGAGTGAAAAAAGAGCAAATATTTTCTTTTTTGGGTAAAATTGTATGGATCTACTTTTTGTGCAAGCATACGAAATAGTTGCGAGCTCAAAATTATGTTTATGGAATTATTGGGGGGGAAATATTAAAAAAAATGGCCAATCAAAAAATTTTGGTTAACAAAATTAAAATTTAATCAAAAAGTTGTCAAGGAGTGTTTTTTATATTAAGAAGTACATTTTAAGCTACTTATTCCTGCATTTCAATATAACCCTCTACTGGCTTTTTATATACACTATTCAACCATTAGTTTATTTTAGCTCAACAGAGCTCAACAGACTAAATGTTAGCAGGGCTTCTGTCATGGCATTGTGTCCCTTGCACATCTGTCTGAAAACTTTGTCTTTCACCCATTACCAAATATTTAGTCTGCCCCATTTAATAAGATTTTGCAGACAACAATATTAAGTTGATTAAATTTAAAAGTTTTCAATCAATTTCTTCATGTTCCAAAATGTTTTCAAAAGCTTCTTATTGAAGGGCATAAAAAAAGATGGATTTTGTAGGAATTTATTAAGCATCTTCTCAATTATTACTGAACTGATTTCAACCAAATTTCACTATAGTGTTCATTTAGCTACCCTTTGTCAGAGGCCTTGAAGAACTTTTGTGCTAATGAAAAACATGGCTTTTATCGGTAGGGTAATTTTCTTAATATGGTATACAGTAAAATCTTTGAGAATCTTTCTCATTACCACCCTCAGGATTTCATCCAAATCTTGCATGAATTTTCCTTTCATTACATTGAATAAGATTCCTTCCAAAACCCATTATCAGACAACAAAATTTTAGACTGGTCAAAATTAAAAGAAGTTGCAGAAATCTACAATCTTTAGTTTGGTGAAATTTGAAAAGTCTTTGTCTTTGGGGTAAGAAAACAATGTTGAAAAAACGACCCAAAAAACAATGTCGACTATAAAATCCTGCTTTTTACACCCTAAAAAAATTCCAAGAAAAACGTGATAATTAAGAAACTGCTTGTGAAAAGCAATTTCTTCATTTTCTGCAATGTTTTCTACCCAAACAGACAAAGAATTTTTTAATTTTGACCATTTTGAAATTGTAGTCAGCTACTAATTTGAATTTGGAGGAGTCTAAAGATTTGTCGGATGGTAATGAGTTTAGCCCATTCCCGCTCAGTGGCGCTAATTTTGATGGCCCTCAAGAAAAGCAATTGGGAAAACATTGTGTAAAAGGAAGAAATTGCTTTTGACAAGCAATTTCTTCATTTAATACAATGTTTTCTATTCAGAAAGTTAAAAAATCTAAAATTTCATAAACTGTAAACTGTCGTCTGCAACTCCTTTGAATTTGTATCAGTCTTAAATTTTGCCGTCTGATAATGGGTTAAATCAATTCAAGCAGGTAGAGTTGTACATTCTCTCAAGCACCTTTAGATTATGTTTTCCTTCTACTTTAACACTTTTTCATCCCACACCAAGCACTTACTCCATGATATTGCAGTAGAAAAAGTGAAACGTTTCCAAATTATTGCAATGAAAAAGACATGTATATGGATTACTTTTATTTCTATAAAATATAGTAAACTATGCTGTAAAAAAAAACCATTTACAAAGTTACATTTTTCAAGGAGAAAATTTGTTGTGGGACTGCTGTTACTTTATCAAACATAAATCTTGGCTTAACCCATTCCCACATTATGACTTTTAAACACCCCTCTATATAAAACCTTTGGAAAACATTGTGGACAATGAAGAAATTGCTTGTTACAAGCAATTTCTTCATTATCCACAATGTTTTCTGACCCAAAAGACAAAGAGTTTAAAAACATTCATCAACTTAAAATCATTGTCTGCAACTTCTTTAAATTTGGACTAGTCTAAAATTTGTTGTGAGGGAATGGGTTTATTTGGTTCTAAATTACCATGAAGCACAAATGCATTAGCATAGCTTAATCCAAGCCGATTACCAGAATTGTAGCAGTTCCAAATTGAAAGAAACTGCAGATTACTTTTAAAAGAGGGTATAAATTGAAAATTAGTTGCTTCATGGGTTTCAAAACATGGTGTGAAAAGGAGAAATTGCTTGTAACAATCAATTTCTTCTTTTGAAATGTTTTCAAAAGTTTTTTTTGTCAAAATTCTGATTGTGAGGTAATGGCCTAAAGACTTTAGCTGTGATCATGGAAATGTTCTGAACTATAATCTTTGTCTCCAAGTTTGATAACAACGTAGAAATTTAATGAATTTCAAATGTAGTAAAAGTTTGTAAGTATCATTTCTTGTTTGGGTAAAGGTTTCATTGTTTTCTGCATGCCTATTTTTTAACCCTCAGAGCTTTAATATAGAGAATGATTCCAACTTCCATGGTAATGTGAAAGCCAGTAATTTTCCTGTTTTGACAGGAAGTATAGACAAAGACTAGCCTGCACTTATGATTGTGCAGTCTGATCTATGTCAGCACTGGCTGCTTGTCTCTTTCAAACCCATTCCCACATATTCTGACTTTTTTTATGCCCCTCAAGAAAAGCTTTTGGAAATATTGTGGAAAGTGAAAAAATAGATTAATATTGCCCCCCTCCCACCTAAAAAATACATTATTAAAATTTAGATTGTTATCTGTAACTTTCTTCAATTTGGACTAGTCAAAATTTTGTCATCTGGTATGGGTTAACCCATTACCAGACGGCAAAATTTTAGACTAGCCAAAATTGAAAGAAGTTGCAGACGACATTTTAAAGTTTATGAAATTTGGATTTTTTCAACTTTCTAAGTAGAAAAAATTGTAAAAATGAAGAAATTGCTTGTGACAAGCAATTTCTTCATTTTTTCACAATGTTTTCCAAAGCCTTTTTCCTTGGGGGCGTCTAAAAGCGTCACTGAGTGGGAATGGGTTAATCCAGAAGTGTTTATATTATGAATTTTCTAATCCATATTAACCCACAACTATGGCTTCAAGCTCTTTATTCAGCATGACAAAGGTTAACCCATTTCCACACATTGACACATTTTGATGCCTCTAAAGAAAAACAATTGGGAAAACATTGTGTAAAATGAAGAAATTGCTTACAACAAACAATTTCTTCATTTGACACAATGTTTTATATTCAGAATATGAAAAAAATCTAAGATTTTAAAAACTTTAGATTGAAGTCTGCAACTCTTTTCATTTTGAACCAGTCTGAAATTTGCCGTCTGGTAATGGGTCAAGAAATAAATGAGAATTCAGATATCACATGTTATGAGGGGTAGATCTGTTGGAATATTCCATCCCTTATTTAAAGCTCTGAAATGTTTTTCTGTTATGTTCCCTGTTGCCGCCATTTTCACCAATTTTGCATGCTTTTCACTGACAGGATTCCAGAAGAATATTATCCCTTCCATTTCCTCCCCCGTTTTAAATACCTCAGCCATGTTCAATGGATTCAATTCTACGTCAAAAAGTCAGACATTCGGGTATATGAGTCGCATGTCTACGGAGATGCTCAGTGGTGCTGGCAAACGGAGGCGGTCATGGGCCAAGACGGACAAGAAAATGGCATCATCTGGTATAACATTGCTTCGTACTGTAACCTTTCTGTTGTAGATGAAATTATAGATGTAAAACCAAAATGATAGACCACTGTCTAGAAGTATTGAAGAAAAAAATGCCCTTGCCATACACTCCGACCAATCCAGTAAGACTAGATTAGAGCTTGATTTTCGGAAAGAAATCTTGGGTAACCCTTTCCAACATAGTAAAGCTTTTTAGACACCCTTCAAGATAAACATTTGGGGAAACATTGTATAAAATGAAGAAGATACTTATAACAAGAATTTTTTTCATTTAACGCAATGTTTTCTATCCGGACATTTTAAAAAAATCTAAAATTGTATAGATTTTAAACTGTCGTCAGCCTCTCCTTTCAATTTGACCAGTCTAAAATTTTGTGGAAATGGGTCATTGATTGAGCATTGGAACTTTCGTTATCTACAATTTGGCTGAGCCCAGTTAGCTCAGTGGGAAATGCCCTGTGCTCTCAATCCTGTGGTTGGGGATTTGAACCTATTTACCCAACATTCCTTCTGACGATTGATGAAAGTCGTTGCATCATATGTAATGATAAGTAGTGAACCTATGTGAGATGAGTAGTTGGTGTCTTGGTTAGAATGTTACAGGAAACCATGGTTAGTAGAACCAGTGCAATAAAATTGAAGTACTGTTGAAAAGTAATGTTAAACCCCATTCAATTAATTGTCTACAATTTCTATTGCTAGTGCCACTTTCAAATATTATCTTCGGTATGGTTGTGAATGGTTTAATGCAAAAACTATTCAAAATGTGTGTATAATACCAAGTGCATCAGACCAGGAGAGGGAAGGGCAGTTCTGTACAGACTGAGCTGATGCACAGACTGATCTTAGTCTTTCTGTGGATCTCATGTGTAATGGCTGGAGAAATAACCTACAGGCTTCTATATTTTTAATGAGGTTTTCTGAAGGAAAAATCTTGTTAATGGTTTGGTGAATGTTGCCCGCGGGAGAAACAGCGGTCAGTCTGCTGGTGAGGGCAACTACTCCTACGACTCTTGACAGACTTTTATGAAATTGTCACTAAAGATTTGTCTTTATGTGACCTAGTGCATGGTGTAAGCATTTTGTGATCCAATGCTGTGTTATGGAAAAAGGAGACATACTATCGAAATTCTTGTGTGTCCAACTACTGCTACAATTCTGGATGTATTTTAAATGAACTTTCGCTGCATTCTTCATGTGACCTAGCAGATATTATTAGAATCCTGTGGTTCATCTCCACATCATGTTAAAATTGTTGATGAAATCATAGAAAACCTGGTTTTGTGACAATTTTGTCTCTTTTTTAACTCTAAATTGATGCACCTTAAAGTCAAGGTATTCTCACCTCAGGGTGATGTAAAGTGTTACTGATTATTTCCGGCAATATTTGTTCATGCTCAAAGTGAATTGATTGGACTTTGTGTAATATGATAAAAAGTTTATGCAATGATAAATATAAAATATGATCAAAGGTTTACACACTGATAAGCGTAAAATATGATCAAAAGTTAACATACTGATAAGTGTAAAATATGATAAAAAGTTTATGCACTGATAAGTGTAAAATATGATCAAATGTTTACGTACTGATAAGTGTAAAGTATGATCAAAAGTTTACATACTGATAAGTGTAAAATATGATCAAAAGTTTATGCACTGATAAATGTAAAATATGATCAAAGGTTCACACACTGATAAGTGTTAAATTATGATCAAAAGTTAACATACTGATAAGTGTAAAAATGATAAAAAATTTACGCACTTATATGCATAAAATATGATCAAAAGTTTATGTACCGATAAGTGTAATATATGATCAAAAGTTTACGCAATGATAACTGTAAATTATGATCAAAGTTTATGTACTGATATGTATAGATAAATACGAAAATTTTAATCCATCAACAAAGAGATGTTTGTTTAAGCCAATGGCTGTCATGTGACCTAGTACATATTTTCATGGTTGCATGAATCCTGGTTGTGTCATTGAAGGAGCCTTCTTATGGACTTAACTCCTTCAACATTTATGGACCAGTTTGAATGAAATTTACACAGAATATTTGTTATATGACCTTGAGCATTGTTTCATAATTAAATGATTGTTACTAGGTTTTGGGAAAAGGGGTGTTCAGATTCATTCTTTCTTGTTTATTGAATTTTGAATTTAAATGTGGACAAATTATTGAAGTATGAGCCAGTTTTTGGTAAAGGTATATTTAGTTATTATATCTTTTTGTTGTTGGTCCTCTGCACTAACCTTTCTATTATTGTTAATAAGTTTGAACAGTTATTCAGGAGTAATTAGTAGCCGATTAAGTGATTTTTGTTCCACTACATCGATTCTATAAGTAAATCTTCATTTTGGGGTGTTTTTTCCTACAATGAGTTAGGCTTGACTCTGACTGAAAAGAACATTGATTTTGAATTTCAAATGCATTCCAATTTCACTTTCATTAAATTATTACATTAAGCAACAATATATGTATTTTTATGTCCCTGCATCAAATGATCGGGGGCATACTGTTTTACTGTCGCCCATGTCTGTCTGTCCGTCTTTCCATCTGTAGGTCTGTTGGTCTGTCTGCAAACCTTAACCAAAAAACTTAATATTGCCAATCACTACCAGCCTATTCAAGATACAATGCTCATATTTGGTCTGATGATACATCTCCATAATAGGCATCTCCTTATGTCAAGGTCAAGCTCATGTGATAAGGTCAAGGTCACATACCAAGGTCAAATGTTTAGTCCTGTTACGGAAATTTTGTTTCACAAACACATCTTGTTTTTTGTGTGTGCTTTTTTTTTCAATCATTTGTTGATAACTGAATAAAGACTATAACTTGACCTGAGTGTAAATGCATATTCATACTTTTGTCATAGATAACCCATTACCACTCAATGACTCTTTTTGTCGTCTTGAAGAAAAACAATTTGGAAAACATTGTGTGAAATGAAGAAATTGCTTGCAAAAAGCAATTTCTTCATTTTATGCCATGTTTTCTACCAGGATAGTTGAAAAATCAAAATCTTCAAAAACTTAGAATCTGTTGTCTGCACCTCCTTTCAATTTGGACCTGTCTGAAACTTTGCCCTTCAGTAATGGTTTAAACCATTTCTACACATTGATTCTTTTTGACTCCCTGAGAAAAAAGCTTTACAAAACATTGTAGAAAATGTAGAAATTGCTTGTGACAATCAGTTTCTTCATTATCAACAGTGTTTTCTACCCCAAAAGACAAAGATTTTTAAAATTCTATCAAGTGAAAAATTGTTGTCTGCAACTCCTTTCAATTTGGACCGGTCTGTTATTTTGCAATTCAGTAAAGGGTTATCAAATGATCTGTTATTCAAGAAAACCTGCCTAACTAATATTAATTTGTAAGGCTGGAAATTCCATTGTTTTAAACAATTGTCTGATGCTTCTCACCTAAAGAAAAAAATCTTTTGAAAGACATTATGGTAAATGAAGAAATTGCTTCTTACAAGCAACTTCTTCATTGTCCACACTGTTCCTATCCCAAAATATAGATTTGAAAAATTTCATAAACTAAAACTTGTCATTTGAAACAATTTTATACATGGATCAGTCTGTTTATTTTAAAATTAATATTTTGTCCTTAGGTAGGTTTACCTGAAAAAGGATTATATTTATTCAAAAAGAGAAATCCTTATCTATAATGGCATGCTTTGAAAGCCTGGTTTTGTGACAGGTTTGTCTTCTATCATAAATCATTTCTTGCCTTTTATTCTTAGATAACTACTTATATTTTTCTCCCTTTATGCAATAATTGAAATATTTCGAATTTTTAGGTTAAATAGGTTGAATGCAGAGTCCTCCAAAAACTATCAAGTGCCCTTGCGCCTTGCACTTGTGTTTAATAGTTTTCATTGTTCTGCAAATGTGTACAACCTCAAAATCAGTAATTAACCCTATCATTTTGCCAATTAGCCCTTGTCATGCTGAATAAAATTCTCTGATGAATTATATTAAAATCAAAGGGCTGATAACACTGAAATTTCTAGGTGTCCGTCTTTGAAAATTAATCTCAGAAACAATTTCAGACTGTATATTTTAGACAAGAATACTGTTGAGTCAGACATATCAAGTCTGATTTTAAACAAAATAGTAACTAAGGCACTATCCTATTCCTGTCCATGCTCGCCAAATTCCAACAGGAAATTTGACATAGATATTTAACCTATTACAACTCAATCCCTCCTTTTTACGCCCCTCAAGAAAAAAGCTTATGAAAACACTGAGGATAATGAAGAAATTGCTTGTATCAAGCAATTTCTTCATTATCCACAATGTTTTCTACCCAAAATGACGAAAAAAATCAAAATTTTATTTACTTGAAATTGTTGTCTGCAGCTTCTTTCAATTTGGACCAGTCTAAAATTTAACTGTGTTGGAATGGGTTAACCTTGTCATGCTGAATAAAATCCTATGCAGAATTAAGTTAAATCAAAAGGCTGAAAGCAATGGAAGTACTGGTTGTGGATCAATATTTATGTTTGAAAATTCATACTATAATGTAGCTGTCATACTGCAGTTGGTAGCGCATCAGACTTCCAATCTTGAATCATAAGGTGTCATGGGTTGGATTCCTACATATGTCTCTCACCAATGGGTGGATAATTGTAAACCTAAGTGGGATAGCAGCTGGAAGCTAGGAAAGGATGTAATGATGTTACTGGTGCAAGATATACCAGGAATCCATTGTTAGCTCACCTGAGCACAAAGTGCGAGGTGAGCTATTGTGATCGGTCGTTGTCCGGCGTCCGTCCGTCGTCCGTCCGTCTGTCCGTCCGTCCGTCTGTCCGTCTGTCCGTCTGTCCGTCCGTCCACAATTTCTTTAAAAATCTTCTCCTCCTAAACCAGTGGGCCAATCAAGCTTTAAATTTAATTCCGTCAAAAACTCTGGTTGCCGCGGCATTTGAAAATGGGAATCTTTAGTAATTCTTTAAATTTCTTAAAAAATCTTCTCCTCCTAAACCAGAAGGCCAATCAAGCTGAAACTTTGCAGGGATGTTCATTGGGTGAAGCTCTTCAAAAGTTGTTAAAAGAATTTAATTTCGTCAAAAACTCTGGTTGCCGCAGCATATGAAAATGGGAATCTTTAGTAATTCTTTAAATATATTTAAAAATCTTCTCCTCCTAAACCAGTAGGCCAATCAAGCTGAAACTTTGCAGGGATGTTCCTTGGGTGAAGTTCTTCAAAAGTTGTTAAAAGAATTTAATTCCGTCAAAAACTCTGGTTGCCACGGCATTTGAAAATGGGTATCTTTAGTAATTCTTCAAATATCTTTAAAAATCTTCTCCTCCTAAACCAGTCGGCCAATCAAATTGAAACTTTGCAGGGATGTTCATTGGGTGAAGCTCTTCAAAAGTTGTTAAAAGAATTTAATTCCGTGAAAAAATGTTGTAACTGCAGCATATGAAAATTAGAAATTTTAGGAAATCTTTGATGTTGTTTTTTTCATAGACTACAAGGCCAAAGGCCTTTATATTTGGTAAAGAGCTTAATCATATGGTTCTCTACCAAGTTTTTAAATATTTAATCTCTTGGGTCAAAAATGGCCTTGCCCCTGAGGTCCGAAGTTTGGAAAAATTCTTAATAAGAGCAATTTCAAAAGGCTAAAATCTCCTCTTAAACTATAAGGTCTAGGATATTCATATTTGGTATGTAGCATAACTAGATGGTTTTGTACTTTATCACTTATAGTTGTCCTCCCAGGGTCAAAAACAGCCCTGCACTAGAGGTCCAAAAATTGGGAAAAAAGTAAAATTTGAGTATGTTAAAAAAAAATCTTCATTTTAAGGCGGATGGCATTTGTATTTTGAGTGTAGCATAGCCTGGCTGTTATCTATCAATTTTGATTAAAATTATGCCTGTAGGTTACCCTTTAAGTGGGTGTCCAAAGTTAGTAAAAATGCTCAGTTAGACCATGTTCAACAGTCTTCTCCTCCCAAACTACAAAGTCTTAGGCATTCATATTTGGTATATAGCATGAACAGATGGTTCTTTACCGTGTTAGCTAAAATCTTAGCCCTGGGACAAAACATTGCACTGCCCCAGAGGTCAAAAATTTTGGAAAACATCCAATTAGAGCAACTTTGAAAGACTTCTTCTTCTGAAATATATGGTGAAGGGCTTTCATATTTGGTATGTAGCATGACTAAATAATTTTGTACTATGTTACAGGAAAAAATGCTCGTAGCATAAAAAACGTCTCTGCTCCTGGGGTCAAAAATTGCGTAAATCGCATTGAAAGAATTCTTTAATAGAAATGGAGAAATAGCTTGTCACTCCCTTTCTCACAATGCTTTTTTAAAACTTTTTTCCTGAGGGTGACAAATTGTGGGATAGTTTGGTAATGGATTAAACAATAAAGCCAAAGGCATTGATCTTTTTGGAAAGCATTACTGGATTGTTTGTACAAAGCCTGAAATCTTATATGTGTTTTATTTATTTTGCTCAAGTTAAGTCTTTTTTATACAAAAAAGGACTGTAATTTGCGGATGCCTCAGGTGAGCGATTTAGGACCATCATGGTCCTCTTGTTAGGTGCTCCAGCCCCCGCTATATGACTGAAAAATTGTTAAAAGGGGCATTAAACCCAATTCAAAGAAACATATCATACTATAATTGATTCTGGTCTAAAGGGGATATGCAGATGGTGTAGACTAAGATCTGACAGGCTTATCTTTGTTCCTCCCACCAAAAAAGAATTATCTTGTTATCATCACAAGGATTAAACTGCAGTTTGAATATTTGTGGTCAGTAACATGTAGATGAATGTAAATATTTGGGGGTGTAACCTAAACCGCCTTTGAATTTCTGTGTTGGGCACGTCCATTAATTCCAACAGGAATTCCTGCATCAATTTAAACTGCATTATTTTGCAAAATTTATGACCAGTAGCATGTTACAAAAGTTTGCAACATAAACGTAATAACTACAGCTTGAATAAGCTGTAGTTATGGCGTTAAGTTAATAAACCTACAAAACGGGTTAACGAAAATCCAACCAATGTTGGAATTCAAAATTTATTTCTTATCTAAATGAATAATTTCCTTGGTCAACTGGTTATTTGATTGACACGGGCAATTTGTCAATTGGCAGAAACATTGGTATTGGTTTAAGGTTTAAAGTCCAGCACTCTATTTCAGTATCTGTTGCCTCTGCTACCAATTCCATCTTTACGTCAAGTAACCAAGTCTGTCGTATGGATACTAATGAAGTTGTCCTGTATGGTGAACGCTGTGGTCTGGGTATTGTTCTAGAATCAACCACGCCACCTCACTGTATGCTAGAGGACCCACCAGTAGTCACAAGGCTTGAACCCAACACTGCTGCTGATAGGTGAGATATTCACCAATTAATCCATTACAAGACAATTAAATTTTAGACTTGTTCAAATTTACACTTTACTATACAATCACTGGTTATGTCCCTGTGATTTTACTCTTGGAAAACATTGTGGGAAAGAAAGAATTGCTTGCAAGCTATTTCTTCCTTTCCCACAATATTTTCTACCTCGTATATTGGTTACTTTTCAAATTGCACTCAATTTTAAGTATCCTGTGCAACTTCTGTCAAATTGCACAAGTCTAAAATTTTTCGAGAATAAAGCTTTGGAAAACATTGTGGACAAGCAATTTCTTCAATGTCCACAATGTTTTATACGCATGGGAAGGTTCTATAAGAAAACATGGGAAAAGGGGCCTTAATGAGAATTTCTTTGTTTACACTATAGAGGCAACAGTTTTGGATTTAATTTAATGAAACTGGTTATTAAATTATTTGGCTCCAGTTGCATTTTTTTAACTGCAGATGATTCAGGTAATCAATTTAGGACCATCATGGTCCTCTTGTTTCAATTTCGACAAGTCTAAAATTTTGTCAATATATAACGGGATAAGTGCATGCCCAATAAATGTTCTAGTTATGTCAAGTACGATTTTTTGTAAGTAAAATTGGTATGTAAATAATAAAGTATCCTTTTCTCTGTTTAGATGTGGAGCTATCCAGGAAGGGGACAGAATCTTAACTATAAATGGTCAAGATGTATGTGAGAAGACCCTGGAAGAAGTTAACTCCCTTTTACAAGAACTATGGCAGCGTGCCAAGCTGGAGGTGGAGTTTGATATAGCAGACTCTGTCAGTGCTAGTTCTGGTACATTTGTGGTCAAGTTGCCAAAGAAAGCTGGAGGAATTGGTATTACTCTTAGCAGTAAGTGTCTATTCAAGCTGTGCCTATCCTTTCTATTTTTGAGCACGCAGCAATTTTGCTTCTGCACAAAATAGTCCCATACATAAAGGTAGCAAAATTTGTAAAGCTTTAGTTTTTTTGCTCGATGCTATTGAATTATAAGAAATGAGGAGAATTTTTTTTGTTTACATGGAGGTATAAACGAAAAAACTAATCACACAATGTATGAATCTGCTTTGCGTATTCATACAGTGTGATTAGTTTTTTCGGTTCATACCTCCATGAAAACAAAAAAATATTACCTTCATCTCTTAAATAATTTAATTTTAGTTTTTTCTATGAAAATTCAAGCATTTTTAATTGAATTTTTTATTTTCATTCTTCCATGAACAAAATTTCGAGCATGCAATTATTTGCATGCTTGCACACAAAGTAGATTTATAAAATTTTACCCAAAACTAGCAAAATATTTGCTTTGATTTGCTTGATCTCATTGAATTATAAGAATTGAAGAGAATATTTTTTTGTTAGCTAGCAAAGCGACAGCTTTGATAGCTTAAGTTAATAGAGAAAATTTTGAGTTCTTCTCAAAGTCCAACGAGTACAAACTAACACCAAATCCATGGAATGCCTACACCATAGAAATAGTCTTTATACATTTCAGGAACATTGCAGTAGAGAACTCTGTCAAAAGCATGCTAATTAACTCATTCCCACTGAATTCCGCTCTTTAAGCATCTCAAGAAAAAAGCTTTGGAAAACATTGTGGACATTGAAGAAATTGCTTGTAACGAGTAATTTCTTCAATGTCCACATTTTTTTCTACCAAACAAGACAAAGATTTTCTAAAATCAACCATACTTTGCTAGCTTACAGTACTTTCAGTTCTTTGATTTTCAATCAGGTATGACCCCTAAAAACTTAATCACACTATTGTATGAATATGTATGAATATGTTTCATGTTTGCATCCAGAGTAATTATGTTTCAGGTTCATACCTCACTTGAAACAAACAAAAAAATATATCTTCAATTTCCACATCAGAAAATTTGATATTTCAGTCTACCTTCTTGATAAACCCTTATCATGCTGAATAAAAAGTCTGTTAACCCATTCCCACTCAATGATGCTTTTAAACGCCCTGTCAATATGAAAACTTTTGAAAACATTATGGAGAATGAAGAAATTGCTTGTTAAAAGCAATTTCTTCATTATCCACAATGTTTTCCACCCTTAAAGATAAAGATTTTGAAGATTTTATCAACTTGAAATCGTCGTCTGCAACTTCATTGAATTTGGACTGGTCTAAAATTTCATCGTGTGGGAATGGGTTAAGAGTTGCACCAAAATCATAGGACTGAAATCACTGGAAGTCCCAGTTGCAGGTCAATATTTCATTCAAAAACTGATTCTATAAACATTTATGGCTTAAAAGGCACAAGCAGGTGGTGTAAACTAAGATCAGACTACTCATAAGTCTTTATTTATACCTCCTGCCCAAACAGGAATATTCCGGGTTCAGCATGGCAAGGTTTGAAATTAACAAATGTTCTGTACTTGATTTAGCGTGCAGATGTTAACCCTTGTCATGCTGAACCCGGAATATTCGGGTTTTGGCAGGAGGTGTAGACTAAGACCAGACTGCACTTATGTGCAGGCTGATCTTAGTCTATACCTCCTGCTTGTACTTTTCATGCCAGAGTTGTTTATGAAGTTGATTTCTAGAAGAAATATTGATTTTTGAACAATGAGATCTATCAGTGCTTTCAGCACTTTGATTTTACAGCAATTCAGTAAGGTAATTTATACAGCATGACAAGGGTTAAGCATTGCAAACTAAGTATTTGAAAATGGTTTACTCCTACCTTTGCAGCAAAAACCAAATTAGGAAATCCAATTTTGATCACAGAAGTGAAGAAGGGAAGTGTTGCTTACAGGTAGGTGTTCTTACCTTTCCTACACTGCACCAAATATAGATACAATGAACTGATCTGCAGTTACTACACTCTAACTAGCTTTACTTCAACCCATTACCATGCAACTTATCATTTTCAAAATAATTTCAAGGGTGACCCTTTATCAGATTCCTTCAAAGAGTTCTGATTAGATAGACAATGTTGCATTTATGTGTGGAACTGATTTATGCAGATGGTATAACTTACAAAATCTTCTCGGAATATGGCGGATGAGTTTCAACTCCTAAATTTTTAAGATTCCTTCAAGACATTTTGATCATATGAAAATCATAGCTTTTTTAGTCAGGGTAATTTGCATATAATTATGTTATATAGTGGAAACATTGAAAATCATCCTTGAAAAAAATTTGGGACAGAAACTAAAATTTAACTGAACTTTACAGGAATAATGCTTCAGTGACCCTCTATCAGATTCCTGCAAGAAAAATTTTATCTAGTTTTAAACTTATATGGGCTAATTTCTATATATGGTATATAGTGACAGATTGAAATACACAGATCTTGGATTCCAACAGAATTCCTGAAGATTGATCTTAGGGTTACCCTTTATGAGATTCTCAGAAGAAATTTTGAATTGTTGAAAAAAATGGCCTTTATGGGCAGAACTCATTTTCATATAATTTTATACAGTGAAACTTTTAAAAGATATATCAACCAAATTCTAAAAGATTCATAGGTGACCCTGTATCAGATTTTTGAGGAAACTCTAAGTTAAAATTTATGCCTTTGAGGATGGATTAATGTCAGAAAAAGATTATGTGATGGTGCATGGGATATGATGAATTATGTTGAGTATATTTATGGCTTAAAAGAAATTTTCCTGCTTTCAATTAAATTATGAGAGAGAGAGAGTAAACAAGCAAGCAACATTAACCCATTCCCACACAATGACTCTTTTAAGCGCCCCTCAATATGAAACTTTGAAAAACATTGTGGAGAATGAAGAAATAGCTTGTAACAAGCTATTTCTCGATCATCCAAAATATTTCTTCCACAAAAGAGGTTTCATCAAAGTTTTTCTTCAATTTCTTCGAATTTGGACTGGTCTAAAATCTTATTGTGTGGGAATGGGTTAAACATTAAATTGGTGTTAGAATGAAAGAAACTGTTATAGAATGAGAAAGCCTTAAATGATAATGTTCCAAGTGCTGGGTTTACTGTATAACCTTGTCCTGTCTGTCCTTCCATTAAATATTCTCTCCAGCTAGAAGTCTCACCTTGAATCACTGCTTGAATTTTGTTACTTCAGCCAGAGATAAGAACAAAATCATCAAGGTCAAGTAGGAAGATTCAAAAAAGCTTATCTGTATTCCTTTTCAGTACAGACAAATCAATTTTGTGTTAACCCATTCCCACATATTGAAGCCTTTGGGATTCCCTTAAGAAAAACAATTGTGTAAAATGAAGAAATTGCTTGTAGCAAGCATAATCTTCATTTTACACAATGTCATCTACTCAGAAAGTTAAAATAACCCTTAAATTTCATGAACTTTAAAATATTGCTTGCAACTCCTTTCAATCTAGATCAGTCTAAAATTTTCTTGTGTGGGAATTGATCAATTCTGTGCTTTTAGATGTGGTTCTATCCAGCCGGGAGACAAACTCATGACTATCAATGATGTTAGAACAGAGAATCTCAGTATAGATGATGCTGTTGCTCTATTGCGAGGTGATGAAGATATAATCAAACTGAAACTCAGGAGAGATGACCCGTGTACAGGTAACTGTCTGTCTGTGTTTACATCTGTATGTATTGAGGTTTGACAATCAACCATGTGAGAATTTCCCATTCCAACACAATCCAACTTTTTAGGTCCACTGGCTGATAGCCAGATGGCTAATGTTATGGTGTGGTGTTTGTTATTCGTCCATAAAATTTGCTATTAAAATCTTCTCCAGAGGAAGTACTGAACAGAATTATACCAAATTACACAAAAATGATCCTTTGGTGACCCTATATCACATTCCTTCAAAGAATTTTGATGGGAAGAAAAGCAAGACTTTAACAGGCCGAGGAATATATGGTAAAAGCTTTGAAAACAGCCAGTGGATAGATTTCAACCAAATCCTTTGGTGACGCTTTTTCATATTCCTTAAAAAATTTAATCAGATGAAAAACATGGCTCTTATAGGTAGGGCTAATTTTCATGTAAGGTGTAATCTTGAAAATCTTTTTCTCAGAAACCAGTTGATGGAGTAAAGAAATAAAGAATGTAAGCATAGAAGTGGATCACTGTTTTCTTTAAAAATGACTTTACATGAAAAAAAATTCTCCTAGCATTAGAGCCATTGACTTTGGTGTTCAAAACAGGGTTAAAACCAAATCAAACAAATCAGAGTCAAAGCTTTCTCTCTATAGAGCTCACAAGCTAGTACATAAGCAAAGATATTAGGCTTGTTAACCTTCTAAATATTAAGACTTGTCACTGATTCACATAAATAGAATTACAGCTTTTTAGCTCCCCTCTGAGCTTGAAGTGCTCTGGGGGAGCTATTGTGATCGGTCATCTTCCGTCGTCCGTACGTCCGTCCGTCTGTCAGTCCGTTCACAATTACAAAAAAATCTTCTCCTAAACTAACCATGGAATTGCAACAAAACTTGACAGAAATGATCCTTAGGTCATGCTCTTTCAAAATACTGCAAAGAATTGAAATCCATGAAGAAATCTGGTTGCCACGGCAACGGAATGATTAAACTTAAAAAATCTTCTCCTCCCAAACGGTAAGGCCTAGAGTTTTGATATTTGGTATATATCATCATCTATTGACCCTCTACCAAAATACTTCAAAGAATGACTGTATTCTGAAAATTAGCCCTTTTCTTTGTGATTCCTGATTTTACATAGAAATAAAGAAGGAAATCTTTAAAAATCTTCTTGTCCCAAACCATAAGGCCAAGAGCTTTGATATTTGGTATACATCATCATCTCTTGACCCTCTACCAAAATGCTTCAAAGAATTACCGTATTCTGAAAATTAGCCCTTTTTTGTGTGATTCTTGATTTTACAAAGGAATAAAGAGAGAAATCTTTGAAAATCTTCTTCTCCCAAACCATAAAGCCTAGAGCTTTGATATTTGGTACAAATCATCAGCCATTGACTCTCTACCAAATTACTTAAAAAATTAGCCCTGTGCAATCCCTAATTTTAGTTAGGAATAAATAATGATATCTTTGAAAACCTTCTTCTCCTGGACCATTAGGCTTACAGCTTTTATACTTGGTATGTAATGATGTCTATACTTCAAAGCCTTACCATATTCAGGAATTAGTGCTATATGGTGGGATCATCAATATACCTAGGATTAAAAGAGAAATCTGTAAACATCTTCTCCAAAATAATTAGACAGAGGGCTTTGCCATTTTGTTTATATCATAAAGCCATGAACCATCATACTCAGGGGAGCGATTTAGGACCATCATGGTCCTCTTTTTTTTCAAAGGGCCCACAAGTTATGGCCCCAAATATGGGCGGGGCAGTTTTTATACCCCCCTTAACTTTGTTAGGGGGGTATATAGGAGTCAGCTTGTCGGTCGGAGCGTCCGTCTGTCGGTCTCTCCGTACGTCTGTCTGTAGCTTTTTCGTGTCCGCTCAATTTCTAGGCAACCATTGGACGGATTTGATTCAAACTTCACTGATATAATCAGTATCAAGCAGAGATGTGCTTATTCTTTTTTGGTTACGGTCCATTGATTTTTGAAGGAGTTATGGCCCTTTGTTGAAAAATGTGTCCACTCAATTTCTCAGCAACCATTGGACGGATTTGATTACAGAAAGACTCGGTATAAGTCAGATATGTGCATATCAAATTTTGGTTTAGTCCATTGATTTTTGATGGATTTATGGCCCTTTGATTAAAAAAGTCCATTTTTTGTTATGGCCCTTTTGCAGATAGCACTTGTATATGGACAAGCGCTGTTGGGGGGTATTAGTCCGCTTTGCGACAATGTCTAGTTGACTTTGAAATCTTTAAACATCTTCTTCTCAGTAAACATTGGGCCAATTTCAACCAAACTTGGCATGAATGTTCCTTGAGTGATCCTTTTCAAAAGTCGTTCGCTAAATTTTGATTTACGCCCAAATATGGGCATGGCAGGGCGGGGCAGTTTTTGACTTTGAAATCTTTAAACATCTTCTCCTCAGTAACCAATGGGCCAATTTTAACCAAACTTGGCATGAATGTTCCTTGGGTGACACTTTTCAAAAGTTATTTGAGAAATTTTGCTTAATGCCCAAATATGGGCGTGGCAGGACGGTGCTGTTTTTGACTTTGAAATCTTTAATGTCACATTTCAAGGTCAAACATGCCTGTGTCCTTTCAATTTTTTTTTTTTTCAGTCATCTTAAATTAGTCAGGTGAGCAATGTTAGGGCCATTCTGGCCCTGTTGTTCTTCATAGGGCTCACATAAGGCTTGTTTACCTTCATTACTAAGTTTCTAAAATCCTCTTGCATGATAAGCTATATTTTGATATATCTATTTTGTAGATGAGACTGGAGCCGAGTGTATCTCCTACACCGTGGAGCTACAGCGTAATGGCGGACCTCTCGGTATAACTATCATTGGAACTGATGATCCCAGTGATCCTATAGTCATATCTAGTCTAGCAGAGGGAGGTCTAGCTTCAAGGTAAATATGGGCAGGATAAGGGAATACTTAACCCATCAATTATGGGCAGTCATGGGTTTGATCCCTGCGACACATATCCTTTCCAACATTCATACCTAACCAATGGGTGGATTATTATAAACCTAATGTGGAATAGCAGCTGGAGGCTAGGAAAGGATGCAATGGTAATACTGGTGTGAGAAATACCAGGAATCCATTGTTAGGTGCTCCAGGCACTGCCATATTACTGAAAAATTGTTAAAAGCAGTGTTAACCCTTTCCCGCTCAAATACAGGATTTTACGTTCCTGTGATTTTATAATTGAGAAAACATTGTGGAAAAAGAAGAATTTGCTTGTAACAAGCAATTTCTACTTTTTCCACAATATTTTCTACCACATAGAATGGGGTTTTTTTTGGAATTGCATCCAGTTTTCGTTGTTGTCTGCATCCTCTTTCAATTTGGACTAGTCTAAAATTTCAATAAGTGGGAAAGGGTTAAACCCCTTTTAAACAAACAAACACTGAACCCTTTTCCACGTTGCAAAAATTTTAGACTTGTCCAAATTCAAAGAAGATGTAGAGGAAAAATTCAAGATGAGAAAAATGTTGAATATCTATATCCCTTTAGGTAGTAAAAAAGGTTGAACACGAAGAAATTGCTTAGAACAAGCAATTTCTTCATTTTCTGAAGTACTTTCTTTCACTGTTGTTCTCTCTATAACATAGTCACTGCAATTCATTGATAGAAGAAGACTTTATTTTTATGTCCCTGCATAAAGAAGATAGGAGGATATTGTTTTACTGATGTCCATCTGTCTGTCTGTCTGTCTGTCGGTCTGTGAGCAGTAAAATTAATGCAAAAATTAACATTTTGCTACTATTCAAACAACAATAAGGATATATTGCTCATACTTTTGGTATAGGTCCCTTTCACTGTTAGGCATGAGTTGGGTGTAAGGTTAAGGTCAATTCATTGATAGAAGAAGACTTTATTTTTATGTCCCTGCAAGGTGAAGGTCACTTTCGAAGATTACATTTCCAAAAAAAGCTGTTGCAGGCTTACACAAGAAAATTTTAGACTAGTCCCATTTGAAGCAAGTTGCAGTTGAGAATAACAAGTTGATGAAATTTTCAAAATCTTTGTCTTCTTGGGTAGAAAACATCGTGGATAATGAAGAAATGGCTCGTTATAAGCAATTTCTTCAATTTCTGCAACATTACCAAAGCCTTTTCTTGAGTGTCTTTGTGTGGTAATGATTTAAGAAAACAAACTCTTTTTCACTGGTAAATGCTTAACATGGAGAAATAGAAATTTATAATCTAGTCAAAGGTAAGCATTTGCTTACTTATTCACTCAACAAAACAGTTACAGCACATTGTAAGAGGTTTCAAGTGCAGGAAGGCATTCCTATTTTGTTACTTGACATTGTAACTCCATATATCTGGTTGATTTAACAGAACTGGTGCCATTAGAGTAGGCGACAAATTGTTAGCCATAAATGGTGTATCTACGGCCAGTAAGAGTCTGACAGAGGCTACAAGCATGTTACAGTCAGCAGGAGAACTTGTTACATTAAAAATAGCCAGGCCAGATAAACTCAGTAAGTACTGTGGACAAATTTTGTTTAACCCATTCCCACTCAATCCCTCCTTTTTACGCCCCTCAACAAAAAGCTTTGGAAAACATTTTGGAAAATGAAGAAATTGCTTGGATCAAGCAATTTCTTCATTATCCACAATGTTTTCTATCCAAAAAACCCGAAAATATTTAAAATTCCATCAACTTGAAATTGTCGTCTGCAGCTCCTTTCAAATTGGACCGGTCTAAAATTCCACTGTGTCGGAATGGGTTAACTCTTGTCATGCTGAATAAAATCCTCTACATAATTGGATTTAACCCATTCCAACACAACAATATTTTAGACCAGTCCAAATTGAAAGGAGCTGCAGACGACAATTTCAAGTTGATGTAATTTTAATTTCTTTTGTCTTTTGGGGTAGAAAACATTGTGGATAATGAAGAAATTGCTTGATACAAGCAATTTCTTCATTATCCACAATGTTTTCCAAAGCTCTTGAATTGCGGGGCGTAAAAAGGAGGGCTTGAGTTGGAATGGGTTAAAGATCAAAGGGCTGAAAACACTGCAATAACCAATTTGTAGTAAATATTCATTTCAAAAATTTATCTTTTAAATTTTTAAATTACTCAGGCTTTAAAGAGGACAAGCAGGTGGTGTAGACTAAGATCAGACTGCACCTATGTGCAGGCTGATCTTGGTTTATATTTCCTGCAAAACAGGAATATTCCAATTCAGCATGACAAGGGTTAAACTTTTAAGGAAAGAGATCACTAAGAGGCTTGATCAATCTTGAAAACTCAATTTCAAAGTATCAAATTTGTTTATTAGGATTTATTCCAAACTTATAATAATTACAGTTGTTTTTAATTTGGAAGTGTCTTATCTATTCATAGACAGGTCTAACTGGAAAGATGTTGTAGACAACAATTTTCAATTGATGGAATTCAAGAAATCTTTGACTTTTGGGTAGAAATCATTGTGGATGATAAAGAAATTGCTTGTAACAAACATTATTCCACAATGTTTTCCCATAGCTTTTTAGTTCACCTGAGCACCAAGTGCTCGTGAGCTATTATGATCACCTTTTGTCCGTTGTCCGGCTGGTGTCCTTCAACAATTTCTTTAAACAACATCTCATCCCAAACCACTGAGCCAATTAGACCAAATTTGGTAGAAATGTTCCTTAGGTGGTGCCCTGTAAAATTAGCTAAAAGAATTGAAATCCATAAAAACTCTGGTTGCCATGGCAACAAAAGTTAAATTTTAGAATAATCTTTAAAAATCTTCTCCTGACCCAGAAGGCCCAGATCTTGATATTTTGCATGAAGTATCAGTTTGTTGACTTCTTTCTTATTTCTGAAATTATAACCCAAGATCCAGAGGGAAGAAAAAATGATCTCCTTTCAAATTAGTCCTAAAGCCTTGGAATTAGTCATCTAGACTTTGGAATCCCAAAGCACAGAGCCTATATATGTGCAAAGTATGGCCAGTTGTATCATAATCCTATCCTTAACATAAAATTAGACTTTTTAAAGAAAAAATGCCTTTATCTTAGGTGAGTGGGAATGGCTGAAGTGTTAAGTTGCTTTCCTTTCTCATTTTCAAAAAGGAAGATCGGTTAGATTATTACTTCAAAATCATGTTGGCTATCTAAATGCAAACTTAACCCATTACCACGCAAGAAAAATTTAGACTGGTCCAAATTGAAAGGAATTACAGATGACATTTTAAAAGTAATGAAGTTGTACATTTTTTCACATTTCTGGGTAGAAAACATTGTGTAAAATGAGGAAATTTCTTCAGTTTACACAATGTTTTTTCAGTTGTTTTTCTTGAGGGGTGTCAAGAAGCGTCACGGTGTGGGAATGGGTTAATAAGGTTGTTGTCTTTACCTTAGTAGATTAATGCCTACTGTTTTTTTTAGCACTTGATCAGGGAGCATAACTGATTTCTGATGGCAGTTATATTTAAGAATTACTGATGTCTTACCTTATTTGCATTTCTTTTCAGATATTAAACCTCAGAACACCAGCAAGAAAAGCTCTGTAAGTTTTTGTGTCATTAGATATAATATTTTTAGCTCACCTGAGCACAAAGTGCTCTGGGTGAGCTATTGTGACTGGTCCGTCAATTTGTCCATTCACAATTACAAAAAAATCTCTGCCTGAACTAACCTTTGAATGATCCTTAGGTCATGCTCTATCAAAATACTTCAAAGAATGGAAATCCATGAAGAACTTGGGTTGCCATGGCGACCAAGTGAACAAAAAAAACCAAACTTCTCTCCCAAACCATAAGGTCCATAGTGTAAATTTGTCATCCGACAATGGGTTAAAAAATATTACAATCATTTAAGTTGCCACATTAATTCAAGTAATAGGTAACTCTAATCAATTGTAATAGCTGGTAAAAAGTTGACTGTAGTGTTACCTACCCCAAAAACATTTAAATATGTGAGATGTATGCCATAGCACAGTACACTCTCAATCATGAGGTCCGGGATTCCATCCCTAGTTGCAGCTTATATCCTTTCCGGCATTTGGCTCCCTACAATGGGTGGATAATCGTAAACCTTAGTGGGATGATCAGCTGGAGGCTCGGAAAGGGTGTTGTGGTAGTACTGATGTGAGGAGTACCAGGAATCTATGGTTGGGACAGCTGCTGAGATATTACTGAAATACTTTTAAACCCTATTCAACAAATAAGGTTGTAAGCATATAGAAAATACAAATGTATTGTTTGTATTTTGGTTATTAGAATATCAACATGATTTTTAATGGGGGAAAAGAATGTTCTAAAGGATAATTAAGTTGAATAGACACTTGTTTCTTCTTTACACTTTATTCAGGGGTGTGGAATTCACACACCCTACTTGTCCGGCATGGGCTTTTCTTCTTGCAGATAAAGTTAATACTAAGGCAAATCTTGGAATGGTACAAAATGGATCTCAAAGACAACAAAGACAAAGAAAATTTCCATAATGTTTGTATTGCAGGGTAAGATATTTTATGAATGAAGAAAATGCTGGGTCCCAGCATTTTCTTCATGAATAACAATATTTTCTCTAAAAAATTATATATGTGCTTTATTGCCTACAAGTTCAATTTAATTCTTGACAAGGAGAAAATTATATCTAACTTGTCCAGGGACATGTGTAGAAAATTCCACACCAATGTTTTATGAGTACCTTTTGTATTTCAGAGTGAGAAAGAAGAGTCATGTAAATCCACCACACCAGTCCGCAGTATTGATAGCGCTTTAGAATCATGGGATAGCTCAGGGCCAGATATACATACAACTAGTCAAAATAGGACACATTCGGTGTCAGTACCAAAAACCAGACCTCAAAGTGCAGGAGTCATGAAGGGACGGGAAAATAAAAAGCGGAAGTCGCGCCCATATTCCTCAGATTCCACAGATACGGGTGATGATTTTGGAAAGAAACTTTCTGAGCTACGAATCTCGGATGAAGCATGGGAAGGTGATCAGGAGAGTAGCAAGAGTGACGAATCTAGTCCAGAAGATGTTGACGATTGGTCAAAAGCATTTAAGAATTTCGAAGTGCAATCGGACATGTTGGAACAGATGGCTAGTACATCTAAACAACATAGTACTGGTAGTTTGGACAGAAAAGTGAACGCAAAAATTAACAAAAAGGAGCGACAAAAAGTAAAACGAAACTGGTCCCATAGCACCAGTAGAGGTGCCATAAGTCAGAATGACCTACGACCTTTTCCGCTGGACCGAAAAGCTCGTAGGTGTGCCAGTAGTTCAAGTGCTCGTGACCTCAATCAGCCATCACTAAAGGATCAGTACAGTTCCTACTCAACCCCATCACCTCAATCTATACAGCTACACAGAGTAACGCTAGAGAAAGACATTCCTGGTGAAGACTTTGGTTTTGGGGTATCTGACGGGGTTTATGATAAAGGGGTGTATATAAGTGCTGTGAGACCTGGATCTAAAGCTGACAGGATGGGCCTCAAATGTTACGACAGAATATTACAGGTTTGATGTGATCTACCTTTTTAACCCATTATAAAAGAACAAAATTTTAGACTGATACAAGTTCAAAGAAGTTTTAGATGAAATTTCAAATTGTGCTAAAATTGGAAAATAAGGGCCAAATAGTGTAGAAATATTGTGAGGTAAAAGAGAAATTGCTTGTTACAAGTAATTTCTCATATTCCAAAAAAGTTTTCAACGCTGTTATCTCTTTGGGACGTCAAAAAGCATCATTGTGTGGTAATATGATAATATGCTCACCTGAGCAGGATGTAGCGAAGTTCAGATATTATGATCATTTTTGTCCATCATCTACGATGAGTATGTCATGCCTCATTATTGGTGATTCATTTATAATTTCTTTTAACTCTTAACCGTATAATCACTGGTTTTTACGCCCACGCAATTTTATACTTAAGAAAATATTGTGATGAAAGAAGAAATTGCTTGATACAAGCAATTTCTTCTTTTTTCGCAATATTTTTTACCCACATACAATGGTTTCGTTTCAAATTACACTCATTTATAATTGTCGTCTGCAACATGTTTCAAATTGGACCAGTCTAAAATTTTGAGAAACAGGTAAGGATTAAACATCTCCACAGTAGGCCAAGTAGGACAAATCTTGTTCAAATGCTGTTTTGTTGAAGCTTTACCAATTTTGTGCAAGTAATGAAATCTACCTTGTAAGTCATAAAAAAGATGAAATCTTTAAAAATCTTCTCTGAAACCAACTGATCCAGAGCATTGATAGTTGACATATTGCATCTCCTCATAGACCTCTTCCAAGCTTGACTTGTTGATGTGGTGACCCATGTGGTCCTAATTGGGCTTTGCCCAGTTCTTTTTTTAGCTCGGCTGTTTCGGAGAAAACCCAAGGTATTGCGATAGCATCTGTGTCATTGTTGTTGTTGTCGTCGTGTGAAAACTTTGACATTTTGAGATATCTCTGGTTCTACTGAAGGCATTAATTTGAAACTTGGCACACATGTTCACTATCAAAAGAGGAACCTGTTCTATCAAGGGGGATAACTCGAGATGCATTTTGTGCGAATTATGCCCCTTTTTACTCATAAAGTACTAAACAGATTTCAACCAAATTTCACAGAAATGATCTGTAGGTGACCCTCTATCAGATTACTTCAAAGAATTTTGATCGGATGATAAACATTGCTTTAAATTCCATACATGGTAAAATCTTTAAAAAAATTTCTTCTCAAAAACTTATGGATGGATTTCATCCAAATTTCACAGAAATGATCCTTGGGCGACCCTTTATCAGATTCCTTCAAAGAATTTTGATAGGATGAAAAACATGACAGAAATGGGCGAAATAATTTCCATATATGGGAATACCTGTAAAAATCTTCTTCTCAGAAACCATCTAATAGATTTCAACCACGTTTCACAGAAATATAACTTGGCTGACTTGTAATCAGATTCCTTCAAAGAATTATGATCGTATGAAAAACATGGCCTTAATGGGTGGGGCTTATTTCCATATATGGTAAAACCTTTAAAATTATTTTTCTCAGAAACCAATAAATGGATTTCAACCAAATTTCACAGAAATGTAGCTTGGCTGACCCTTTATCAGATTCCTTCAAATTTTTTTGATAGGATGAAAAACATGGCTTTCATGGGAGGGGCTAATTTCCATATATGGTAAAACCTTTAAAATATCTTCTTCTCAGAAACCATTTAATGGATTTCAACAAATTTTTTATAGAAATCATTTTTTGGTCAACATTTATTGGATTCCTTCAAAGAATTTTGATAGCATGGAAATATGGCTTTAATGGGTGGGGCTAATTTCCATTTATGGTGAAAGCTTGAAAAAAATCATCTTTTCAGAAATCAGTTGATGGATTTCAACCAAATTTTACAGAAATGATCCTTGGGTGACCCTTTATCAGATTCCCTCAGAAAAATCGATCAGATGAAAAATATTGCCTTAATGGATGGGGTTAATTTCTATATTTGGTAAAAGCTTTGAACTTCTTTGGCTCGAAAACCAGTTGAATGGATTTTTACAGAATTTTTACCAAAATTTATCATTTAATGACTCTTTATCAGATAATCAAAAAGAATTTGATTGTAAGAAAAATATGGCTTAAATGGGCAGTTCTTATTTCCATATTATGGTATATACTGAAAATGGACTGTTGATGGATTTCAACCTTTTTTCACAGGAAAGATCCTCAGATGACTGTGTGTCTGATTCCTTCGTATGATTTTGATTGGTTGAAAAGCTTGGCTATTATAGCTTATTAGGTCACCTGACTGAATGGTCATAGGGACCTATTGAAATCATCGTTTGTCCGTCGTCGTGAGTCGTCCGTCGTCCGTTAACTTTTAAATATTTCATCTTCTCTCAAGAACTACTGGGCGGATTTCAACCAAACTTGGTAGAAAGCATCATTGGGGGATGCCAATTCAAGTTTGCGAAAATAGGGGTTCTGGGGGTCAAAGGGGCCCAAATTGGGGGCAAAAAGGGGTAATTTTTGGTTCTTCTTTAAAAATCTTCTTCTAATAAACCGTTAATGCCAGAGCTTGAATATTTTTTGTGCATGACAACTAGGACAGGTATATTATAAATTGTGAAAATCATGTCCCTGGGGTCATGTATTGGGCCACACCCAGAGGTCAAAGTTCATCATGTTAAAAAATTCACATTTTCATCTTCTGATGATGAAGTACAGAGCCAATTTCAAACCAACTTGGTGAAAAGCATCATTTGGTAATGGTTATTCGAATTTGTGAAAATTTAAAGGCAAGGGGGGTCAGGGGGCCCTAAAATGGGGACCAAAAGGGGGTAATTTTTAGTAACTTTTAAATATTTCATCTTCTCTCAAGAACTACTGAGAGGATTTCAACCAAACTTGGTAGAAAGCATCATTGGGGGATGCCAAATCAAGTTTGTGAAAATAGGGGTTCTGGGGGTCAAAGGGGCCCCAATCGGGGGCAAAAAGGGGTAATTTTTGGTACTTCTTTAAAAATCTTCTTCTAATAAACTGTTAATGCCAGAGCTTAAATATTTTGTGTGCATGACAACTAGGACAGGTATATTATAAATTGTGAAAATCATGCCCCTTGGGTCATGTATTGGGCCACACCCAGAGGTCAAAGTTCATCATGTTAAAAAATTCACATTTTCATCTTCTTCTGATGAAGTACAGAGCCAATTTCAAACCAACTTGGTGAAAAGCATCATTTGGTAATGGTTATTCAGATTTGTGAAAATTTTAAGGCTAGGGGGGTCAGGGGGCCCTAAAATGGGGATCAAAAGGGGGTAATTTTTGCTAACTTTTAAATATTTCATCTTCTTCTCAAGAACTACTGGGGGGATTTCAACCAAACTTGGTAGAAAGCATCATTGGGGGATGCCAATTCAAGTTTGTGAAAATAGGGGTTCTGGGGGTCAAAGGGGCCCCAATCGGGGGCAAAAAGAGGTAATTTTTGGTACTTCTTTAAAAATCTTCTTCTAATAAACCGTTAATGCCAGAGCTTGAATATTTTTTGTGCATGGCAACTAGGACAGGTATATTATAAATTGTGAAATTCATGTCCCTGGGGTCATGTATTGGGCCACACCCAGAGGTCAAAGTTCATCATGTTAAAAAATTCACATTTTCATCTTCTTCTGATGAAGTACAAAGCCAATTTCAAACCTACTTGGTGAAAAGCATTATTTGGTAATGGTTATTCGAATTTGAGAAAAATTAAAAGGCAAGGGGGGTCAGGGGGCCCTAAAATGGGGACCAAAAGGGGGTAATTTTTGGTAACCTTAAATATTTCATCTTCTTCTCAAGAACTACTGAGAGGATTTCAACCAAACTTGGTAGAAAGCATCATTGGGGGATGCCAATTCAAGTTTGTGAAAATAGGGGTTCTGGGGGTCAAAGGGGCCCCAATCGGGGGCTAAAAGGGGTAATTTTTGGTACTTCTTTAAAAATCTTCTTCTAATAAACCGTTAATGCCAGAGCTTAAATATTTTGAGTGCATGACAACTAGGACAGGTATATTATAAATTGTGAAAATCATGCCCTTTGGGTCATGTATTGGGCCACACCCAGAGGTCAAAGTTCATCATGTTAAAAAATTCACATTTTCATCTTCTTCTGATGAAGTACAGAGCCAATTTCAAACCAACTTGGTGAAAAGCATCATTTGGTAATGGTTATTCAGATTTGTGAAAATTTTAAGGCTAGGAGGGTCAGGGGGCCCAAAAGGGGGTAATTTTTGGTAACTTTTAAATATTTCATCTTCTTCTCAAGAACTACTGGGGGGGATTTCAACCAAACTTGGTAGAAAGCATCATTGGGGGATGCCAATTCAAGTTTGTGAAAATAGGGGTTCTGGGGGTCAAAGGGGCCCCAATCGGGGGCAAAAAGGGGTAATTTTTGGTACTTCTTTAAAAATCTTCTTCTAATAAACTGTTAATGCCAGAGCTTATATATTTTGTGTGCATGACAACTAGGACAGGTATATTATAAATTGTGAAATTCATGTCCCTTGGGTCATGTATGGGGCCACACCCAGAGGTCAAAGTTCATCATGTTAAAAAATTCACATTTTCATCTTCTTCTGATGAAGTACAAAGCCAATTTCAAACCAACTTGGTGAAAAGCATAATTTGGTAATGGTTATTCGAATTTGAGAAAAATTAAAAGGCAAGGGGGGTCAGGGGGCCCAAAAATGGGGACCAAAAGGGGGTAATTTTTGGTAACTTTTAAATATTTCATCTTCTTCTCAAGAACTACTGAGAGGATTTCAACCAAACTTGGTAGAAAGCATCATTGGGGGATGCCAATTCAAGTTTGTGAAAATAGGGGTTCTGGGGGTCAAAGGGCCCCAATCGGGGGCTTAAAGGGGTAAATTTTTGTACTTCTTTAAAAATCTTCTTCTTATAAACCGTTAATGCCAGAGCTTAAATATTTTGTGTGCATGACAACTAGGACAGGTATATTATAAATTGTGAAAATCATGCCCTTTGGGTCATGTATTGGGCCACACCCAGAGGTCAAAGTTCATCATGTTAAAAAATTCACATTTTCATCTTCTTCTGATGAAGTACAGAGCCAATTTCAAACCAACTTGGTGAAAAGCATCATTTGGTAATGGTTATTCAGATTTGTGAAAATTTTAAGGCTAGGAGGGTCAGGGGGCCCAAAAGGGGGACCAAAAGGGGGTAATTTTTGGTAACTTTTAAATATTTCATCTTCTTCTCAAGAACTACTGGGGGGGATTTCAACCAAACTTGGTAGAAAGCATCATTGGGGGATGCCAATTCAAGTTTGTGAAAATAGGGGTTCTGGGGGTCAAAGGGGCCCCAATCGGGGCAAAAAGGGGTAATTTTTGGTACTTCTTTAAAAATCTTCTTCTAATAAACTGTTAATGCCAGAGCTTATATATTTTGTGTGCATGACAACTAGGACAGGTATATTATAAATTGTGAAATTCATGTCCCTTGGGTCATGTATGGGGCCACACCCAGAGGTCAAAGTTCATCATGTTAAAAAATTCACATTTTCATCTTCTTCTGATGAAGTACTAAGCCAATTGCAAACTAACTTGGTGAAAAGCATCATTTGGTAATGGTTATTCAGATTTGTGAAAATTTTAAGGCTAGGAGGGTCAGGGGGCCCAAAATGGGGACCAAAAGGGGGTAATTTTTGGTAACTTTTAAATATTTCATCTTCTTCTCAAGAACTACTGGGGGGGATTTCAACCAAACTTGGTAGAAAGCATCATTGGGGGATGCCAATTCAAGTTTGTGAAAATAGGGGTTCTGGGGGTCAAAGGGGCCCCAATCGGGGGCAAAAAGGGGTAATTTTTGGTACTTCTTTAAAAATCTTCTTCTAATAAACTGTTAATGCCAGAGCTTATATATTTTGTGTGCATGACAACTAGGACAGGTATATTATAAATAATGAAATTCATGTCCCTTGGGTCATGTATGGGGCCACACCCAGAGGTCAAAGTTCATCATGTTAAAAAATTCACATTTTCATCTTCTTCTGATGAAGTACTAAGCCAATTGTAAACTAACTTGGTGAAAAGCATCATTTGGTAATGGTTATTCAGATTTGTGAAAATTTTAAGGCTAGGAGGGTCAGGGGGCCCAAAATGGGGACCAAAAGGGGGTAATTTTTGGTAACTTTTAAATATTTCATCTTCTTCTCAAGAACTACTGAGAGGATTTCAACCAAATTTGGTCGGAAGAATCATTGGGGGATGCCAATTCCAGTTTGTGAAAAGAGGTTGGGGGGGGGGGCTTGAGGTAAAAGGGGTCCCATTCGGGGGCAGAAAGGGGTAAATTTTTGTACTTCTTAAAAAATCTTCTTCTAATAAACCCTTAATCACTTGTCTTGATGCTCTTTTACTCAGGTGACTGTTAAGGCCCACTGGGCTTCTTGTGTCCATATATTGTATACATTGAATATTCTTGAATTTTGTTAATACCTTTTCATCTTCCCCAGTGAATGAATTATACATAACTTAACTTGACTTTTGTAAAACAATGAAAAAGTTGAAATGCTTCTCGAGAACTATTTCAAAGATTTCAGTGACTTAGATTTATTTTCCTTATAACAGTTTATATTGAAACCATGAAAAGTTTGCTTAATCAGTACATTCATGCCTGTGGAGCAATAAAGGCGCTCAAGCGCCTCTAGTTCTTGAGGGGCGTCCAAAAGCATCACTGTGTGGGAATGGGTTGATAAGCAAAATCCTTTCAACCCAAAGATTTTTTCATCTCAAACTTATGTCATTCTTCTAACATTAAGTGCTTTAACCTATTCCCATGTGACAAAATTATAGACTGATCCAAATTGAAAGATGATGCAGATGACAGTTTTAGACTGGGGAATTTTTTTGTTTTGAGGTAGAAAACATTGTGAACATTGAAGAAATTGCTTGAAACAAGCAATTTCATCTTTGTCCACAGCTTTTTCAAAGCTTTTTTTCTTGATGGTCATAAAAAGGAGGGATTGTGTGGAAACGGGTTTAGAGAAACATTTTAGATGAGAATTTAAGAATTGAAGACCAAAATTTTTCTTCAGAATTAAGTTTAAGCCTTTCTGTTTTTAGCCAACCTGAGCACAATATGCTTTGGGTGAGCTATTGTGATCGGTCATTGTCTGGTGTCCATCCATCTGTCCACCTGTCCGTCCGTCCGTCAACTCACAATAACAAAAAAATCTCCTCCTAAACTAACCATGGAATTTCAACAAAACTTTACAGAAATGATCCTTAGGTCATGCTCTTTCAAAATACTTCAAATGGCAACCGAGTGAAACTCAAAAAATCTTCTGCTCCGAAACAATGAGGCCTGATACAATGAGCTTTGATATTTGGTATAAATCATCATCTATTGACCCTCTACCAAGATACTTCAAAGAATTACTGTGTCTTGAAAATTAGCCATTTTCTGTGCGATCCCTGATTTTACATAGAAATAAAGAAGGAAATCTTTGAAAATCTTCTTCTCCCAAACCATAAGGCCTAGTGCTTTAATATTTTGTATGAATCAATGTCTATTTATCTTCTACCAAAATACTTTTAAGAATTACAGTACTCTGATATTTAGCCCTTTTCTGTGTGATCCCTGATTTACATAGAATTAAAGAAGGAAACCTTTGAGAATCTTCTTCTCTCAATACTGTACTCTGAAAATAAACCCTTTTCTGTGCATTCCAAGATTTTAGTAAGGAAAAAAGAAGGCTATCTTTGAAAATCTTCTCCTTCTAAACCATAATATTTGCACATGTATATCAGAAATGTACATAATAATTTACAATACTTAACAGTGTCACGCAAAAAGGATTAGAACGAAAACAAAGCTTATGAAGTTCTTCTCATTTATGATGTCTCAAGATGAGTACATATAAATATTACTTTTATCAACAATTTACAAATTGTATAAGAAGAGAATTTTTAAGAAAAAATTGATGAATTGCATTATTAAAAATTTAGTATGTATATTTCAAAATTGAAAGATAACATGTAAGATAATTGGGTAAAGGGTGTTATCCGAATGACTCTCCAACATTCCAAGTGCTTAGATGTGACAAATGAAAGCAACAACAACAATGTAAAAAAATAAAAACAAATAGGAAAAAAAGATGAGTACTTTACGGAGAATTGATTACAATGAAAATCGCATACTACCTCTAATATAACTCTGAACCTCAAAGAAGATCGTTGAATTTTGTTCAAAAGTTAGATTATCTTTTCCATGAAGAAGCATTTCAATATCAATTTTGCCAAAAATCACCAGTGTTGCTAATAGTGTACTCCTTATTGTGTAGTATTTATTACATTCAAAGAAGAAATGAGCCTAGAGCTTTGATATTTGATATAAATCATCGTCTATTGACCCTCTACCAAAGTACTTAGAAGAATTACTGTACTCAGGAAATTAGCTCTAAATGGTAGGATCTTCAATATACCTAGGATTAAATGAGAAAATCTTTAAAAAATCTTCTCCAAAATAATCAGGTGTATGGCTTTGATATTTTGTTTATATCATAAAGCCTAGAGCCATCATACTCAGGGGAGCAATATAGGACCATTATGGTCTTCTTGTTTGAAATTTTGTACTGTTCCAATTCAAAGAGGTTGCAGACAGTAATGAAAATAAGAGGCAATTTGAAATAAAACTGTCCTATGAGGCAGAACATATTGTGAGAAAAAGAGAAATTGCTTGTTACAATTAATTTCTCTTTTCCACAATTTTTACTCACAAATTAAATTCACGGATTTGAACAGGGAAGGGCTAAAGGATACAGCTTATCCTCTTATACCTATCTTTCAGATTAACAAGAAGAGAACAAGAGACATGAATTGTAGTCAAGCCATTCCATTGATTTGTGGAAATTCCTTAGACATTGTAGTATGTAGAAATCCATTAACTCTGACAAAAACTGCGTTGAAGGAGCACCAACGGAGACGACCCTTACCCCCTGATCCGCCAGATGATGAAATGTCATGTGACTTTGAGGACCAATCAGCTGATAGTATACCGGTGTACATGAATGTGTATAATTTAGACACTCCGATTGCGCGTAGTGAGAAATCGTTTAAAACTGTTTAGTGCTATTGAAATTTGGTGCAAAATTTGTATTACTTGCAGGTGAGAGAGAGTAATGATGCTTCATTCTACTTTTTCTCTAATTTAATCATTTTGATAGAAATACAAATGAAAAAATGGAACCTTTCTTTGAAAAAGGGAAATGACTTATTTTGAAACAGGAAATGACATGACAAGTGAGCAAAGATTTTTTATTTCTTCTTTTTGCAACCTTGATCAATTTGGGATTGGTATTATTTCATTACTGAGTAATCAACCAGTTCCCAATCGATAAAATTCTGTAGTTGCACATGACAATTTAAAATTAATAAAATTTGAAAAATAAAGACTATATGGTAGAAACTTGTGGAAAAAGAGAGATGGCTTGTTACAAGCCTTTTCTCCTTTTCCCACCATGTTTTCCATAGTCTTTATTTTCCACGTTGTTTTCCAAGGCCTTTTTTCTTAGAAAGAGTTATTGTGTGGGAATGGGTTAACTCTTTACAAATTGGCAAAAAGACTGGTCTAAATTGAAAGGGTTTGCAGACGACAATTTCTAGTTTATGCAATTTTAGATATCTTTGACTTTCTTAGTAGAAAACATAGTGTAAAATGAAGAAATTGCTTGTGACAAGCAATTTCTTCATTTTACTTAATGTTTTCAAAAAAAAAATTTCTTTAGGGGCAATAAAAAGCGTAATGTTGGAATTGGATATTATATATCAACTGCATGACATTGCTTCTACGTAGAATCTCTTGGAAAATGAAAATTTAGGATTTGTAGCATTTACAGTTTGCCAGAGAAAAACTTGAATGATAATGTCATTACTTCCCCTGATCTGGAATCCTAATTTATACTTGCCTCATTCCTTATCATTTGTTGATTCTCTGTCTATAAGATTCCTATTCACTTGTTAATTCTCTGTCTATAAGAACTACATTTACTTGATTGCTTTTCACTGAACTATGAAAAAGCTCTCAGTAAACAACAACCAAGTTATTAGTGAAACTATCAAATGATGTACCTTCAAGTTTTTGGCGGATTTCTCTCTGCAATCATTCCCTTGTGCAACAAAAAAACAATGGGACTTAACCCATTACCAAAGCAAAATTTTAGGTTGATCCAAATTGAAAGGAGCTGCAGACGACAATTCAAAATTTATGAAATTTTAGATTTTTTCAACTGTCTGTGTAGAAAACAATGTGTACAATGAAGAAATTGCTTGTTACAAGCAATTTCTTCATTTTACACAATGTTTTCCCATCTTTAGAGGCGTCCAAAATCATCAGAGTGTCAGAATGGTTTAAGCTGATGACTAGTGGTTTTGATGCCATATCCCTTGTGTAATGATTTGTTTCCATGATTCTGAACCCATTACAAGATGACACAATTTTAGACTGGTCCAAATTCAAATAAGTTACAGACAACAATTTATTGCCCATAAAAAATTTTGTCTTTTAGGAAAGCGATTTCTACATAATCCATTATGTTTTCTAAAACTTTCTTCTAAAGGCATGTCAAAAAGCGGTATTGTGTGGGAATAGGCTATTGATATGTTTCCATGAGATCAAAATGATTTGTTTCCATGAGTTAATCCTCAAATTTTACTTATCTGTACGTAAACCCTTTAACAGACAATATTTTGACTGGTCCAAATCACCATTTCAAGTTAATTGAATTTCAAAAATCTTTATCTGTCTTGGTAGAAACTAATATTTAAAATGAACAAATTGCTTGTTTTATGACATGCTACCAACATGGCCCTAAAGCTTTGATTGTAACAGAAAAATAACAATTTTATTTTTCCACTTACTATGAAATCCTTCTTCATGGGTGTCAAATAGATAGAATTTGTTGTAATAGGTAAGGTTAGAACAAAATAGGCTAGTTAGCTTCACTCAGTGACTGGAAGCTTTTTTTATGGGGTTGTGTCTGTGGTGTCTCCATGCATTGGTCCGTAAACTTTTACTACAATATCTCAACTGAATTATAGAGGAATAATCCTTGGGGGACCGTTTATCACATTGCATTAAAGAATTTTAATCTGATGAAAAACATGGCTAAATCTCACCAATGATCCTTAGGCAACTTTTTTTTCAGATTTCTTCACAGAATTTGGCTTGGTTAAAAAACATGGCTTTAACTGGCGAGGATTCCATATATAGTATACAGTAAATGTTTTTGAATTTTGTTCCCTAAAAATACCAGGCCATTGGAGGGAATCTTGGGCCTAAATGTCTAGTTTTTATATTCCTGTAGTATTTTAGTAGAATTAAAAAGCTTGCTATGATTAGTAGATCCTTGTATTTAGTTTCGACAAGGTTACTTTAATTATACAGTATTTCTTTTAGTTCTACATCTTTGTACTTAAATTGATTTAACTTAATTAACCGTTGGAACTTTTTATGTTGAAAGAAATTTTCCTCAAATCTTACTTAAACTGGAGAAATGCAAAATGACACTTAATGAAATTATTGTCTGAATTGGGGACAAAGTAAAAGCTAAGAACCCATAATTTGCTTATCTAATGAGAGTGCTTATTAGGAAAAATACTGTAAATAGTGAAAATTCTTTTGATTTAATAATTTAATCCATTCTCATTTAATTCTGCTTTTTTACGCCCCTCAAGAAAAAAAACTATGCAATAAATGAGGACAAAGATTTTCAAAATTTCATCAACTTAAAATTATCTTCTTTAACTTTCATTTAATTTGACCATTCTAAGTTGTTTTTGTCTGTTAATGGGTTTATGTCAAACTATTTTAACTATTTCTCAAAATTTCATTAATCAGCATATTCCACATCCCTCATATGTTTCAGAATTCACCATACAAATGTATTTTGTATGAAAATATTGTCCAAATGCTGATTATATGTAGGCATGTAAACTTAGATCAGTCTGCATATCTCTGATTTCTGATCTCTTTGGTTTCTGCTTATTTTTGGAGGGATATAACTGCAGAGCTCTAGATAAGGGTGAGTAATGATTTGATTAGCTGATTGATACTTAGAATGACAGCCACATTAGTCAATTAAAGCTTTAATGAGCTGTTGTTACTATATAGAGGATAATCAACTGGTTATTGAAGATATGAAAAAATATTTCACGAGGATGCGTTGTTAGGTGTTGAAAAAACAAGTGCGCAGCACGAGTATTTTTAACACCTAACAACGCATCCTCGTGAAATTTTTTTTTTCATATCTGGAATAACAGGTTGATTATTCTATTTATTATATACCTTATTACTTTATTTGTTATTAAAAATATATCGAAACAAATCTTTTTGATAGACTTTTTATAATGTCACTGGGTTCGAAAAAAAGCAGTTCCTAAATTACGGGATAGAGTGAAATTGAAAAGTGTTAACGTCACTCCAGTGACGTTATCTAAATTTATTACACTGAGAAATCCTAAGATTTCACAACTAGGTATATAATAAATATAATTCACTCATCAATGAAAGTTGAAATGGAGGTAAACATTCTACTTTTTGTCAAACAACAAATTTGATTGGTCATTTGATTTTTTTCATTGATATTTGGGATCTGTCGTTTGGAGGAGAAATTGATTGCTTTATCTTAATCTATCTCAGCTTAAGAGCTTTTATTCTATGCTGAATTTTATACTTCAACCTATTCCCATACAATCCTGTTTTTTGACACCCATTAACCCTTTCCTGTTTTGTAAAATTTTAGACCTGTCCAAATTGAAAGGTTTTGCTGACGAAAATTGAAAGTTGATTGAATTTGAAAAATAACCATTCAGTAGGGTAGAAATAGTTGAGGAAAAAAGTTGCTTGTAACAAGTAATTTCTTCTTTTTCTACAATGTTTACTCTATTATAGAATCACAGGAACATGAAAAACAGGGATTGAACAGGAAAGGGTTAAAGAAAAATCTTTTGAAAGCATTGTGGAAAATGAAGAAATTGCTTTTAACAAGCAGTTTCTTCATTATCCAACAATTTTTGTACCCAAAATGATGATGACTTTTTAAATTCCAACAACAAAGAATTGTTGTTTGCAGCTTCTTTGAATTTGGACCAGTCTAAAATTTTGTTGTCTGGTAATGGGTTGAAACTTTACTAACTCTTTTTCTCTGTACTTTTCTACTATTCTATCAAATGTTTTTGTCTTGTTTGTAATTGTATTGTTATTATACATGTTCGTTTACAATTGTATAGATAGACCTTTATGTATTTCAGTATTTTTGTAATGAAATCATTGATGAAATGGAAAAAATACTCATTTAATAGAGATTCAAGTCTTATGTTATTTTTCACATCATACATTACTGTAGTCTAATAATTTTCTTACGTCTTGCCCACAAATGTTCCAGTTTTTCCTATGAAAGAAGTTGATAAGTAATGTGACTTTTAACCCCACCTACAAAGAAGAGGAAGGTATAGTGGTTTCACCATGTCTGTCTGTCTGTCCATTTGTCTGTACACATTGACCTACGGCGAAATTTCATTTAATTGATAAAAAAAATAACTTGAAACTTGACAATTTGATTAAACGCCTATTTCTACGTATGAACGTATTCAATGGCGTTGTACAAAAGTTAGATGCTAAAATAACAATAGAATAATTATCAAATCACATGTTAAAAGAGCAGACAATTGAAATAAGTAAATGGTTGATCCGGCAAATATAAGTGTAACACCTCAAAGCTACTGTACATATTAAAACACTCTTATACTAAAGCAGTTTTGAAAAGTCATTAAAAACATTCTAGGATAGAGTTTCAACAGCCCCTTTAGACAGATATTTGCGGATGCTCTTTATCTTGAAGTAATTCAACATGGCAGTTTTACATTTTCTGTTAACATGATCTTTGAAGGTTAGGAACTCGGCTAAAAAGGCACCGAGGTATTTATACGTTGCTGATGTTTGACAATGTCAACACATATATTTTTAGCTCACCTGAGCACAACGTGCTCAAGGTGAGCTATTGTGATCGGTATTTGTCCGGCGTCCGTCTGCCCTCTGTCCGTCTGTAAACAATTATTAAAAAATCTTCTCCTCCTAAACCATAAGGAAAATTCATAAAAATTCAATTAAAAATCCTCGTTTACATGATAGAGTCCACAGTTTTCATTGGATTCTCTTCAAACTTTCTCAGAATGATTGTACCAACATAAGGATCGTTCCATTCGAAAATGGGTATGATCTGTCAAGAAACACGGGAAAAGGGGCCTTATGAAAATTTAATTAAAAAATCCTTGTTTACGCGATAGAGTCCACAGTTTTCATCAGATTCTCTTCAGACTTTCACAGAATGATTGTACCAACATAAGGCTTGTTCCTTTCGAAATTTGGTATGATCCGTCAAGAAACACGGGAAAAGGGGCCTTATGAAAATTTAATAAAAATTCCATTAAAAATCCTCTTTTAAGCGATAGAGTCCACAGTTTATTCTCTTCAAACTTTCACAGAATGATTTTACCAACATAAGGATCATTCCTTTCGAAATTTGGTATGATCCATCAAGAAACAGGGGAAAAGGGGCCTTATAAAAATTCAATTAAAAACTCCATTAAAAATCCTCGTTTACACGATAGAGTCCACAGTTTTCTTCGGATTGCCTTCAAACTTTCTCAGAATGATTGTACAATCATAAGGATTGTTCCTTTCAAAACGGGTCTGATCTGTCATGAAACAGGGGAAAAAGGGGCCTTACAAAAATTTAATCAAAAAATTCTTGTTAACACTCTGGAGTCAATAGTTTTCATCGGATTCCCTTCAAACTTTCACAGAATGATTGACTTTCATAAGGATTATTCCTTTTGAAATTTGGTATGATCCTTCAAGAAACACAGGAAAAGGGGCTTTATGAAATGTTTAATAAAAAATTCTCATTAATAATCTAGAGCCAACAATTTACAACGGATTCTCTTTGATATTTGGTACATATCATCACCTTTTGACCCTCTACCAAAATACTTAAAAAAATTACCGTATTCTGAAAATTAACCCTTTTCTTTGCGATCCCTGGTTTTACAAAGGAAATCTTAAAAAATCTTCTCCTCCTAAACCATAAGACCAAGAGCTTTGATATTTGGTATGTGTCATCATCTATTGACCCTCAACCAAAATACTTCAAAGAATTGCCGTATTCTGAAAATTAGCCCTTTTCTGTGCAATCCCTGATTTTACATTGGAATGCAGAAGGAAATCTTTGAAAAATCTTCTTCTCCCAAACCATAAGGCCTAGAGCTTTGATATTTGGTACATATCATCATCTATTGACCCTCTCCCAAAATACTTCACAGAATTACTGTATTCTGAAAATGAGTCCTTTTCTGTGTGATCCCTGATTTTACAACATAATAAAGAATGAAGAAATCTTTGAAAATCTTCTTCTCCCAAACCATAAGGCATAGAGCTTTGATATTTGGTACATATCATCATCTATTGACCCTCTTCCTAAATACTTCAAAAAATATCTGTATTCTGAGAATTAGCCCTTTTCGTGCAATCCCTGATTTTACAAAGGAATAAAGAGGGAAATCTTTTAAAGTCTTCTTCTCCCAAACTATTAGGCCTAGAGCTTTTATATTTGGTATGTATCATCAGCTATTGACCCTCTACCAAAATACTTAAAAGAATTACTGTTTTCTGAAAATTAGCCCTTTTCTGTGCAATCCCTGATTTTTGATAGGAATAAAGAATGATTCATTTGAAAACTTTCTTCTCCTAAACCAATAGGCCTAGAGCTTTTATATCTGGCATATATTGATGTCTATACTTCAAAGCATTGCCTTATTCAGGAAATTAGGGTTATATGGTGGGATCATTAATATACCTAGGATTAAAAGAGAAAATCCTTAAACCTCTTCTCGAAAATAATTAGACAGAGGGCTTTGCTATTTTGTATATATCATAAATCCAGGAACCATCATACTCGGGGGAGCGATTAAGGACCATCATGGTCCTCTTGTTTTCTTTTGTACTGCACTTTTTGAGCTGTGAACGACATCCGAAAAGAATAAACTCTGTTTTGAATGGTTCATCTTTAGTTTGTTGCCATTCATCCAATCGTTAATGAGAGCAGCACACTCTTCAATCTCTTTGATAGCGCTTGCCTCCTCATTTGGCGATGGTTTAAAACTCCTATTTGTCGTGTGATCATCAGCAAATCCATACGCTGAAATTGATGGAGGTACAATGTCAAATAATGTACCTACGTAGGTCAAGTAAAGCCATGGTTTTAGACAGCTCCCTTGTGGGACACTGCAGTCTAGTTCCCGTACAGAGGAAACGTTAGAGTTAACACTTACTCTGCAGCTACGCGGTCTTAAGTACTAGTCAATCCATGTCAGTGCAGATGCTGAAACCCCACACTGACTTTCAAGTATATCCAAGAATAAGTTCTGGTCGACCGTATCAAACGCGGCACCGAGATCAAGGGCTATGAGAGCGGTAACTTCTTGGTGTTCAATTACAACAAGAATATAATTGACTAGTCTCAGAAGTGCAGACTATGAAGAGTGGAATGGCCGATAAGCTGACTGATTCTTTGGTAAAAAATCAAACTCTTTAACGTGATCGTTTAAACGATAAAGGGCTGTTATCTCAATTAGTTTTGACAAGAAAGAGAGGTTGCTGACTGGTCTGTAGTTATAATATGTTAGCTCAAAACCAGATTTTTTAGCAGTGGTCTTCTAATTACTTTTTTCCATTTTGATGGAAATACACCTTCTGTCAAATAATAATTTACAAGATATGTAATGGTTGGTAATAGTTCTCCGAGAGAGGATTTAATACTTTAGTTGGCAGAATGTCTAGTTCCTAGATTTATTTTGTAGCTGATTTATTAGCTTTTCAACCTCGGCCTTTGTTAAATTTGTAAAATATGAAAATGGGTTAACCTTTTTTATCCCCCGCCGTTTCAGCGAAAGGGATATAGTAATGGTCTCCGTCCCTCATTCCGTCCTTCCGTCACTACACTTGTCCGGAGCATATCTCTGAAAGTGTAATAGCTATTTACTTGAAAATTCATAGGTCGATAGATCTCTTTGAGGAGAAGTGCAGTGCACAAGAACCACAACTCTTGCTTGCATAATTTTGTAGTTATTGCTGTTTGTTGTTTTAAAGACTTAGATTTTGTCCTGAGCATATCTCTGAAAGTATAATGGCTATTTTCGAACTCATTGACAAGAAATGCAGTGCACAAGAAGACTAAATCAAACTGGCTTCAGTTTACTATCAAGCTTTTAAGGCGGGGGATGGCCATATCCGACATGGCTCTTGTTACAACTGGTTTATAGGTTTCGAAATTCTTTAGGGAATCTCGAATGTTCTTTATCTTGTCCATAAAATAGTCGACAAATGCATCAGCTAAGTTGTCTTCAGTCAAAGGATTTTCAGACCTGCTTCGTGTAATATTTTTCACTAATTGATACAGCTTTTTAGAATTACCCTTTGATTTAACTACCTTTTGGCTAAGAGTCACTTACTTTTCATTTTTAGCTCGGCTGTTTTCGGAGAAAACCAGAGGTATTGCTATAGCCTCCGTGTCGTCGTCGTCGTCGTTGTTGTCGTCGTCGTGCGAAAACTGACATTTTGTGATATCTCTGGTTCTACTGAAGGCTTTCACTTGAAACTTGGCACACATGTTCGCTATCAAAAGAGTAACCTATACTATCAAGGGGGATAGTCTATATGCATTTTGTGCGAATTATGTCCCTTTTTCGATTTTGATTTTTTATCCACTATCCAGCACCCAACAGCCGAGCGTAGGCATCCGTAGGTGGTGCTCTTGCTAACTCACCTGACCACGTAGTGGTTATGGTGAGCTATTGTCATGGAGCTGTGACCGTCGTCAACTTTTACCTAGTGTGCACTCTAGAGGTCACATTTTTTGGCTCAAATGTCTTGAATTTTGGTCAGAAGGTTTGTCTACATGGTAACTCGAACGAGTTCGAAAATAGGTCATCTGGAGTAAAAAACTAGATCACCAGATTAAATATTATAAAAACCTTGTGTGCACTCCAGATGTCACATTTCTGACTCAAATGTCTTGAAACTGGGTCAAAATGTTTCTCTACATGATACCCCAAATATGTTTGAAAATGGGTAATGTGAGGTAAAAAACTAGGTCATAAGGTCAAATCTTATAAAAACCTTGAGTGTACTTTAGAGGTCAAATTTTTGGCTCAAATGTCTTGAAACCGGGTCAGAATGTTTATCTTAATTATATATAATGATTGAGTTTGATAAAGGGTTATGCAGGGTCAAAAACTAAGTCACCAGGTCAAATCTTAGAAAAACCTTGTGTGCATTCTAGAGGTCCCATTTTGGGTTAAAATGCCTCGAGTCTTTGTCAGAATAATGGTCTACATGATAATACGGACAAGTTCGAAATTTGGTCATATTGTGTCAAAAATTAGTTCACTAGGTCAAATCTTAGAAAAACCTTATGTTCACTCTAGAGGTCACATATTGGCTCAAATGTCTTGAATTTTTGTCAGAATGTTTGTCTACATAGTCACTCGGACGAGTTCGAAAATGGGTCATGTGAAGTAAAAAACTAGATCACCAGAAAAATCCTAGAAAAATCTTGTGTGCACTCTAGATGTCACATTTCTGCTTCAAATGTCTTGAATTTTAGTCAGAATGTTTGTCTACATAGTACCTCGGACGAGTTCGAAAAAAGTTCATGTGGATCAAAAAACTTAATCACCAGATTTAATCTGAGAAAAACCTTGTGTGCTCTCTAGATGTAACATTTTAGCTCTAATGTATTGCAACTTGGTCAGAATCTTTGTCTACATGATATCTCGAATAAGTTCGAAAATGGGTCATGCGGGGCAAAAAACTAGGTCACCAGGTCAGACTTGAGTAATCCTTGTGTGTACTTCAGAGGTCTCATGTTTGGCTAAAATGTCTTGAATTTATGTCAGAATGTTTGTCTACATGATATCTTGGAGGAGTTGAAAAATGGGTCATATGGGGTCTTATACTAGGACACCAGGTCAAATCTTAGATAAAACCCGTGTTCACTGTAGAGGCCCTTATATTTGTGTCAAATGTCTTTATATTTGTTCAGAATGTTTGTTTCTATGATCGCTTTCACATTCGATATTAACCCTTTCCTGTTTAATCCCTGGTTTTTACGCCCCCCCCCCCCCTGTGATTTTATTTTTGAGAAAACATTGTAGAAAAAGAAGAAATGTAACAAGCAGGTCCTTCTATTTCAACAATATTTTCTACCTCACTGAATGGTTATTTTTCAAATAAAATCCAATTTGAAAATTTCGTCTGCAAAACTTTTGAATTTGGACAGGTCTAAAATTTTGCAAGACAGAAGGGTTAATAAAGTAGGTCACTAGGTAAGATCGTATGATAACCACCCTTTCTATGAAGTCCCTTTACTTCTGGCACATGATAAGATTGTCTTTCTTGTTTAATTTCTGAGACCAGACTCCAGCAACAAGTCTTGTTAGGACAAGATGGGTTGTTTGTATTTACGCCAAAGTCGTGATCTACACATCACTCGTTTTAGTGTATGAAACCAAGGTTTGGGTGACCTATATATTTGAGTTTTCTCTTTGATAGGGGCATGTTTGTTTAATATATTTTCAATTTTGTTTTCACACAAATTGACCAGATTGTCTACAGAGTTTTGAGACAGTTCAAGTTCTGATATATCTTCGGTGAAGCTAAAATTGTCAATATCTTTGTAATTCAGATAAGAAATTGGCTTACGGACGATGCTTTCTTTTTAATTTTGTAACAATTTTCACAGCACAATGATCTGACAAAAATGGGCCAGGCTAACAGGAAAGTACATCTATCCCATCAGCAAGTTTTGTGATCATAAGATCAAGCGTATGGCCGTGGACGCGAGTTGGAAAATAAACATGCTGCAATAAACGTAATGCAACTAAAGAATCGTTGAAGTCAGTAACGGAGCTGCTAGAGTCGCCAACATGCAAGTTAAAATCGTCCATGAATCGCCCTTGAAGTTTTTCTGTCATGTAGGTCAAAGGTCAACTGTGCCAGCCCCTGCGGGGCATATATCCTTTCCGACATTTGTCTCTCACCAATGGGTGGATGATCGTAAACCTAAGTGGGATAGCAGCTGGAGGCTAGGAAAGGATGCAGCGGTAGTACTGGTGTGAGAAATACCTGGAATCTATTGTTAGGTGCTCCGGCCTTCGCTATATGACTGAAATGCTGTTGAAAATGGCATTAAACCCCATTCAATCAATCAACTGTGCTACTTGAGTGGCGAAATAATGATGGGGGCATAAGTCTGATTCGACAGCATTGTCTTGATGGAAGGCACATATAATTGCATTTTTCTTAATTTGTATACCAAAGCTGATATCAGCTTACATTCGATGTATAGTGAGACTTTTTTTTTAAAAAAAATGTAATACAATTCTAGAACACCATTTACATTTAAAGAAAATGTGGTCGTCACTCTCCCAATGGATGTCTGATGACTTGGTGGTTTTCGGGGGTTATGCTCTTTGATGTTTCCACTGTTTGACTGTTATTTTATCTCACGTTTGAGTGGTGAACACATGATTCATCAGCATTTACAAACTGCTTGAGAAACTTCTCAGGAACCTGCTGAAACAAGGTAAGGTTTTCTTTGCAATTGTTGCACCTAGCTCGATTTTGGTCAACACTAAGAAGTTTTGGAACCCATCTGGCAGAAACCAAATCATTATGTATAATTGCATCTTCTCGTTCCTGCTAGATACCTACCTGTGTAGCAATGTACTGCTGTGAAACTTTCTTATCTCCCATAATTTTATCATGATTTTATTGATGGTTTCCTTTGAGAAGATACTTAGTTGCCTGCCAGGACGGGTTCATCTTCATGACTGTCTGTACCTTGTTTAAATTCAGCGGCCCATTTCTTCACAATGCCATAACATGGGGCATCCCCGAATGTTTCTACCGTGTCATCTTAATTTTCCCCGGCGATAAGCCTTTGAGGCTAAACTTTTGAATAATCGTATGATAACAAACATTGTCCTCTCTTTAGCTTGTTCAATCATCATCTTTACAACTTTTACGCAATTTGACGTAATTTCCTAAACTTGTTCCGTATTTCGTCGTTTGGTGAGCAAATTGTCGTAACTACAGCTTTATTCAAGCTGTAGTTACGACACTTTGCATGCACAACGACCATTTGTTTTTGTTCTAAAAGAAACTAAATTAATTCCACTCACTCAAAGTTCATGATTGAATTCCAAGGCTAAAAGAGAACAAAAAATGGACTTGGAATTTTCTTGTCAAAACGACATCACCTAAAGTCTAGGGTCGATTTGACTTCACACACTTATTCAGTGTCAGCCCTAAATTTGAAGAGCAAAGAAATTATTTTAGGTCCGTTTATCTGAATTTAGAATCGGCATTGAACCTTGCTATATTTACATTTTATCTCGGTTTTTGGAGCAACCCCTAGGGATTGTCATAAGATCGTTGTCGTCACTGTTGTCGATCCCGTCCTCTTGTTTGATATTTTGTGATATCTCTAGTGCCAATATTACTAAAGGAGTCCACTCGAAATTTAACAAAAAATGACATTAAAAAAAAGAGAGAAAAAAAACGAAGAAAAAATTACAACAGCATTTAAAGGAATAAATGATATTAAAAGGGCACGGTGGTCGCCTTTGTTACCTTTTGCTGTCATGTTTGTTCCATTAGATGAAACGGCAGAGGTGTCGATCGCAGGACCCAACCCATTTTCACTTACATTCTGACTGAACAGCACCGGGTGTCGTAGGCCTTGCTATCTCTGTTCCATATTTAATTTACACCGAGACAAAAAACATGACATTATTAACAAAAATATCTTCCCTGCTAATGCCTTGAATCACATCAATAGCTGTGGCAAGACTTTCATTTAAGTCGCCGTGGAAAGTGACAGATATACTACTCCGGAAAATCTCCGGCATCTCAAGGGACAAGAAGAAAATTCTAGGCCTAATTACTATAGAGTAGAATCGGGTCCAGTCGCGATTGTCAATCAAATACATGTACTCAGACAGCCAAGGCAATCGTTCATTTTGACCAGAAGTGATTTTTCAACTCCGGCATTAGCCCTAATTTTTGTTAAGTTTTTTCGTAACTATACTTTATTCAAGCTGTAGTTACGGCGTTTAGGTTGCTAACTAATCATTCTATTTACTTTCTAGTTACGTGCTACTCAGTATTGGCCATAAATTTTGCAAACTAACGCCGTTACATCTTGAAGCGAAACTTCGTGTTGGAGTAAATGGGCGGGGCCACTGAAGTAAGTAGGCGGGGCCAGCGGATTGTCAATTGCTCAAACAGGCTTATCAGGGAAAAACTCACTTTCAGTAAAATTTCGGAATTCAGTAGGGATAATATGTCTTGTTTTACTATACTACAAAGAAATATGTCGCAGTTAGGTTGATAAAGTCATAAAAGCAGATGTGTAAATTTTGTCGTCTAGTAAAGGGTCAAATGTAGCATATTCCTTTCCTATCTTCTAAGTTGCACGAAGTGTCCAATTAGGCCGGCTTAAGACCAAAGAGCATGACAGAACAGCATATGGGCCCTAATTTATCTAGTATTCTGGTTTCAATTTCGATTTGTTGCACTCTCAGTTACCCATAGATATCGGCCATCTTTGCGCGAGAAAGGAAATGGAGTTGGGGAGAGTAGACATGGAGATCGAGTGAGAGTGAGAGCTTTTGGAGTAGCGAAAATAGAGAATTGAAAGACCGTCGTTGTCTATAAAACAATCAATAAACCAATCAAATTATTCCTTTAGAAGGAAAGTGATCTTTGAACTCCCAACATTTATGTCGAGCATTTTTAGGGGTTTGGCGACTTAAACGTCGTAACTACAGCTTATTAACCCTTTCCTGTACAAACACGGGATTTTACGTTGCTGTTACTTCATACTTAGAAAACATTGTGGTAAAAGAATAAATTGCTTGTAACAAGCAGTTTCTTCTTTTTCCACAATGTTTTCTATCCTATTGAATGGTTGTTATTCAAATTAAATCCACTTTAAAATATCGTCTGCAAAACCTTTGAATTTGGACAGGTCTAAAATTTCCAAAAACGGGAAAGGGTTAAAGATGTAGTTACGACGATTAGGTCGCCAACCAATCATTTTACTTTTTTGTTAGATGTTACTGGCAATTAATTTTGCAAAATAGCATTGTTTAATAACTTCCATGTCAGAGCTCAATGGGCGTGTCCAGCTATCCGTAAATTATGTCTATAATTTAGGAATTGTTATCACGTTTACATGTGAATAACGATTGAATTATAATTAAATCAAGGTTTATCAGAGATTCTATGTAGAAAAGGGCATTTACATTACCTTTCAGTGCCTCAACTGTAATAGAAAAGAACAATTTTTAAAAGTACTTTATTTAAAGGACATTCTCTGTTAGCAATCGCACTTTCAGAAAATGGGTGTGCCATCTATGTCAACCGATTTGTCTATATTTCTGCGTGCTGTGTTACCATGGAAACAGTCTGAAAAGTATTGGAGGGATTAAAACGGCCCCTTCCAAATAGTTAATTTTTCTAATTGTTTCTGCTGAATTCCCGTGTAATATCGCAAAAGAAATGTATGTTTTCTCAAAGCACTCAAACTTTAGTTGGGGTTAGCCTTAATAAATGATTTAAATCTCAAATGAAAAAAGTCATTTTCCACTCATTTCAAAGATTCGAAAAAATGTCTCCTTTTGAAATGACGGATTACTGGTCACGCCCACTGACTCCACAGACCACGCCCACTGAGCTCTGACAGGAAGTTATTCTTAGATATTAAACGGCGACAATTTACAAAATTTATGGACAGTAACATGTAACCAACCTGTATAATGGTTGGTTGGCGACCAATCACATTAAAATCATCTCTACGAAACCACTACGCCTTCTCTCCGTTACGTAGGGCAGTAGAAATAGTATTATGGTGGATCGCGCACCGAAGATTTATTTGGTCGACAGATTCTTGAATTGACACACTCGATCCGCCAATCAAATTCATCCCCATGTCATTTGAATCCTTTCTCTTTTAGAATACACGTGTATCTTCAAAATAGATTTAACGTCTAGATGTTTATTTTTATTTTAGTCATATTTTGTTGTCAAAGAGACGGACGAAAAAAAACAAACTGATTTTTTGCTAAAATAGCAATTTCTGAGAATTTATAGCAACACTTCTGTAAGATGTTGTCAAAAACAATAAATCAAAACGTGCATGATCTAAATATTCCGAGTGACTATTTCTGAGATTTTGTGGAATTCGAACATAGCCATTAAAATATAAAAGTCTCCCCAAAAGACATAAATTTGAAAGATTTCACCAATTTAAAATTGTCATACGCATCATCTTTGAATTTTTATTAGTCTGAAATTCTATTGTGTGGTAATGGGTAAAAATAGCGTATAAATCCCAGGTTTTATCCTTTTTGTTGTCGTCTTTTATCATACTCTCTACCATTTCCCTTTCGAAAGTTTGGATCATTCTAGAAAATCAAGACAAGACCACCATAACATGTAAGGGACAGTAGGGTTGATTTGAATACACACGTAGTACAGGTAACAGTCTTTTTTCTTGGGGGTGGGGGTGGGGAGTGGGGGTGGTAAATTGTACCTTTTATTCACTTATATGACTGCCTCATTGCAATTATATAAATATATACATTTAATCCATTCCCATTTAATCCATTCGCTTTGGATGTCCCCACAGTAAAACTTTGAAAAACATTGAGGAAAATGTTTTCAACCCGAAGAGAAAACGATTTTTAAAACTTCTATCAACTAAAGATTGTCGTCTGCATCTTCTTTCAATTTGGACAAGTCTAAAATATTGTCGTATGGAAATTGACCAATCGCGGCTATCAATCAAATTATCAATTGACCAATGGAATCATTCATTAAGACCAGAAATGAGCTTTGAACTCCGACACTGGCCGCCATTTTGGTAACCTGGTTTGGCGATATAAACGTCGTAACTATAGTTAATTCAAGCTGTAGTTACGATGTTTAGGTCGCTATCCAACTATTTTACCTTTTTGTTATATGCTACTTGCCATATCTTTTGCAAAATAACTGCGTTTAACGCATTCCAACTCAATCCCTCCTTTTTACGCCCCTTGAGAAAAAAGTTTGAAAAACATTGTGGAAAATGAAGAAATTGCTTGTATCAAACAATTTCTTCATTATCCACAATGCTTTCTATCCAAAAAGATGAAAATATTCAAAATTCCACCAACTTGAAATTGTCGTCTGCAGCTTCTTTCAATTTGGACCAGTCCAAAATTTTACTGTGTTGGAATGGGTTAATATCGAAACGGGACTTCCGGTTGGTGTCGGTGGGCATGGCCAACGAATAAAGTAGGCGATGGCATCGATTGGTTAATTGGGTAAATTAAAGTCAGCATGGTAAAAAGACCTTAAGTGTGTTGGCACTAAACGCTTACCAAACGCATTTCTAGTATTCTTACAGTCCAGAAGAAAATATTCAAAAATGAAAACAATTACCAAGATTCCCCGAAATAAGAAGTCCGCGGTCTAGGGCTAAGATGCAGATTTCGGGTTCCTGGGTTCGAATCCCGCCCGCGCCCCTTTGAATTTTTCAGAGCAAAGAATCATCTCAACTTTGCTCCTCTCCACCCAGGTGTATAAATGGGTACACGTGGGGGTTATGAACCATGTTTTAACAGCCGACTTAGCACTCCATGATCTTGAGTTAAGTAAAGTCGAATGTCGGTTTGATAATAGGCTATAAATAAAGTTATCTTAACATTTCCGTACTATTGTGTCTAAAAGTAAAACCTTAAAAGACGTTCCCTAGATTAACAAATGAAAATATAGGCCACGTCATATAACAAATCGCTTTATATCATCTTGCCTAGGTCTGTCCTTATTAGTAAAAAGCTGAAACAGTAACGGATATGTGACACAGTGAATTTTTGAATCTTGGGAAGAAAGACGGTTGATACTATAAAAACACAACTCCCATGTCTTTAGTGTTGAAAATGTTGGTATAGTATATAATTTTTACACTTCACTAAACTTCATCTCGGAGAACCGAAGAGAGTGTGAATTTTCTTTAAGCTGTCGCCACTTCAGCCAGTGTACTCCTTTTAATTCGTTCCTGCCACCCTGATGGTAGATACCGTTCAGATGAGCCTCGTAGCATTTTTTAAACCACCAAGCCCCAGAATAAAGCTCAGTGCAACCATAGTTAAACGAAACATCGTTGTCGGAATCTGTGGTTGAGAACTTTATGTTGTTGTGAACGCCTGGAGAATTACCTGCATTTCCAGTAGTGAAGCCAACTTCCAGCTTGTACAATGAGGCCTCGTTTAGAACTCGGAAATCACTGTATTTAGCATACGCCATATTTCCGATATCAACACGCAGTTCGTGACAACAGATTTCGGTAAGATCGGACAGATTGTCATTTCCAAGCCAAAATTCTCCCTCAAGATTACCAAACCCATGTTTGTAATCGTTCCATTTTTGATAAAAATCTTCCGTACCATCTTGACGTCTCTGGAACACAATCCAGCGACCCTCGTCTGTCGTCTGATCACAATAGACGTCTACTGCGCGGTCTTTAAAAAACTATTTTGTAGACCCCATTCGTTTTGTGCTGGCCTCATACAGTTGTTTACACAAACCGTATTGTTTCATCATCGGCTTTATAGTACCACCTTTCCTCTCACTTTTGTCAACATTATCATCGTCCTCCTTATAAATTTCTTCTCTATCAGGTATTTGCTGACTAGTGTACAGTTTATCATGCGTTGTATTCGAAAGAGAGCATATTTTAACATTTTTCTTTTCAAAGATCCTCAATCTTTCAGATATCATTTCTGAAATAGTGTTCGACAAATCACTTTGACCGTCAGTTATCTCCTTCTTTGCATTGGTAAAATCACTTTTGATCACTGAAATTTGTTGATATATTTTCTGTAGTTTGTTAATTTCCGTGGATAATGTTCCGTCAACATTGTTAATACGTTTACCCTTCGATTGTAATTTAATCAGAATTTGAAAAATCGATTATCAAGAGTTCATTTGGAGGCGAAGTTTATTTTCTATTTCACGACGAAATCTTTTATTTGCGAGCTTTTCGTCAGCAAAACCGCGTGCAACACGTTTAATGATTTTTTCTGATAGTTTCTCTACCATCTCTTCCTGGACTTCTCCATCAAAAGTGTTGGCTTATTTGGACCCAGAAATCTTTTGCATTTTATTATCCAATCTGTACAATTTATCAAATATATTTTGAACATCTTCTCTCCTTTGTAGTCGTTCCTCAGCAATAATGTCCTCAATATATCTAAGACGTCTTTCAATCCTTTTATTGTTGCGTTCAATGTCCGCACCAATAACACAAACAAAAGCCAGTCCGAGGGTTAACATATATAGAAACATTTCTTATATTGTTTTGTATCCTCGTTTAACCCTTTCCTGTTTTGTGAAATTTTGGACTTGTCCAAAATCAAAGAGGTTGCAGACTACAATGAAATTACAATGCAAATAGAAATTAAACCATCCTATGTGGTTGAAAACATCGTTGCAAAAGAAGAAATTGCTTGTTACAAGCAATTTCTTCTTTTTCCACAATGTTTTCTCAAGTATAAAATCACAGGGACGTAAAAACCAGGGATTGTACAGGAAAGGGTTAAAGTGTTGGAAAGAGTAGCCTTCTTGGTGAGTGTATATAAGAAGAATCATAAATACACGTGTGAAATTGCAACAGAAAAGGAATATAAAATTGAACCCGTTGTCTGAAAATGGTAGGGCTAATTCAAGTGCTTTAGTTTAACTTAAGATATTCTCTGCCGGTGAGGTTTTGAGTATATTGATTGATTGAATGGGGTTTAACGCCGCTCTTAACTGTATTTCAGTCATATCGCGGCGACTGGAGCACCTAACAATGGATTCCTGCTATTCCTCACACCATTACTACCACTATATCCTTTCCAAGCCTCAAGCTACTATCCCACTTAGGTTTACGATTATCAACCCATTGGTGAGAGAGAAATGTCGGAAAGAATATATGCCGCAGCCGGGGATCGAACCCATGACATCCCGTAATTGAAGATTAGGAGTCTGACGCGCTACCGACTGCGATATGACGGCGGCAGGATTTGAGTATAATAGAATTTTCTTAAAAAAACAACATACAAGAATATTATCTTCCTCTGTGACGTTTTAAATTAGTTAAGAAGTGAAGAAAATACCTTAATTTTTTTTATATAACAGGAGGAGAATCATAGTCCTAAATCGCTCATCTGAATCATTTGCTGTTAAAAAAAAAAAAAAAAAAAAAAAAAACCAGGAAAAAAAAACCCCAACATCTGGAGCCAAATAATCATAACCCATTTCATGAAGATTACTCCAAAACCGTGGCCTCTATTGTTTAAACAAAGAAATTATCGTTAAGGACCCCTTTTCTGTGTTTTTCAAGAGAACATTTCAATAATCAATAAGGTTTATTCTTATGATATAACAAATATTTTGGCCAAGTTTCATGAAGATTGAGCAAGAATTATGGCCTCCAGAGTGTAAACAAAGAAATTGTCGTTAAGGCCCCTTATCCTGTGGTTTCCTATAGAACCTTCCCATAATCAGAACGGTTCGTCCTTATGACCTAATGATTATTCTAGAATGTTCTAGATATAAGATTTATTTTCTTTTTCTTGATAAAGGCATTTTTGCCGAAATGTTAAAATTGGAGTGATTTTGTATAGTGTTTAAACAGTTCCATGAGGAACAGTATTATGATACTATTCTGGCCAAGTTTAATGAGAAAAATTATGGACTCTAGACTGTAAACAAAGAAACTGTCATATAGGTCCCTTGCCCTGTGTTTTCCGAAAGAACCTTCCAATAATCAATAGGGTTCGTCCTTACGACCTAACAATAATTCTGACCAAGTTTCATGAAGATTGAACAAAGATAGTGGCTTCTAGCTTGTAAACAAAGACATTGCCATTAAGGGCCCTTTCACAGTGTTTTCTAATAGAACCTTCCCATAATCAATGGGGTTAATCCTTATGACCTAACTATTATTCTTGCCAAGTTTCATGAAGATTGAGCCAAACTGTGGCCTCTAGAGTGTAAACAAAGAAATTGTCATTAATGAACCTTCCCATAATCAATAGGGTTAATCCTTTTGAATTATCAATTATTCTTGCCAAGTTGCATGAAGATTGAGCCAAATTCGTGGCCTCTAGAGTGTAAACAAAGAAATTGTTATTAAAGCCCCCTTTTCTTTGTTTTCCCATAGAACCTTCCCATAATAAATAGGGTCCATCCTTATAACCCAATATTTATTCTGACCAAGTTTCATGAGGATTGAGCCAAAATTGTGGCCTCTAGAGATTAAACAAAGAAACTAGACGAAACCAAGAGTTCCGATGTGACTCGAGTTTCTAAAGTTTTGAAAACTGATTATATATAAGCCTCAAATTCATACCCAGAAATAAGATCAAAGCACTGAAAGTACTGAAAGCTAGCAAAGCATTTTTTGTTCAGTAATCTTCTTTGTCAAACGTAATCATGATAAATAAATGAGATCAAGGTAATCAAGGAATTAACCCATTCCCACACAATCACTCATGTTAAGGCTCCAGTATTAGAAAACAATGTGGAAAATGAAGAAATTGCTTGTTACAAGCAATTTCTTCATTTTCCGCATTGTTTTCTACCTAGAGAGATAAATATTGTAGAATTCTGAACAATTTGAAATTGTCGTCTGCAACTTCTCTAAAGATTCTGATCAGAGTCATTTTGAACACGATATGCTCAAGTTAGCTAACAGAAAAACACCCAAGAGATGAACATGCAGGCAGAGTTTGCAATATTTCGCAAATTCAATTCAATTCAATTCAATAGTTTATTTCTTCGACTTGAACACGAGTGTTTCTCGTCATTTCACAATTGAATGTTACATGCAGAACAAAAAGAACAACAATACATTACAAAATAACAGCATAAAATACAACAAGGTTTTACAGTTAATCCTTGTTGGTATAAATAAATTGTGACAAAAGCGGAAGATGCTTTTACCATATATATGCATTCTATAATTATAGAGTTAAGTACCTTTGTAGTTTATTAATTGGTTTATATTTAGGAACTCTTTTCTCATTTGAAAACTTTTGATACAAAATTGTGCCAGATTATTCAAGACTGATAGTTCGTCGGTATTAAAAAGTTCTATAAGCTTGAAAACACTTGGTTTTCTGTAAAAGTATGGCTTTAAGTATATCTTTCTCAAATTGTTGTAAAGCGGACATTTAAGTATAAAATGGTATTCATCTTCTATTTCATTTAGTATGCAACATAGACATTTACGCTCATTTCGCTGAATATTTCTGTATCTTCCATGTTCGATAAACAGTTCATGTGAAGATAATCTTAATTTTGACAGAACGTTTCTAAATTTGGTTATATTCATTTTATCAAGGTAGACAGATCGTTCATATTAAGTTTTCAAAACTCGATAGAATGCCAATGACGATTTGTTTATGATGTCTCTATGCCATTCATTAATATATAGATCAATCAAACGAGAGCGAAATATTGGGATAAATATTTTAACATTAACGGAACTAGGGTAAATCCACACATCGTTAAAACCGCTATACTGTAAAAGTGATTTCACTTTACCTGACCAATTGTTTTCTCCATATGATTCGCATCGGTATCTCATATCATCCTTTACTGAAGACAAAATACAATTATTTTGCTTTACTGAATATAATTTAATGAAATATTTAATGGTTTGAATTTGAAAATTTATTTTCAGTGGGAATCGCCCTGTTTCACCGTACAGCGCTGAATTACATGTTGTTTGCTTAACATTCAAAAGACGCCTTAAGAATTTTCTATGGACCTTTTCTAAATTATCGGTTTTCGGAAATGACCATATTTCACACCCGTATTTTAGGGTAGCCCCCACAAAAGTATCAAATAACTCGATCATTATTTTTACCGGTATTTCCTCCCCTTTAGTTAATGAGTATAGGGCCCCGAGGGCCTGTAACCCTTTCTCCGATAAAGTTTTTGTCGCATTTAAAAGTGAACCGTTTTTACTCAAAACAACCCCTAAGTAATTAAAGGAATCTACGATTTCTATCTTTTCAGAGCCATATGTAAAATCAAAATTCACAAGATTTCTGACCTTACTAAAGACAACAATTTTGATTTTGTCAACGTTAACTTTTAAGTTCCATTCTTTGCAGTTTGAATCGAAACAATTAATTGATTTTTGGAGGTATTCGGCCGTTTCGGCGAGTAGTACCGAATCGTCAGCAAATAATAATAGGTATATCGTTAATTGATCAATATCGAAACCGTTTACGGAATTAGTATGAAAAAACGTTTCAATGTCATTGACAAAAAGGGAAAACATTATTGGTGATAGGATCTCACCCTGGAATAATCCAACGTTATATTCGTATAGATCCGATAAGGTATTCAAATGTTTAACACATAATTTGGCGTCATCATATATCGATCGAATAATATGAAACAGTTTACCATTCAAACCCTGCTTGATTAACTTATACCAAAGACCTACACGGTAGTGCTGTCAAAACATTTCTCTAGATCTATAAAACAACAATACAGACTAGCTTTTTTGTTAAATACTGTCTTTCTATTAAAGAGTTTAAAATGAAAATTGCGTCAATAGTACTAAAATTTGGTTTAAAACCAAACTGTGCATCGGTGATGATGTCGTTTTCGTCTATCCATGCTTTTAATCTATTGTTAATCAATGTTGTAAAAAGTTTAGCGAAACAACTAATAAGTGTAACCCCTCTATAATTGTTTGGGTCGGAAGAATCCCCCTTTTTGTGAATTGGTACAATAACCCCTTTCGACCATGATTTTGGGAAACATTGTTTATTTAGTAAATAATTGAATAGTAGAAGTAGGGGTTTGTCTAAAACATCAATTCCCTCAATGAAGTATTCGTACATAGTGTTATCGTTTGAGCACGATTTGTTTTTATTTAGAGATTTAATCGCGCGTCTTATTTCTTCTATGGTAAATGGCATATCAAGATATTCAAAAGTACTTCCAAAATTTTCTTTTGTAGTTTTTGTGTCAAAATCTTTGACAAACACTTCACTAAATAGGTTTGGGTCGATACTTAATTCTGATGATAATTTTTTAAAGTGTTCGAAAAATTCCTTTAATTTGATTTCGTTACCGTTTTCATTTTGTTTCTGTTTTTGGAACATTTTCCAGAAATCGCCAGGTTTCTTTTTACGCATTTCCGACATATTATCTGCTAAATTTCTATTGTACCTACGTTTAGCTATCCTACAACACTTTTTATATTCTTTCTTTTTAGTAAGCAAATCATTTCTATTTGATTGGGTTTTCGATTAATTAAATCTTTTTAAAGAATTGATATATTCGTTTTTACTTTGTTTACAACGTTCATCAAACCAAACCGCTTTTTTGTGAGATTCCACTGATTTATGGTTTCCTTTAACGCGTTTTTCAAAATATTTATTTCCTCTTGAAGATAAATAATTTGTAAATATATTGACAATATCATCTGCTTCAACATTATTATTGATGCAATTATTCAAATCGCTGTATAAGGTGTTTATACCATTTCTTATATCTTCTATAAATTCATTTTGTGATCCGGTGTCCAACGGTGATATATTTTCTCATTATATTGATCATTAATAACAGAATTAATTACTAAATTGAATTGTACAGGAGCATGGTTTGAGAATATATTAAAATCATTAATACGGAATTCTGATAACGAGTTAAAACTACCAATTTCTGTAAGTAAGAAATCCACCGTGCTCTCCCCATTATGGGTAAAGCACGTTGTTTTTCACACTCCATAATCTTTACCGTGTCGACCGTTAACAATCCTCAAATTTGTCGTTTTGCACAGGTCGATCAACAGATCACCGTGTAAATTCGTGCCCTTATCGGTGAACGCACCAGAAACGCAGATGGTCTGGTAACTGTCTATCATTGTCTATATAATCTTGTTTATTCCCTATCCTTGAATTTAAATCTCCGAATAGAAATACTTTCCCTTTACTGTTAAATGATAAGATATCTGTTTCAAGTTTATCAAAAGCGTTAAAATCATACACACTATGTATAATAGAATTCTCCGGGGCTATATAAGTAAAACATAGATAGTAGTCATCCGGTATCGTGAAAAAGTTTTTATCAAGTTTCAACCAAATTATAAAGTCAACATCATTTTTTACCAATCGTATTCCCTTAACAAATTTCTCTTTAATAGATACTGTCAATCCACCACTACATCGTTTGGCACGTTTATTTCTATGTTTTCTGAAAGAATGGATTGTTTTATAACCCTTCAGTGTAGGGTTGGAATTAGCACTTGTCCATGTTTCACTGCAGAAAATGTTGTCATAATTGTTCAAAAAGGAGATAAATTCTGGACACTTTAACTTATTGTCACTAAGCCCTTCTACGTTCCAGCTGACACAGCTAAGCGCACTTCCGCTAAATTCCTAATCACTTCCGGGCTTCTTTTCTCGATACAGTTGACCATCGATATACAGTTTATCTACGGATATATATGCGTCTTTTTTATCTTGGCGTGCTTTCAACATTATCGGAATCAGTCTCTTTCTTTCTTCCATTATCTCCCTTGGGAATTGCTGGCTTATACCATACGGCCTTTCTAACTTTTTTGATCCCAATCTCACTTCCTCTCTATCGGGGTAGTATGCGAACTTCGCTACTATTGGACGGATTTTGGTATTATTGTATCTGCCCATACGATGGGCCCTTTGTAGTTTTATATTGTCCCTTGCACCTGGAATTTCTAATTTTTCTTCTATCATATCTAATACTTTTTTGACGCAGTCTGAATCGTTTTCACCCTTTTCCTCATCAATCCCGTAAAATATCAAGTTATCTCTCATACTGCGGCTCTTTAAATCTACTATGTCAGTTTTAAGACTGGTTGATGTTTTCTCTTGTTCTTTCTCCATTTTTTTCAATTCATTAAGCATCTCGTCGATCTCTTTTTGCTTTTTGTTTATCTGATCCAAGCTTTCAATATCAAAATGTCTACCTTTTTCAAGGTCATCTATCTTTTTGTCTATTTCCTTTAGCCGGGAATCTTGTTTGTCTAGACGGTCCGTTAGGTTTTTGACCGAGGAATGTATGGAGTCTAATTGTGACAATTTCTTCTCAATATTGTCGAACTTTTCCATCATTAAATTAAACTGATCAGAAGTCACTGTGTTTACGTTGTTTAAGGGGTTTGATACGGGTGTTAATGGTGTTAACGGTCCATAATATTATTGATTTTGACCATAGGCCGGGGGTCCACATGGGTTATATGAATAAGTCTGAAAGTTTTGTGAAAGGGGCGGAGAGGGAATATTGTTGTAGGTAGAAACCTGTTGAACTTTTTGATCCATAGGTCCCGATGATAATTGAATATTAATATCTTTTTTAGATTGCGTACCTTTCGAATTGTCTTTGTGATTTATCTCTGTCGACCCTGCCGGGCGCTTTGTGTCGTCTTTGTCTCCGGGCGAATTTTTTCCTTTTTTCCTTTTTCCCATTGAAATAGATCCTTTTCATGCACAGAGTCCGACTACATTTGAAGACCACATTTATAATGTTTTCCCGATTGTTTTTGTATTTTTTCGAACTTGTGATAACACATTTTTCGCCAAAATTTATATTTTTTCTCAAGCAAATTTCAAATTTCGTCCATTTTGTTCACGCATGCGCAATAAAAAAATGAATAAGAACTACTTTTTATCGTGTAGGCATAAAACGGATTTAGTGGTTAAGCCTCCAGTGGCAGTTTGCACTCGTTGAACATTGAGACGACCTCAAAATTTTGTCTGATAACTTAAGCTATCAAAGCAGACGCTTTGCTAGCTAAAAATAAGAGCTAAATTAGTTAGAAAACATTGTGAGAAAATGAGAAATCACTTGATAAAGGCAATTTCTAATTTTCCCACAAAGTTTTCCATTACTGTATTTCCTCGAGGCGTCAAAAAGCGCGTTTGTGTGATATTTGGTTAATCCATTTTCAAACAATGAAGCTTCTGGACGCCCCGCCCCCCTCAAGAAAAACAATTAGGAAAACATTGTGTAAAATGAAGAAATTGCTTGTAACCTGCAATTTCTTCATTTTACACAGGTTTTTTTACCCAGAAAGTTGAATAATTCTAAAATTTCATAAACCTTCAATTATCGTCTGCAACTCATTTAACCATTTCCTGTACAAATCTGGGATTTTACCTCTCTGTGATTTTATACTTGAGAAAACATTGTGGAAAAAGAAGAAATTGCCTGGAACAAGCAATTTCTTCTTTTCCCACAATATTTCTACCTTATAGGATGGGTTTATTTCAAATTGCATCCAATTTTCATTGTTGTCTGCAACCTCTTTCAATTTGGACCAGTCTAAAATCTCATAAAACAGGAAAGGGTTAAAATAGGACTAGTCTAATATTTTTCTGTCTGGTTAGGGGTTGAAGTAAGTCACGTGAGAAATCACAAAAAGACAAGTAATGCAGATAGAATACCGATAAGGACGAAAAAGGAATACCGAAACGGTTTCCATGGATTCGCAAAAAAATCATTAATTCTCAGCCAATGGCGTCACGGTGAAGAATATGGAAGAGAATTTGGAAAGTTATTTTGTGACTGAGTTTCAAAACCATAGAAGTTCTTGGAATTACGTTTTTCTCTTCCCATTAAAAAGGTAATTTACTTGATTTACAAGAATTGTCGATTAAATCAAGAAAATCAAATGTTTCATTTACCACCGTATGTCTATTGTTTGTTTAAAGTTGTATAACTAGTGTTTAACCCATTACCAGACGATTTTTTTTTTAGATCGGTCCAAATTGAAAGAAGTTACAGACGGCATTTCAAAGTGTGCTGAAATCGGGAAACAAATGCAAAACAAGTAAGTAAGCGTTGTTCGAAAAGGGAAAAAAATGCTTGTTATAAGCAATTTCTCCTTTTGTCACAAAGTTTTATCATAGATTTTTCATTCCGAGTGTCAAAAAGTGGGATTTTGTGGGAATGAGTTAAAATGCTGTTCATCAGATGTACACCTTCTGTCCCCCCCCCCCCTCTCCCCAAAAAAGTCATGGTCTTTTTAAGCATTTTACTTTTGTTCTCCCACAAAAAAAGCTTGAAAATTTTGCGTTCTTAAAATGGCTTGAATTTTTCGACGAAGACTTTATAAGGCTATAGAAATCTATACCCTTCTCAGTTTTTTTATAGACCCTTTATCATAATTATGATTAAAAAAAGTTTACCGTAACATGCGTCATTTTCTTATGGTCTAATGTTATATAGTGCATTCAATTTCATTTTAATAAACAATAAACTAAAACTTTTTTCTAAGACAACTTAATCCGATTCTCAAGCAGCCCATTGTTTGACTTCAGCGTAAAAAATCAGGCCGTAGAAAACGTCGTGGAAATGAAGAAATTGCTTGTGTCAAGCAATTTCTTCATTATCCACAATGTTTTCTACCCGAAAGAAGTAGATTCGCATTCTCTTACGTCGGCGCGTAAAATTGTGGGATTGTGTAGTAAAATGGGTAAAATATTTCCGAAACGGACTATTTTCTAACGACAATATTCAAAACACCAACGAAATATGTTCCCTGAACTTCTTGACAAGCGGTTTTATTAGCTTAAATGCTTTCTAAGAACGGAAAACAACACAATTATCATGTTTTCAAAGCTAATTGTTTCGTGGTTGATCCTCTATTTGAAAAAAAGTCAACAGATCGGAATTGTCTATCAAAGATTCCAACGACCAATCAAATCATTCATTTAGACCGGAAGTTAAGTTCAGTGGGCGTAACCAGCGATACCTCAATTGAAGAATTGGCCATTCTCTGACCCCGCCCACTTACCCCGTTGGCCACGCCCATTAACTCCGAGACGCGAATTGAATTAAATATCAGGTATTGATATAAATTGCCATCCCAATATGGAAGTTTCCTTTTGTATATTTTTTTAAATATTTTGAACGACAGCATTCTTTGTTTTTATCAACCCTTGTCATGCTGCATAATTACCTTCGTGAATTGCTGTAAAATCAAAGAGCTGAAAGCAATGATAGAACTTGTTCAAAAATCAATATTTCTTTCAGAAATCAATTTCATAAACAACTCTGGCATGAAAAGTACAAGCAGGAGGTGTAGACCAAGATCAGACTGCACTTATGTGCAGGCTGATCTTGGTCTACACCACCTGCCAAAACCGGAATATTCCGGTTTCAGCAAGGGTTAAACTATAAAATGTATGTATGAAAGGAAAAGTACAATAATTGTAATTGTATTTCAATTCTACTTCTTTTTAATCACGAACAACGACCAGTAAAATGAAAACCAGATTCTTAATTTTACAAAGATTACAGTATATTTCTACTCGTTTTTGATATTTGAATATCGACTGGTTTTATTTTCAAACTTATGGTTAGAAATTTGTTTTGTTAAACATATTTTGGTGGTCAGTATTAACATTTCGCAAAACGTCGTTGTCATTCTAAACTATCGTAACTACAGCTTGAATCAAGCTGAGGTTATGAGAATTTGGAATGACAACGACGAAACACGGTTCAAATTCGAAAGATTTTTAAATTATTTATATTGTTGGAGAACTTGAAATCTCTGAAAACAATTTCTGAACGAACCTGTCCCTTTTTTGAACAATCGCGGCTGTTAACCAAATGACCAGTCGACAAATTAAACAGAAGTAAGTTATGAACTTCCGATGTTGGACGGCATTTTGTCAAGTATTTTTGTTGGTTTGGTGACTCAAATGGTTGATTGGTTACCTAAACGTCGTAACTACAGCTCGAAACTTAGAAATCCAGCTGTAGAAGGTTGGACATGATACAAATTTATCAGAAAGTCTTTTTTAAGCGACTGAAAGATGTGGCAAGACTTTTCACCTTCTTCAACCAGAAACATAATTACAGAGCGTTGTTCCTCTAACAAAGTGCACATGACAGACTAAACACCTATCATATATCAGAGTGAAAAAACTGTAAACACAACTATGATTGGAAATAATCTGACAACCTTATTGGCGAAAGAATGTTGTTTTCATCAATATATAATGTGTGTATAACGTGGAAAGAGAGGAGCATGAAAAGTCCGGATATTTTCTGAGGGTCTCTCGTACTTTGATTTGAAATGATAATCAATTTGAGTAAATGGTTATATTTCATTAATTTTTGTTTGATATGAATAAGCAACCCACTCTTGCATGCAAACTAATACATGAAAGAATAATAATAAAATATATATATATACATGTATATAAGGGTTGAAAATTAAAAGATAGACAGATTACAAAGTGTCTTCTTCATTTACACATAACTAAAAGTTGGGTTCTTTTGTAATATTAAGTAGCAGGTTTTTGCAGTAATTCTGATTAATTTTTGGTTAATAAAGAGTATTTTAAACTTTTGAACATCGGTCAAGTTTGTAAAACTTGGATATTCGTAAGAGGCTTGTGTGAAAAGATTTTGCCTAACCTCCTTACGGTTGTTACAATGAAATAGTACATGATATTCATCCTCTAAGATGTCACAAACTTGAGCATTTTCTGTCAACTAAACCAAGGTTTTCATATCTTCCAATAATTAAAAAATGCCGTAACAAGCAATTTCGACAGTGATTTCCAAAGTTTTTTCTCTATTTTCTTTTGGCGTTAACAAGCATCATTGTGTTGGAATTGGTCCAATGTATCAACATAAACATATAAAGTACTACTGTACTTTTAACCAATAGCTTGAAGATTTTTCGAGACATTCATGAGATACAGGGAATCTTCTTTGTTCACATGACACAGAATTGTTCTAAGATTGTTTCTTATCACTAAGGATCGTTAAAATAAATCACATATAATGTATGTATATTCGTAAATAACCAAAAACGAAGCCCCATAGGTCATGGTAGTAGCAAATATCTAATTAGATAATGACATTTTGAAAATCCATCGATACAGCAGACTGTCGAATCCTTTTGAGTGATTGATTGAATAAGTTTAACGTCACTTTTAGTAGTATTTCAGACAAATTGCTGAGGCTGGAGCACCTAACCGTGGATTCATGGTATTTCATACACCAGTACTATCACTACATTCTTTCCGAGCCTACAGTTGCTCATCCAACTTAGGTTATGATTATCCACCCATTGACGGGAGAGTAATGTCGGAATGGATATTAGCCGCGGCCGGGGATCCAACCCGGGACCCATTGACTAGAAATTCCACAAGCCTTTCGAAGCCTGTCCCTGAAGACTTAAATATAAGTAATTTATGAAAAATGAATTCGCAAAAACTATCGAGTACCCCATTGGCTCGCGCTATTTATAGACCAACAGAAATGAACCGACCACTGGCCCTGTCGATTAACGCCTTTTGCCCCGCCCATTGACTCCGATGGGAAGTTACACTTTTAATTTCTAATAGCGTTATTTTTAAAATTTTACAGCCAGTAGCACGTAACAAAAAGTTAAATTGTTGGTTGGCGACTTTAACGTTGTAACTACAGCCTCAGCTTGAATAAGCTGTAGTTACGACGTTTAAGACGTCAAACCAACAAAATGCTTCACATAAATGGCGAATGATTAAATAGGTCGATTTATTCTTTGATTGACAAACGCGATTGGTTAATTATACTGACTGCGTAGAGAAAAGCGGTAAATCATCGCCGAAAGGTAAAATGGTTAATGTCGTCTTTAGATGAATTGTTCAAATCAATGTTATCGCTTATCATGAATGAATAATGAAAATAAAATCGGCGACAACGTCTCGAGTTATTTTAATCGAACCACTCTCGTAATCAAAGTGCTGAGAGTACTGAAGGGCACAAAAGTTTAAACTTAGAGAATATTGTCAAAGAAAGGTGGTCAATTTAAGCATATTGAAACTCATGTGATCTCTGTTATGGTCTATCCGCAGGATTCATGGTTTTTAAGGTTAGTATAACGAAAAAGACAGAATTGCTTTTAACAAACCATTTCTTTCTTTTCACATATCGATTTATTCCACGCGTAGACGTAATTATATTTTCAACGGACGCCGAGTTATACAGTAGGCGGTGATTCGCTCTAAGTAATTTTTAATACCAACGACGTTGATCGCGCTGATATCGCAAGGTAATCGCATAGTCCGCTTACGAAGACCGTAAGATGGATCAAGTAGTTGGTGTTATCGTAAGACTGTCGAATGATGTTCGTAGCTCGACCGGTGGCCCGTGACAATATGGTCAAAAGTTAGTACCAAAAGATCTCAGGGTCACTCGTCTTGTACCAAGGGCAGCGAATTATAAAACACATTACATGTATGTGACACGAACGACACCTTGATGTCCCTTCACCGTACAATACACGAACGATTGAGCGCAATGCCACTACGCAGTTCCTAGGAGTTTCCGTGCGGTCTTGCGAATTTGAATTTTAAATAGTTTAGAATTGCACCTCTTATTGACTTATGCAAGAATTCATAGAAAGAATGTTCTGTTTTCTATCCATGTATGTCGGCGTTGCCACTCATTGGACATCCAAAACATCATAACTTCAATTCTATTTTTCCAATGATATGGGTGCTGGCTAGCTGCGATAACGAAGCCCTCCTTCACGAGCTGATTATCAGAAAGGAGGCTACGTTAACGACGCTCAGGTACTGGCTTACATGGAGCACGTACTATGCTGTCGAGGGCTACGTTATCGTCGCTTGGGTACTGGCTTACATGGAACACGTACTTTGCTGTTGATGGCTACGTTATCGACGCTTGGGTACTGGCTTACATGGAACACGTACTTTGCTGTCGGGGGCTTCGTTATCGACGCTTTGGTACTAGCTAACATGGAACACGTACTTTGCTGTCGGGGGCTACGTTATCGACACTTGGGTACTGGCTTACATGGAACACGTACTTTGTGGTCGGGGCTACGTTATCGTCGCTACGGTACTGGCTTACATGGAACACGTACTTTGCTGTCGACTAAGATTATATTGAAGGTCACCATGCAAATTCACGTAAAGAAACTAGCTTTTCGGTGTCTTATATAGTCATATTATGCCCCAACTTTAAAATCTCGTTGCACGATAATGGACAATCTAATTCATCAATACGAACAGAATTATTTTGACTAATATCATTTGCAGCAATTTTAAAACCATTCCCACACAACAAAATTTTAGACTGGTCCACATTGCAAGAAGCTGTAGACGATAGTGTTTAGATGATGGAATTTTAAATTTTTTCGTCTTTTTTGATAGGCAACATTGTGGATAATGAAGAAATTGCTTGATATTACCTAAAAAGCTTGACAAACAAACAAACAAACAGACAAACAAACAGACAAACAAACGAAGGACACAAAGCAAAAACCCAGCTAGATTCGTTGGCTTTTGTGTATTCCGTATTGACCACGCTGGTTTGTACTATAAAGTTAAAATTGTGTTTAATTTGACCTAAAGTGTATTTTATATCTTGAGAGTCGAGGTTCGAGCCCTTGTCAATGACGCAGAATTTCATTTAAAATTCAAGCCTCAGTTACAGTCAGTTATCATCAACAGCCCCCCCCCCCCCCAACATTTGTATTTACTTTGTAGAAAAATGTGTTAGCATTCATTTCCTGAAAGGGTGATTAAACTATCTCTTCATTTGAAAAATATATAGCATTTTTCGTACATGTGGGTGGGTGATTGGACTGAATGAAGAAAAATCCCTTGTTTATAATATTGGTCTATGGGGCGGAGGGAACTCGAATTACGGACCCTATGGCTCGAACCGGTTTACCTTTCAGTGAATTTTATGTTTGCTTAAAATTTACTTATAACTGTTAAAAACTACATTTGTAAATTTCTAAATATCTTACTCGACCGGAATTACATTCAATTCCAGGCTATTCGTTAAATTTCCTGAAAAAACAAAACAAACAAACAAAAAAAAAAAAACACACACACACACACACAAAAAAAAAAACGTGAATTTTTGCGATACATTATCAAGCGAATCACACCTTTTATTATTGAATTCTCATATTATTTTTGTCAAAAGGTGCATTCTCACTTGATTGATTTCCCCATTATCATAGGTCACATAATCCTATTTAATCACATAATGCTTCGAGAACGATGTCAAATCCATTACGTGAAAAATGTCAAATATTTAAACCCATTCCAACACAACGACGCTTTTGGGCGCACCCCCCCCCAAAAAAAATGGTAAAAAAAAAAAATAAATAAAAAAAATGTGGAAAATGAAGAAATTGCTTATCAAAAACAATTTCTTCATTATCCAAAATCTTTTTTACCCTTAACGCTTTGGTTTTCTTAAATGTTATGGGTAGAAAACATTGTGGAAAATGAAGAAATTGCTTGTTAGAAGCAATTTCTTCATTATCCACAGTGGTTTCTATCCATAACGTTAACAAGCAATTTCTTCATTTTCCACAATGTTTCTACCCACCACGTTAAAGACCCCCCCCAAAAAAATAGTCATCAACCAAATTTTGTCGTCTGCAATATCTTTCAATTTGGATCTATCTAAAATTTGTCGTCTGGAAATGGGTTAAAGTTAAAGAAAGGCGCACCAACATAATCAATTACATTACATCCTAATTTTTCTGCCCTAAAGAATGATTATTTTCAAATAAAATCGACTTTAAATTGCAAAATCTTTCAATTTGGACAGGTCTAAAATTTTGAAAAAAAAAAGAAAAAGGTTAATAAAGCTGTATTTACAACATTTTGCTCTCCAACCGCCGACACGAGCATGTTTGTAGAAAGCAAGTATTCGCAATTCTTGGGAAGCAATATCGGATAACACAGGGTACGACTATCATTCCTGATAACTCATGCGTTGATAACAGAATAGGGTTGTCGACCCTCAATGTTTTGTGACTGAATAATGTTGCCAGAAAATGTAGGAACCCTTTACCGTACAATCTTCGATTTTTACGTTTCTGTGATATTATACTTGGGAAAAAACATTGGACAAAAGAAGAAATTGCTTGTTACAAGCGATTTCTTCTTTAATCATAATATTTCACATCATATAGAATGATATCTTTTTGAATTGAGCTTACTTTTTTAATTCATTTGCTTCCTTTCTGATTAAGAAAACTTCTGAAATTCAAAACCGTAAGGGGTTAAGAAATAAATGCACAAAGCCCGTAAGTGGTGATCGTTAGGAAGGGGTATGGTGAAACGCTAAATACACGAGCGTTTTGAGCCACCGTCATAGCAGAGTTGGTAGCACATCGGACATTCAATCATGGGGTGTCGTTGGTTCGATCCCCGGCGGCGGCATGTACCCTTTCCAATGGGTGGATGATCGTAAATCTAAGTGGGATAGCAGTTGGAAGCTAGTGAAGGATGTAATGGTACGAGATATACCAGGAATACATAGTTTGGTGTTCCAGCCGCCACGATATGACTGAAAATTTTTTTAAAAGCGGCGTCAAACCCCATTCAAACAAACAAACAAATAAACAGGAGCGTATTTACCCGTCAAGTGCAGAAGGACATTTTTGGAAATACCGATCCAACGCAGGGACAATAACAAAGCCATGATCAAGGCCAGATTGTACATGATTAACAGATAGGTAAAAAAATAATATATTAACGCATTATGAATGGGAGACCTCTCAAACATACAAGTCGTGACATAGGTGATACGTTACCTTTAACAGAAAACATATTTAATGATCGAATCAGGGACTCATTATTCCGTATAGAAATTCAAACGAGGAAAATTGTAGGATCGATAGATTATGGAAACAAACCCGAAACAAATTCGTTCTTTAAATATTGTTAATGCCGCTTTTAACAATTCTCAGTCATATCGCGGCGTGAGCACCTAACAGTGGATTCCTGGTATTTCTCGAACCAGTTCCACCATTCCTAGCCTCCAGCTGCTCTCCCACTTAGGTTTACGATTATCGAGACAAATGTCGGAAAGGATAAGTGTCGCCGCCGGGGATCGAACACATGACATTCCTAATTGAACATTGGGAATCTCATGCGCTACCGACTGCGCTATGACGGCGGTATACAGCTGTCTGCGAACACTGAGTCATCAAAAAATGCTTTTTTGTTTGATTGAATGAGTTTTATCGCTTTTAACAATATTTCAGTCATATTGCTGAGGCTGGAGCACCTAACGATGGGTTCCTGACGTTTCTCACACCATTACTACCGCTACGTCCTTTCAACTATCCATCCATTGGAGGGAGATAAATGTCGGACCTCATGATTTAGAGTCCGACGTGCTACTAACTGCGCTATAATTTAATTGTTAGTTTCGTCTATCAAAAACGAGCGATCTGATTGGTCGAAAATTTAATTCATACCTCCATGAACAAAATTTTGAGTACGCAGCTATTTTGAATGCTTCCGCACAAAATAGTTCACTACAAAAAGGTATCAAAATTTGTTAAGTTGTTGCATTTTTCGCTCTATGCTATTAAATTATAAGAAATGAAGAGAATATTTTTTGTTTTCATGGAGGTATGAACCGAAAAACCTAATCACACAATGTATGAATCCGCTTCGCGTATTCATACAGTGTGATTAGGTTTTTCGGTTCATACCTCCATGAAAACAAAAAATATTCTCTTCATCTCTTAAATGGCTGCAGACTTCATAAACAGTAAAAACAGACATACGGCCTTGCTTGTTGAATAATTGCGAAATTACTTTAACCCGCCAACAGACGACACCACTTTAGAATTGTCCAAATTGGTAAAAGTTGCAGATGACACTATCAAGTTAAAAAATCTTTGTCTTTGTGCGTAGAAAACATTGTGGAAATGAAGGAATAAGCAATTTCTTCATTTTCCACAGAGATTTCTCAAACTATTTCCTTGAGGGGCGTCAACGTGTGTGATTATATCGGAATGAGTTTAGTTTATATTTGTTGGCTCACCTCATTGAAAAATAATCAATTCTATATACACAAATACAATGCTATCATTTATCTTAAACAGTTAATCTAATTTTTTTACCTTTTGAAAACAATTCGTTTAAGGCTACATTCAGATTTTATGATTGAATATTTTTCGTGGGTGAAATTGTTTTTCCGATCATGCAAAAATGCTTTAAACTCCAAATTCCTTTAAAGTTACGTTGAATAAGTAGAATTACAAGTTAAAAATTTTCCAGGAAATGGAGGTTTAGAGTTTGGGAAAACCGTTATAAGCTAAATATAAAGTCGTTTTGATTGGATGATTTACTTTAATATCTCACAGGAAGTTTTCGAGCTTTAAACATCTTGGGCCGAGAATAATGCATCGATCATGCTAGTGGTAAATTAGAACTAGGTTTGACAAATGGATTGTAAGCAGAATTAAACGACTTCGAGTTCGCTTAAATTAATGTGGCTTAAATTATCGTGGTAAAACAGGGAATTCAACAATTTTTTTCATCATGCCCCCCCCTCTCTCTACATTTCTCTCTGTGTCTGTCTGTCTGGCTGTCTGTCTGTCTGTCTCTCTCTCAGCGCGCTCTCTCTCCCTTTCTCGCTATCCATTTCTCTCTTTTCCTGTTTCTTTTCTCTATCCCTCTTCCTTTATTTTTGTCTTCTCACAAAAATGTACAATAAAATCAGTAAACTATAAGCTAAATGGAAAAGGTAAAATCCAAATTTCGGTCCAGAGCTACCAATAATCTCGTAACTACGGGTTTAAAACTGCAGTATAATTTTAGCACGATAGATACGTTATCGTTTATAATAACGAGAAAGAAGCGATAACTTTTGTATTTATCAAATTTATCAACAAACAATTTTAGCTGGGGGCTGATAGTGTATGTATTACTTTACAGAAGAGAAAGCCAAAAGCTACTCATAGTTCCTTAATTCTTTCCATATCCCCTCTCAAAAGATCGGGACATATTGTTTAACAGTGTCCGTCTACTAAAAACTTAACTCATAGACACATTCAATATTACTCATTGTTACTATGATCATAACTGGTATGTATGTGTGCACCTGCGGTTTACAAGTTTAACTAATTCCAACACAGCAAGATTTTAGACCAGTCCGATTTGAAAGATGTTGTAGACAACAATTTCAAGTTGATGGAATATATTTGTCTTTTAGGGTTGAAAGCATTGTGGATAATGAAGAAATCCCTTGTTACAAGCAATTTATTCATTTTCCACAATGTTTATCAAAGCTTTTTTTAAGAGACGCGTAAAAATCGGGATTCTGTGGGCATTAATGTCCATTATTACGGTCAAAATACCCGATATTTACATATTTTGGGCCAAAGTGTTTTACTTACATCTTTGTTCAACAATATTGTCTCCAAAAACGCTGAAAACAATGCATTGTCTATTGTATGGTCAAATATTGATTTGTCAAATTCTGATAAAGCAATCTTATTCCATCAAATGCATATTGCTTTAAGGAATTATTTCTAGGGCTTACTTGCTTTGTGCTAGTCTAGAAGAAACGTACCTATTTCTTTTTTGCAAAGAAATATACAACGCTAAAAGTCACAACAACAACAACATTTCTCAATTATTCAGTTGCGAGCGATTACAGTGATGACAGCACTTTGATTTATGGTCTGCTATTTGTTGAAAATAGCAGAGGTGCGTTCTTGACGTCGAGAAAAAAAACCCCGCTAAATAAGATTTTTAAGGGGTCTTAAAGAACGGTTTCTGTTTATGTAAGTGAAGACATTCGACGTCGTCAAGAATACTAATTTAAGCAAACCTTAATATGAACCTTAAAGATCTCGACGAAAATAACGTTCCTTAGATAGTAAGTGTGATTATAACGAAGAATTAAGGCCAATTATTATCTTAATTATTTAGTTTCCGGGCCCGGCTTTCCATATAAAGATGTCTTTTGATAAAAAAAATTTAATTATCTAGAGCACAAAAGAAGCTCAAATTGTGTTTAGATTTTGGTGTCTGTCATTATCGAAAGTATGAACTTCCAATGACATTTGCCACTTTGTGCACAATATGTGATAAATTGCCAGGAAGAGCCTATGGAGAGTTTGAGGGTCATACGCAGGTTACTTACTCATAATTATGTGGAGGCAGAAGGGGCTTAATTGAAAAGCCTCTATAAGCTAAAGCTCGATAATTATAATTCACATTTTGCCAAGATTGGACAAGATAACTGACGAGTATGGCTGTAAATTAAAGAATCTTTCGACAAATCAAATCATTTCTATAGACCAGAAGTGAACTTTGAACTTCGTTATTGGTTGACATCTTTGCTACGGACTTTGTTGGTTTGGCGACTTCAACATCATAACTATAGCTTATTCAAGTTGCAGAAACGACGTTTAGGTCGCCAACCAAACATTGTTCTTTGTGTTACAACTCATTGATAATAAATTTTGCGAATTTACGCTGTTTAACCCATTCAAACTCAATCCCTCCTTTTTACGCCCCTCAGGAAAAAAAAAACTTTGGAAAACATTGTGGAAAATGAAGAAATTGCTTGTGTCATTATCCACAATGTTTTCTATCCAAAACGACGAAAAAATTAAAAATTCAATCAACTTGAAATTGTCGTCTGCAGCTTCTTTCAATTTGGACCAGTCTAAAATTTTGCTGTGTGGGAATGGGTTAATATCGAAGCGGGATTTCCTATTATAGCTGAGTGGACGTTGCAATCGGTCAATAGGGGAGTTGTAGCACCAAATGTGCCAGTCTTATGTTGTCGGTACCCGTAGTGATTCTGAGTACCAACGCATTAGCGCTTAGTGGGGAAAACATAGTATTTATTGAGTACCCATAACAATCTGGGGTATTTTTAAGGCTGCATTTACAAAAAGTAAAAAGATTGGTTAGCGAATTAACACGTCGTAACTACAGCTTGAATAAAACTCAATGAGACGACTTTAGGGATTAAGTAACGATATCTTTACGAATAGGCGCAATGCTTAAGAGATGTTAGTTTTGGAAAGGAAAAAATGATTAATGTGGCTGATTTATAGAGGTGGTGGCTTGAACAAGATAGGCTGCATGGGCATTCTTATGTACAAACTAAGTTAACAACAACACTAAAAGTACTGATAATGGACGTCCGTGTTGGTATACCGATTTTGATATGGAAAATGAAATGTTTCTTATAGATGTTCTTATTTAAGAGATGAAGAGAAAATTTTTTGTTTCCAAGGAGGTATGAACCGAAAAAACTATCACACTGTATGAATACGTGAAGCGGATTCATACATTGTGTGATTAGTTTTTTCGGTTCATACCTCCATGAAAACAAAAAGCATTCTCTTCATCTCTTATAATTTAATAGCATAGAGCGAAAAAACCAAACCAAAAGCTGTACAAATTTTGATACCTTTTGTATGGAACTATTTTATGCGGAAGCATACAAAATGGCTGCGTGCTCAAAATTTTGTTTATGGAGGTATGAATTAAATTTTTCGACCAATCAGAACGCTCGTTTTTGATAGACGAAACTAACAATTAAATTATTTAAACATAACGTCTAGCCTAGCCTGGTTTTTAACAGGTAATACAGGATGTTTTCTATTCTAGAATAATGAGCACGACCACAATTTCGGAAAAAGTGCCATTGTTACACAGGTTATTTGTCTTTCACCAATGGAAATATGAGAAGTAATTTGCCTATTAAGTTAGCTGTGTAGCTACACATGCAATGGCCCAAATTTATTGTTGCAGTTGTACATGTTAATGGTTTGTAAATTGACAGGAAGCTATGGTTTGGTGCACCTACCTACCGCGGTTTTACTGAAATACTTCTGAAAGTGACGTTAAACCTAATTCAATTGATCTCAGTCTAACTAGCGTTCAAGATCAATACTTTTTTACTTTTGCAAGATGACCCTTTTCCGATGAAAGTCCATAAATAATTAAGATATCATTTAATAAACTTGGACAAAATTTTATTCGCAATATTGATTAAGAATTATTACCAATGAAAACAATGGAAAGATTCTGTATATCTTTTTACCCTCTGCGATCTAGTGGAAACTTAAGCCATTCCCACACTATCATGCTTTTTTACTCGAGAAGAAGTTGCTTGTTTCATAATGTTTTCTACCCTATTTGGGCCTTAGTACTCAATTTCAAAGCCATTTGAATTTCAATTTCAAACTAGTCCAGAATTTGTCGATTGATCATTGATTGAAAATGCTAATTTAAAAATGATAACAAACATCTTTGAACATATGTAACTGTATAGCTTATCACTCCCGAGGTATATAGCTGGTATGCCGGGTTCTAGAAATAGAAGGCAAGTTAGTCACTTTATGATTGAAAGACAGCGCGTTATTGAAACCGTGACCGCATCTACGCCAAGCGGGTTATTAATAGATGTTTTCGTATTCAAGAGGAGTCTTTACGCGTTACACCATTTTTTCAGTTGCTTTGGGAGACAGATTTTGAAAATTAACCGGGCACTACTTCTCTTCTAACCTAATAACATCCTACTCGATTTTCCAAATTAGGTAACACCAATGGACGCCTTTGGGGTCCATCAAAAATGGAATAAAATTATTTGTAACTCTATCGCATTATATGTATCTTAGCGCGTTTTAATTTTTTACTATTGCGTCTGTAAAAGTGGGTATTCGTTCGATATTTTAAGATTTATGTTTTGCTGTGGTACTAAGCATTGCACGATTCCTGCCATGAATTCCTGGTAATCCTCTCACAAGTGTTACCATATCATCCTTTCCGAGCCTCCATCTGGGACCCTATGATTAGGAGTCCCATACGCTCACAACTACGCTATGGTCTAGGCCCAAATTCGCAAGAAGTTACCATTCCAACATGGCACAAGAAGGCCTACGTCTGTCACATTTTGGAGGTTCATTACTTAAATAGGGTTTTTTGTCAGAATTTTTATTTCCGTAAATGTGACAAAATGTTACGAGTTTAAATTACGAACTCCAATTACAAAATTACATTTATTGAGAGGATTTAAGGACGTTCATTTGACGCCGTGATGTCATCTAGGTACCCGTTTTACAGGTTCATACTTTATAATTTACCACGATTATTTAAGAGACGAAGAGAACATTTTTTGCTTTTATGGAGGTATTAGCCGAAAAAACTAATCACACTGTATGAATACGCGAAGCGGATTCATACATAAGTGTGATTAGGTTTTTCGGTTCATACCTCCATGAAAACAAAAAATATTCTCTTCATTTCATATAGTTTAATAGCATCGAGCGAAAAAAAAAAAAAGCAAAAAACTTTACAAATTTTGATACCTTATTTAAGGGAGTATTTTGTGCGGAACCATACAAAATCACTGCATGCTCAAAATTTTTTTCACGGAGTTATGAATATTTTTTTCGACCACTCAGATAGCCCGTTTTAATAGACGAAACTGAAAATTGAATTATTAAAAAATGACAAGAATAGTTCGGGAAAATTCATGAATGCCCAGGTGTATCATATTTTCATTCAACACATTCGTGCGGAAGCAATATCCTGTAAATGAATGAATTAAACAAATCCACACAATGACGCTTTTTGACGCCCCTCAAGAAAAACATATAGGAAACAATGCGTAAAATGAAGAATTTGCTTTAAACAAACCATTTTTTTCGTTTAACACAATGTGGTCAACCCAGAAAGTTGAAAATATCTAACATTTCATAACTTAAAAACTGTCACCTGCAACTCCTTTTAATTTTGGACTATATCTAGTCTAAAAGTTTGCCGTCTGGCAATGGGTTAAACGAGTAACATTGGTCACTGTCAAGTTTTGAAAATATTGTTGTAAAAATAAGTTACATCAATTGATGGATCGCTGGCTCCGCCCACTTACTCCGCTGGCCCCGCGAACTGACTACCAGAGGAAGTTCAATTTCGTTGTTAAACGGCGTTATCTTTCAAAATATATGGCCAGTAACATATAACAAAGAAGTAAAATTGTTGGTTTGCGACCTAAACGTCGTAACTACATCTTGAATAAGCTGTAGTTACGACGGTTAAGTCGCCAAACCAACAAAAATATCACATATGAATGCCGACTAATGTCGGATTACAAAGTTCACATGATTTACAGGCGTGATTTGTAAATTATTCTTTCTTTGTGTGTGTATATATGTCGTGTTTTTTTTTAACGTAAAACCCAGTTTGCATCAAACTTCAAATTTTGTTCAGTCTAATTTTTTCAACTGGCCGGGTGGTTAGAGCGGGGTTGGGGGGGGGTGTTCAAAGGTTCGAATCTCGGTAGAAGCTTGCTCAGTGGTTTAGAATTGACTTAGTCGGTTAGAGAGCCCCCTGAAGAATAGATACCTTAGGCCCATCTTTGCAACAAAAGAGAAGGACTCGGTAGATACTGCGCTCCCAGGGACGAAGTGGGTGAAGTTTTGTGTTTTTCTAATGACAGAAATCATTTGGACTCTATCACCCGGATTTTTCAATTTCTTACTGTTTTGTAATTATATTTGTCTACTTTCTCAAAGATATTAGGCCTAAAAGGTTTACATAGACTCTTTCCATATCTTTTCAGGTAAAATCATGGAATTCAATACCTCACACCAAGTCTACATGATAATCTCACCGATCTTTTCAACAATCATGTCTGTTCTCAACATCCCTTGTATGGTCGTGTTTACCCAGAAGATGCGACTGGCTTCGCTCTCCGTTCTCATTCTGGCGAACATCTGCGCCTGCGATATTTTCGTCTGTATCTTCTCAAATAACTTTTATATCTTCAACATCTCCTCGCCTCCCCTGAAGTGGAACACCGACTCGGTGTCCTGTAAAATCTTCAAGACCGTGACAATGATGATGAATACGTCACAGATCCTTAGCCTCGCTGTCCTCTGTTACGATCGTATGCGACGGTTCACCAAAGCTAACGTCTCTCAGTGGAAACGACTACATGGCGTTAGACTTCTGATTGGAATTTGGCTCCTTGCAGCTGCGTTAACGGTACCGCGGTTTTTCCTTTTCGACGAAAAGAAATTTGAAAGATTTTCGGTCAAAACAAATACGACGAGAGTTGTCAACTACAACTGCAAGCCCATCGACCTGAACTCCACTGAATACATAATCGGCACGTGTTTTCTGTTTGTATTCGGATACGCCATTCCTGGCCTCTGCATTCTTGTTACGTTAATACGCTCTCAATGGTATGCCTACAAACACGAACGCATGATGAACACCGTCCTTGATGGGAACCTTACGTCATCAACCGTCGACATCAATCGTCAGCTGTCCTTGACCTTCAATCTTCTTGGTTTGCTACATGTAATCATCTGGACGCCATTTTTCGTGATGTCACTGCTTGACCTTAAATTGAATCTCCTCAGCAATCGCAACCTCATGGACGTCAACTTCGCTCTGCGCTGCACCCTGCTACTAATCGGAAGCGGGAAACCAATTATATATCTAGTGTGCCTGCCGAAATTCCGCCTTGAAATGTGGAAGCTGACAATACCGTCGATGAAAAATGAGGCGAACAAACGATCGTATTCAGTTTCATCGAACTCATAAAGTCCAGGTATTAAGAAAAGGTCCACTGAAGTATCTATTATTTCAAAAACAAGCCAAGAAAGTTTTGAACTTCGTGAACTACAGCTCTGAATGCCATCTTTAATTGATTGATTGATTGATTGAATCGGGTTTAACGCCACTTTTAACAGTAGTTCAGCCATATCGCGGCGGCTTGAGCACCTAACAATTGCTTCCTGGTATTTCTCACACCAGTACTACCACTACATCATTTCCTTGCCCCCAGCTGCTATCCAACTTAGGATTGCGATTATCCACCTATTGGTGAGAGACAAATGTCGGAAAGGATATGTGCCGCCGCCGAACCCTTGACATCCCATTATTGAAGATTAGGAGTCTGATGCGCTACTGACTGCGCTATGACGACGGCGAATGCTATCCTTGAACATTACAGAACTCTGACAGTATGTGAACAGTGCTCCTTGAGGATGACAGAACTCTTGAACTAGACACCAAATTTATGATTCGACTCTTTGTGAAGAAAATTGACGGATCTTGATGTCAGTCAAAAATTGATTGACCAATCAAAGTATACATTTAGACCAGAATTGAACTTTGAACTCCGGCATTTGGTCAACATTTATGGGAAGCATTTTTATATTTTGGGAGACTTAACCCGTTCCCACATTAGAAAATTGTACACTTGTTCAAATTGATAGAAGATGCAGACTACAATTTTAGGTTGATGAAATTCTAAAATTCTTTGTCTTTGGGGTAGAAAACATAGTGAATATTGAAGAAATTGCTTGAAACAAGCAATTTCTTCAATGTCCACAATGTTCTCATAAGCTTTTTCCTTAATGGGCGTAAAAAGGTGGGCTTATGTGGGAATATGCCAAAACGTCTTCACGATGTTCAGATCGCAAACCAACCATTTTAGTCACAGGTATCTAGCCATAACTTTTGTAAAATAACGTCATTTGATACCCAAGTCGAACTTCTTGTAGGAGGCAGTGGGCGTGGCTAGCGATCCTATCCGTCAATGGCTTGAAAAATATTGACGTTGTTACTATTTATCATTAACCCGTTCCCGCACAATGACGCTTTTTGACGCTCCTCCAAGAAAAAAAATAAGAAAAACATTGTGTAAAATGAAGAAATTGCTTGCAACAAGCAATTTCTTCATTTTACACAATGTTTTCTATTAAGATAGGAGAAAAAATCTAAAATTTCATAAACTTTAAATTGTCGTCTGAAACTCCTTTCAATTTGGATCATTCTTAAATTCAACCGTCTGGTAATTGGTTAAACAACGGAACTCAGTCGTGGGCGTTCAGAGTTGAAAATAGACTGCATATTGAAAAAAATCGAAGCGTGAGTGAATACAGTTACAGAAATAACCTTTACTTGAATGAGTGTAAATGTAAACCTTAATTATGGACGTAATTGTTGAGTAAATTTCGTGTTTATGCGGATTTTTTTCTTTTTGTTTATTCTTCTTCGAATTCTTCGTGTAGAGATCTATGTGGGCTGTTGCCTCACTGATCCACCTTGATGTAGTGTTTACTTCATTACCGCTTCTGGTTCATATATGTCGGGCGTGAATTTTATATTTACATTTTTCCAACATGTATTTAAAAGATTTTTAAAACTATTTACATTATTTGCATTCACTACCTTATCCAAGAACGAGACTCGGAACTAAGTATTGAACGAAACAAAGTGTTTAGATGGCAGTATCCAATAATCATGAACAATCATTCTTGCTTGGGCATATACCTCTATTAACTGGCTATTTCAATCAAGGAACCAGGCTTGAATAACTGTTATCAAAACCACTCTGTGATCTTTTTAATTAATCTTTAGAAAAAAGTATAATGCCAGAAGCGTGGAAAATTTCAAATGTATGTCCAATTTTTAAGAGTGGTGATCCTGCTATTCCATCAAAATACAGACCAGTCTCTCTCTTAAACACTATTAAAAATGAGTTTGAAAAAACAATTCACAATCATGTATTTTCGTATCTTTCGTCGAAAAACTTTTTCACTCCATTTCAGGCATGCTTTTTACCTCGTGAATCCACGGTAAACGAAACACTTTTGTTATATCATGAAATATGTAAAGCTCTTGACAGCGGTAATGACTACCGAATGATCTTTTTTATGTAAGCAAAGCCTTTGATAAAGTATGGCACTTTTGTTATATCATGAAATGTGTAAAGCTCTTGACAGCGGTAATGAATATCGAATGATCTTTTTTGATGTAAGCAAAGGTTTTGATAAAGTATGGCATAAAGGTCTTCTGTATAGATTGCACCGTGCTGACATAGAAGGTCGACTCCTAAAATGGTTTGCCGATTACTTATCAAATAGATATCAGAGAGTTGTCTTAAACGGAAAATATTCGAATTTACGTATCTTAAAAGCAGTTTTCCCCAAGGGTTAAATACTGGGTCCCTTACTGTTTTTAGTTTATATTAACCACATAGTCTCAGATTTGGAATCTAATATTAACCTTTTCGCAGATGACACCAGCTTATCATTTGTAACTGACGACCCTGATTTATGTGGACAAAAAATACAGGCAGACATTGATAGAATTAATAATTTGGCTCAAAAATGGATCGTCAATTTTACTCCTTCGAAATCAGAGTCATTAATTATAACACGTAAATCTAATATACCTCCTCAACCCATTTCTACATGTCATTTACGCAAATTCCAATAGTTCAAAGTTATAAACACCTAGGAATAATTTTTATCAGATAATGGCACTTGAGATTGTCACATTAAGCACTCTATAGGAAAAGCATGGAATAGATTAAACTTAATGCGCAATTTAAAAAAAACCGTTTAGATCGGAAATCGCTTCAAACTGTTTATTTTTACTTTTATTCGCCCTATTATTGAATATGCAGATGTTGTATGGGATAATTGTACAAATCACATGAAGGATCAACTAAATAAAATCCAAAATGATTGTGCCAGAATAGTAACTGGTTGTACTAAATTGGTATCTATCATAGACCTTCATTTGGAATCAGGGTGGGAATCTCTTGAAAGTAGAAGGCGTAAACATAATCTTATATTTCAAAATGGTAAAAGGAATAAGTCCAACTTATCTAAACTCTTTAGTATCCGAAAGTATAGGAAGCATATCCTCTTACAGCCCGCGCGGGTCACGAAATCATAGAATTTCTAGATGCCGAACAGAGCTATTCAAAAGATCCTTTCTTCCACCAGTCATAGAAGACTGGAATAAAATAAGGGAACAAAATTCACTATCAATCTTTAAGAATCGTCTTGATATAAACAAGCCTATTCCTAACAAGTTGTACTTTATTTGAGAAAGGAAGCTTCATGTCACCCATGCGCGAATCAGAAATAAATGTAGCTCTATTAACCACCATTTTTTCATGAAAAATGATGTTGACTCCCCCTTTGTACTTATGGTGGAATTGAAACGACAGAGCATTACTTTTTGAATGTGCTAATTATATTATGATTAGAAATAGGCTTCTAAACGTTCTTTTGAGGTTTGGCAATATTGATACTGACACATTACTAAATGGAAAAAACGACCTAACATATCAAGAAAACGCAGTTGTTTTCATGATGTTCACTGTTACATTTAGAACAGCAAACGCTTTCATATATAATTACCTCTAACCCTGGCTTTGTTAGCTTCATTTGGTATGATTTTTAATATTATAGATATATAGATTTAGAGGTACTAACTTATTTAACATAAATATAGAGCACCTTTCATCCAAAAATTTAATAACCATCATTGACTATTATTTTATATCATAACATAAAGCTAACTATTTATAGAAGTAAGCACTCTCACCATTTTCAATGATATTCCTATTTACATCCTATTATTTGGTCAGTAAAATTGGATACATTTGTACACGTCTTGAATAAACTGCGAGGAGAAGAACTTTATTAGCTATGCTTCCGTTCTAATCCTTTTTGCATGATTTCTATTGAAAATGAACATGTATATGTCTGATATAATATGTTTAAACTAACAACAACAAACCCCCACTGCGAAACGAACCAATTTTATCAAAATATATTTAAACGATACACGTTGACTTAAGATGATAGAACTTTACGATCAAAATTTCACACAGGTGCAACCTTATTCTGCTTTACTACCGACCAAGTTTCGATTCGTTTGATTTTTTATGCTCATCGTTCAAGTATAAACCTTTTCATAGCAATCACGGTAGAAATGAGAAAGATATTAAGGACGCAATCCGTAGTTTTTGTAGATCTATAGCCCGGTTAGCCACGATTATTTTAGTCTCGGATCTCGGATGCTTAACGACTCCGCCGGTTTGTTACGACAAGGTAATGTAAAATTAATACGTTTAACTGCGTTGAGTAGCGTGTTTTTTACTACGATGTGTGGCGGCGTATACTACGTCCTTCCACAGTCTGTCAAGTTACTCTACGATCGTCACGGCGCATGTAGTCTGGGGGTAAATTAAGTGAAATCTGGGCCCGAGGTTATAAAACTTTTTTCGTACTCAACTGAGAATTTAATCAAACTTCTAGCGTTTCATTTTCGCGCATTTGTCGTAGTATTTAAGTCAATATACATATTTAATTTCAAACCAATTTGGAGTAAGTTCTCAGCTGAGTACGAAAATAGTTTTTTAATTTCGGGCCCCGATGTCAATTACATTTAAGTCTGATTCTTAATAGCGTGCGCCATCTAGTATCAATCAGCGAATGTCAGAGACCACCTTCTTGCTGATACAAGAACTTAATGCATTAAGCTGAAGTGTAATGTTTTACCATGCGTGTATTTCCGTTCATTAATCGGCGCTACCGTAGCATTTGCCCACACGAGCGACGCCCCGAGAAGAAAGTAAATTGTTACGGGGGAATAGTGCAAGGACACAGGACGAAATTGATGAGAGCCCCGCCTGGTCCCTAAACGTGCTCGATGGATAGCATCATCCCACGGGGCTTCGGTTTGTGTGTTTATCATACTTAAATATAAACGAGCCGGAACTTGATTGGACCGTACGGAAAATCGTGCTAGCGACCGTAACCCTAATCGTAATATGCCTTATAGCGTCCGTGACACATAGACACAAGTCACCGTTAAGTAATAGCACTGAAAAATAAACTACCATACTTTCATGGGAGGCTATGTTTAGGACAAACGGGACCTCCCCCAACATAATGCGACAAAAAGATGAAATAAATCTAAATTACTATTCGTTGATGAGTTACTCTAATCTCGTGACTATAGGTATCAAAGTACTGAAAAGTACTGTAAGCTAGCAAAGAATTGATTTGTCAAACGTTATAATGATAAAGAAACGAGGTTAAAGTAATCAAGGATGTAGCCAATTCCTGTACAATCCCTTCTTTTTACGCCCCTCAAGAAAAAAGTTATGGAATGCAATGTGGAAAAGGAAGAAATTGCTTGTTACAAGCAATTTCTTCATTTTCTACATAGTATTCTTCCTAAAGAGATAAATATTTTAGAATTTTCAACAATTTGAAATTCCGACTGCAACCTCTTTGAATACTCTGATCAGAGTAATTTTGAACACGATGTGGTCAAGTGGGCTAAAAACACCTAGGCGATGAACTCGCATGCAGAGTTTGCAATATTCCTGAAATAAATAAGAACTACTTTTTATGGAGTAGACATTTAGTGGTTAAGCCTCCAATGGCGGTTTGCACCCGTTGAACTTTGAGACGACCTCAAAATTTTGTCTGTTAACTTAAACTATCAAAGCTGACGCTTTGCTAGCTAAAAATTTACCAAGCGTTGTTCGCACACTTGTGTTTGTCCTTCATCGGCGGGAATTGACCAATCGCGGTTGTCAATCAATTAACCAGTCTACCAGTGAAATCATTTATTTGGACCTTAAATTAATTTTAAACTCAAAAATTGGCGGCCATCTGGCTAACTTTTTTTGTTAGTTTAGCGACTCAAGCGTCGCAACTACAGCTTATTCAAAACGTAGTTATTACGTTTATGTCGCTAACCAGCTATTTTACTTTTTTGTTTCATGCTACTAGCCACAGATTTTGCAAAGTAACGCCGTTTAAAATTGTAGCGGAACTTCCTGTTGGAGTCAGTGGGCGGTGCAAAGGAAGTAAATAGGCAGGGCCGCCGATTGGTCATTTGAAGAAATTAAACAGAGAAATACTGTCGTGCAGCTTTATTTTTTCATTAAGATTAAAAAACAAGAGGGCCGTTAGCTGATTTGAAAGTAGGAAAACATTTTTTCCATGTTATAATTTCAGAAATAAGAAAGAAGTCTGTGAACTGATGCTTCATGCCTATATCCCGCCCCCTGGGTCTGCCCCTGGAAACCCTAGGATCATGATTTTAGCTATTTTGTAAGAGATCAATATACTGATGCTTCATGCACAATATCAAGGCTCTAAGCCTTCTGGGTCAGGAAGAGAAGATTCTTAAAGATTATTTTGAAATTTCACTTTTGTTGCCATGGCAACCAGAGTTTTAAAACGGATTTCAATTCTTTTAGCTAATTTTTAGGGGGACCACCTAAGGAACATTTCTGCAAAATTTGGTTCAAATTGGCCCTGTGAATTTGGAGGAGATGCCATTTAGAAAATCGTTCTTTATTTCTATATACCCCCCCCGGGGCTCCGCCCCTGGGGACCCGAGGATCATGATTTTAGCTATTTTGAAAGAGGTCAATATACTGATGCTTCATGCAAAATATCAAGGCTCTACGCCTTCTGGGTCAAGAGGAGAAGATTTTTAAAGATTATTTTAAAATTTCACTTTTGTTGTCATGGCAACCAGAGATTTTAACGGATTTCAATTCTTTAAGCTATTTTTGAAGGGGACCACCTAAGCAACATTTCTGCCAAATTTGGTTCAAATCGGCCCTATGGTTTGAGAGGAGATGTCATTTAAAAAATCGTTCTTTATTTCCTTATACACCCCACCCCCTGGGGCTCCGCCCCTGTGGACCCGAGGATCATGATTTTAGCTATTTTGAAAGAGGTCAATATACTGATGCTTCATGCAAAATATCAAGGCTCTATGCCTTCTGGGTCAGGAGGAGAAGTTTTTTAAAGATTATTTTAAAATTTCACTTTTGTTGCCATGGCAACCAGAGTTTTTAACAGATTTCAATTCTTTTAGCTATTTTTGAAGGGGAACATTTCTGCCAAATTTGGTTCAAATTGGCCCAGTGGTTAAGGAGGAGATGTTGTTTAAAGAAAGTGTTGGCTGACGACGCACGACACACGACGCACGACGGACGGACGCCGGACAAAAGGGGATCACAATAGCTCACTTGAGCACTACGTGCTCAGGTGAGCTAAAAAACTAAAACAAGACATTTAATTATACGTACATTTGCCGAAAAAATAGGATACTTCGCTTTGCTGACAAACATCTCCCACTCGGATTTGACCGATTTGAAATGAAACGCTGTCTTGTGCGTGTACTATTCATGTGGTATAGTTTTATGGCATGGGTAATTCACACCCCCCCCCAAAAAAAAAGATCAATATTTTCCATATATGATCAAGGCATCATAAATTCTATTTGCGTTACAGTTCTTTTCTTTTAATTGTTCACGATATTATTGCATCAAAACTCTCTTAATAATCCAACTCAATGGGAAAATAGTACATGCTAGTTCGATCATTCGCCTTCAAAATTAGGACAAGCATATTTTGAATTGTCTTTTAAGATTTGGAGTCAAGGGTTTTTGAATGAATTAATTTTGAAATCATACTAGCCTCGACCCAAACTACTACAGAACTTATAGCTGTACGTAAAAACTGCCGTCAGAAACGGATAATGCTCCCCGCAACAGGCATTGGCCAAGATATCATGGACGCAAACATTCTGGTAAAATATAAATTCAATTGATCCGAAAATATGGTCTACAGAGTAAAAACAAGAAAATTCTAAGATTTGCCCAAGTGACCTAGATTTTGATAACATGTGACCAGAATCTGGACTTAACATTCTGACCAAATATCAATTAAATTGAGTCAAAATTGGGACCTCTAGAGTGCACGAAATTATTTCTAGGATTTGACAAAGTGACCTAGTTTTTGACTCCATTAGACCCAAATTGCACTTGGCCGAGATATCATGGACAACAAGGTGCCAAATTGTCACAAGATACGCCCGTCACACTGCTTAATATTAACTGGGGGTTTGAATAGAACTGAGGTTATTTTGAATGAATAGGTAGAGTAGAGTTATGGTTCTTGTACACTGCACTCCCACTTGGTGAGATCTATCCATCCATGAAGTTTCATGATTCTAGCTATTATACTTTTAGAGAAATACTCCGGACAAGATTCAAGTATGAAAAACAACAAAGGGCAATAACTAAAAAAAGGGAAGGTAAAGTTATGGTTCTTGTGCACTGAACTCCCCCTTGGTGAGATCTATACACCCATGAAGATTCATGGTTCAAGCTATAATACTTTTAGAGATATACTCTGGACAAGATTCAAGTATGAAAAACAACAAAGGGCAATAACTCAAAAAATAGGCTAGGTAGAGTTATGGTTCTTGTACACTACACTCCCACTTGATGAGCTCTATCCATCCATGAAATTTTATGATTCTAGCTATTATACTTTAAGAGATATACTCCGGACAAGATTCAAGTATGAAAAACCACAAAGGACAATAACTCAAAAAATAGGCTAGGTAGAGTTATGGTTCTTGTACACTGCACTCCCACTTGGTGAGCTCTATCCATCCATGTAATTTCATGATTCTAGCTATTACACTTTTAGAGATATACTCTGGACAAGATTCAAGTATGAAAAACCACAAAGGACAATAACTCAAAAAATAGGCTAGGTAAAGTTATGGTTCTTGTACACTGCACTCACACTTGGTGAGCTCTATCCATCCATGAAGTTTCATGATTCTAGCTATTATACTTTTAGAGATAAACTCCGGACAAGATTCAAGTATGAAAAACAACAAAGGGCAATAACTCAAAAAATAGGCCAGGTAGAGTTATGGTTCTTGTGCACTGCACTCCCCCTTGCTGAAATCTATACACCTATGAAGTTTCATGATCCTAGCTATAATACCTTATGAGATATACTCAGGACATGATTCAAGTATGAAAAACAACAAAGGGCAATAACTCAAAAAAAAGGCTAGGTAGAGTTATGGTTCTTGTACACTGCACTCCTACTTGCTGAGCTCTATCTATCCATGAATTTCATGATTCTAGCCATTATACTTTTAGAGAAATACTCCGGACAAGATTCAAGTATGAAAAACAACAAAGGGCAATAACTCAAAAAATAGGCCAGGTAGAGTTATGGTTATTGAGCTTTGCACTCCGTATTGATGAGAAGAATATAACTGCCAAGTTTAAAGTCAATCGGACTTCAGGTGACAGAGTTATGCTCCGGACAAATAAGTGGACACCGCCGGACAACCGGACGCCCGGACACCATGGGTGATCCCATAATACGTCCCGTCTTCGACGGGCGTATAAAAACCTTAAGAACAAATATCTTATTTGAGCCTAAAATGTGGCCTCTGAGGGTACACAAGATTATCTCTAGGATTTTGACCTAGCGACCAAGTTTTTGATCCCACATGACCCAATATCAAACTTGTCCTAGATATCATGCAGACAAACATTCTGACATTTGACCCAAAAATATGGCCTCTGAAGTGCACACAAAGTATTTCTAGGATTTGACCAAGTTTTTGACCCCATGTGACCAAAATTTAAACTTGGCTGGCATTATATGGAAACAAACATTCTAACTAAATATAATTTGATTTGAGGCAAAAATATGACCTCTAGTGTGCACACAAAGTATTTCTAGGATTTGACCTAGTGACCTAGTTTTTGACCCCATATAATCCAATTTCAAGGTTGACCTAGATTTTATGTAGATAAAACATTCTGACCAAATATCAATTCAATTGAGGCAAAAATATAGCCTCTGGAGTGCATAAGGGGTATTTTTAAGATTTGACCTAGTGACCTTGTTTTTGCCCATATGTGATCCAAATTTGAGCTTGGCTTAGATAACATGGAAACCAACATTCTGACAAAATATCATTTGATTTAAGCCTAGAGTGAACACAAGGTATTTCTAGGATTTGACCTAGTGAAGTAGTTTTTGACCCATATAATCTAATATCAATCTTGACCGAGATATTATGCAGACAAATATCATAACCAAATATTAAGACACTTCAGGCAAAATGTTACCTCTAGACTGCACACAAGGTATTCCTTATATTTGACCTAGTGACCTATTTTTTGACTCCATATGACCTTATTTCGAACTTGTCCCAGATATTATGCAGACAAACATTCTGACCAAATATCAAGACATTTGAGGCAAAAATATGGTATATGGAGTGCATACAAAAAATTTGTGGTCAGGTGAGCTAAACAAGATGACCATGATGGTCATAAATCACTACCCTGAGTATGATGGTTCATGGCTTTATGATATGTGGCCAGCTGTCAGTAGGAGTGGCCAGCAATCAGAGAGCATGACCAGCAGTTGCGGGCGTGTCCAACAATCAGTGGTCAGCAGTCAGAATGTATGACCAGCAGTCAGTTGGCATGGCCAGCAGTCAGTGTGACAAGATGTCAGTGGGCGTGGCCAGCAGTCAATGGGCGTGGCCAGCAGTCAGAGTGCGTGGCAAACAGTCAATGGGTTTGGCTAGCAGTTCGTGTGTTGGCCAGCAGGCAGAGTGAGTGGCCAACAGTCAGTGGGCGTGGCAAGCAGTCAGTGTGCGTGGCCAGCAGTCAGTGTAAGTGGCCTGCAGTCAGTGGGTGCGGCCTGCAGTCAGTGTGAGTGGCCAGCAGTCAGTGGGCGTGGCCAGCAGTCTATGTGAGTGGCCTACAGTCAGTGGGTGCGGCCAGCAGTCAGTGGGTGCGGCCAGCAGTCAATGTGAGTGGCCTGCAGTCAGTGGGTGCGGCCAGCAGTCAATGGGTGTGGCCTGCAGTCAGTGGGTGCGGCCAGCAGTCAATGTGAGTGGCCTGCAGTCAGTGGGCGTGGCCAGCAGTCAGTGTGAGTGGCCTGCAGTCAGTGGGTGCGGCCAGCAGTCAATGTGAGTGGCCTGCAGTCAGTGTGAGTGGCCTGCAGTCAGTGTGAGTGGCCTGCAGTCAATGTGAGTGGCCTGTAGTCAGTGTGAGTGGCCTGCAGTCAGTGTGAGTGGCCTGCAGTCAATGGGTGTGGCCAGCAGTCAGTGGATGTGGCCAGCAGTCAGTGGGTGTGGCCAGCAGTCAGTGTGAGTGGCCTGCAGTCGGTGTGAGTGGCCTGCAGTCAGTGTGAGTGGCCAGCAGTCAGTGTGAGTGGCCAGCAGTCAGTGGGCGTGGCCAGCAGTCAGTGGATGTGGCCAGCAGTCAGTGGGTGTGGCCAGCAGTCAGTGTGAGTGGCCTGCAGTTGGTGTGAGTGGCCTGCAGTCAGTGTGAGTGGCCTGCAGTCAGTGTGAGTGGCCTGCAGTCAGTGGGTGCGGCCTGCAGTCAGTGGGCATGGACAGCAGACGTTGTGTGTGGTCAGCAATAAGTGTGCTCGGCCAGCAGTCAATGTGAGAGGCCAGCAGTCAGTGTGAGTGGCCACTTGAGTTGGAGGGGGGGAGGATATCCAAAGCTAAGGCATATTTAAAGAACAATATATAATTCAATTTCTCATAGAGATCTAACATTGCATTGATATAACAATCAGAAAACAACCAGAAAAAATTAATAAGAAATCAAAACTGCTTCTTCTTGTAGTACACAATCATATCAAATGCTTCGAGCTAATGAAAATGTTTATAGGAAAAGATACAGATACTGTTATTCAGCATTTTCTGCTTTCCAACATGTGTTAACTAATTACCAGATGATACAATTTTAGACTTTTCCAAATTGCAAAAAGTTGCATACATCGATTTGTAGTTGGTGGATTTTCAAAAATATTTGTCTCTGAGTAGAAACCATTGTGGATAATGAAACAAGAGGGCCGTTGGCCCTGGGGCGCTCACCTGAGATAAAGGCTCATTTTCTTTCAACAGTCTAATTTCATGCTAAGGTTAGGATTATGAAACAAGTGGGCCACAATTACATATAAAGACTATGAACCTGGGGATCCAAAAGTCTAAATAATAAATTCTAAGGCCTTAGTGCTGATTTGAAAGAAGGAAAAAAACTTTTCCATGGGTTATAATTTCAGAAATAAGAAAGACGTCTGTGAACTGATGCTTCATGTCTATACCCCCCCCCCCCCCCCCCTGGGTCTGCCCCTGGAAACCCTAGGATCATGATTTTAGCTTTTTTGTAAGAGATCAATATACTGATGTTTCATGCAAAATATCAAGGTTTTACGCCTTCTGGGTCAGGAGGAGAAGATTTTTAAAGATTATTTTGAAATTTCACTTTTGTTGCCATGGCAACCAGAGTTTTTAACGGATTTCAATTCTTTTAGCTATTTTTGAAGGGGACCACCTAAGGAACATTTCTGCCAAATTTGGTTCAAATCGACCCAGTGGTTTGAGAGGAGATGTCATTTAAAAAATCGTTCTTTATTTCTATATAAACCCCACCCCCCTGGGGCTCCGCCCCTGTGGACCCGAGGATCATGATTTTAGCTATTTTGATAAAGGTCAATATACTGATGCTTCATGCAAAATATCAAGGCTCTATGCCTTCTGGGTCAGGAGGAGAAGATTTTTAAAGATTATTTTAAAATATCACTTTTGTTGCCATGGCAACCAGAGTTTTTAACGGATTTCAATTCTTTTAGCTATTTTTGAAGCGGACCACCTTAGCAACATTTCTGCCAAATTTGGTTCAGATTGGCCCAGTGGTTAAGTAGGAGATGTCATTTAAAAAATCGTTCTTTATTTCTATATAAACCCCATCCCCCTGGGGCTCCGCCCCTGGGGATCCGAGGATCATGATTTTAGCTATTTTGGAAGAGGTCAATATACTGATGCTTCATGCAAAATATCAAGGCTCTACGCCTTCTGGGTCAGGAGGAGAAGATTTTTAAAGATTATTTTAAAATTTCACTTTTGTTGCCATGGCAACCAGAGTTTTTAACGGATTTCAATTCTTTTAGCTATTTTTGAAGGGGACCACCTTAGCAACATTTCTGCCAAATTTGGTTCAGATTGGCCCAGTGGTTAAGTAGGAGATGTCATTTAAAAAATCGTTCTTTATTTCTATATAAACCCCACCCCCCTGGGGCTCCGCCCCTGGGGATCCGAGGATCATGATTTTAGCTATTTTGGAAGAGGTCAATATACTGATGCTTCATGCAAAATATCAAGGCTCTACGCCTTCTGGGTCAGGAGGAGAAGATTTTTAAAGATTATTTTAAAATTTCACTTTTGTTGCCATGGCAACCAGAGTTCTAAACAGATTTCAATTCTTTTAGCTATTTTTGAAGGGGACCACCTAAGGAACATTTCTGCCAAATTTGGTTCAGATTGGCCCAGTGGTTTAGGAGGAGATGTCGTTTAAAGAAATTGTTGACGGACGACGCACGACGCACGACACACGACGGACGACGGACGGACGCCGGACAAAAGGCGATCACAATAGCTCACTTGAGCACTACGTGCTCAGGTGAGCTAAAAATTGCTTGTAACAAGCAATTTCTTGATTTGCCACAATATTTTCAACAGAATTTTATTGTAATGATATTTAGAAAGCATCACCATGTGGGAATAGGTTAATGTTTTATTTTTCAATAATGTCAGCTAGACAATTTGACAAATCCTCAAGTGTCTAAGTTCAAGGGTAGATGATTCTTCTGCCAAGGGAGTTGATACTTCAAAAAAATGCCTTACAAAACTTCAACATGTGATCATTGTACGTTTGAAGTTTAATTACTTTTGAAGCAATTGTAGAAGTTTGCAACACAAAATTAAACAAGAAATTGCTGGAAAGCGGACTAATACCCCCCGAAGAACTTGTCCAAGTGCTATCCGTCAAAGGGCCATAACAAAAATGGACTTTTTTATTAAAGGACCATAAATCAGTCAAAAATGAATGGACCATAACCAAAATAGGATATGCACATGTCTGACTTATACCGAGTCTTTCTGTGAAATTTGAATCAAATCCGTCCAATGGTTGCCTATAAATTGAGCAGACACAATTTTTCAGCAAAGGGACATAACTCCATCAAATATCAATGGACTGTAACCAAAATAGAATATGCACATCTATGCTTGATACTGATTATATCAGTGAATTTTGAATAAAATCTGTCCAATAGTTGCCCAGAAATTGAGCGGACACAAAAAGCTACATACAGATGGACAGACAGACTGACCAACCGACTGACAAGCTTACTCCTATATACCCCCAAAACATAGTTTTGGGGGATATAATTAATTTTTGTGGACATATGGGTTTTGGGGGATATAATTAATTTTTGTTGTTATATGGGTGAACAGACACACAGACAGACAAACAGGTCCTATCCATTAAACCTCAGAAAACATTTGTTTTACAGGGGTTAAAAAAGTCATCACACTCACAAAAATTCTCTAGATTTACAACATTCACATCAGTTAAAGTAATCTTCCAACACAAACCTTGCCTATGGAACAAAATTATTCAAATATACAATTTTACAACATTTTTTAACCCTTGTCATGCTTAACCCAGAATTTTCCTGTTTTGGCAGGTTGTATAGACAAAGATCAGTCCATTTGTGCAGTCTGATCTTGGTCTATACCACCTGCTTGTCCCTTTTTAGCTATACATTTGTACTTGTTTATGAAACAAATTTTCAAAACAAAAATTTACCCACAATTGGTGCCTTCAGTGCTTTCAGCCCTTTAATTTTAATGCAACTCTTAAGAGTATTTAATTCAGCATAACAAGGGTTAATTCTCTCATTCAATAAGGTGACATGTAACATCAATATAATGAAAAAAAAAGTTATAGAATTATCAAAAATAAGATAAAATCACATCTGGTTAATCAAATTAAAAGAGCAACCAGGAAACCTTAATTTTGATATTGACCAATCATCAATCACCCTGGACTTTTTAGTAAATAAGCATGTCTTATTACATTCATATACATTCATGTGAACCCTTGTCATGCTGAATTATAAACTCTCTACATAACTGCCATAAAATCAGAGCACTGAAAGCACTAGCAGCACCAGCTATGGGTTAATAATAATTTTGAAAATTATTTTTGCAAACAACAATGCTGGTCATGCAGGCAGGACTACTGGAAGAGCAAATGACCATACTTTACAAAAAGAAAAAAAAAATGTCAGTGACAACCAAAAATCAAATTGTTTAGTCCTGTTAGTTGTAGTAACAAATTTAAACTCATTAACCCATTCCCACACAGCGACACATTTGGCCGCCCCTCAAGAAAAGCAATTGGGAAAACATTGTGTAAAATGAATAAATTTGCTTGTGACATGCAATTTCTTCATTTTACACAATGTTTTCAATCCAGAGAATTGAACAAATCTAAAATGTCATGTACTTTGAATTGTCGTCTGCAACTCCTTTCCATTTGGACTCGTCTAAAATTTTGCCGTCTGGTATTGGGTTAACCCATTCCAAGACAAAAATTTTTAGACTGGTTCAAATTGTCTAAATGATTTGATTGATTTTTGGTTTGACGGCTGCTTTCTATCTATTTGTAGGTAGGCTTGATCTGATATTTTATTTCAATTTCTTTTTCAGAGGATTATTTTTGTATGACCTATTTTTGCATGAAAGGACAAATATGTATAATTCATGCAATAACAAAATTTTATTCAATGGCAGAAGAAGAAATTGGTATGGACTGACACTTGCACAGATACATACACTTTAACAAAAGATGAATGATACACGTATTATGTCTTGAATAAGTATTTCTTTGTAAGTTCAAATATCAACACAAATCAATATGTAGTCAATAACCACTTCCTATTCAATTGCTTGTATTCCTAATCCAAAGCAATTTATCACAAAAGAAAAAGAGAGACTGTCTTCTGTCTCACAGGCTACCTTATTGTTCCCATGAAATTCAATTTGAAACAAGAACACCACATGATTGTGAACACCAACACTTGGCCTTTCAAGTGCTTGATACTGGGCAAAATTGCTATTTCAAAAAAAGGAACATTATTTGTTAAAATTTGCAATTAAGAGTTACCTGCCGTTGGTAAAAATTGCTCTTTTGATAGTGAACTTATATTCTGAGTTTCAAGGGAATTTGTTCAGTAATACCAGAGATATTACAAAATGTCAAAGTTTAGCAATGACAACAATACTGATGCAGACCACCACCTGCTTATAGCAATACCTCAAGTTTTTTCCAAATACAGCCCAACTAATAAATTTCATTTGAATTTGGACCAGTCTACAATATAGTTGTCTTGGAAAGGGTTCATTCGGACAATAGATTGAACAAAAAAGTTTTCAATCAAACTTCAATTTTGATTGTGATCTTTGACCTACATGAGCCTAACAAAAGAGCACTTCTTGGATCACTGGAAACAGCTGGATGAAATTTCATGGCCAAATGGTTCTTGAGTTAGAGCACAGAAACAAAAAGTCTATGAACGGATGAATAGACAGAAAGACATGGTGAAACCAATAACCCATGTACTTCTTAAGTGGGGGGAGTAAAGTAGATCAATGGTATTTTACAGCAAACCAACATCAAGTCATTCAGTACACATTAAATTGTATAAAAATGGATACCTTTGCCCTTTGCAATTCTTTGCATTATATTGCATTGCACTGATTGTACTCCTGAGCAGTATTTCCTTTTTATATCTGGAACAATGAAATCATATGGAGAGAGAATGGTAAATAAATAGACAAATCAAGGCTGTCAAACAAAAAATGATAGATCAACCAAATCATCAATTTAGACTTGAAGTGAACTTTAAACTCAGACATTGGCCAACATTTATGTTAAGCATCTTTGTTGGTTAACCCTTGCCCAACTTATCCCTCCTTTTAATGCTTTAAAGGAAAATGTTTGGAAAACATTGAAAATAAAATTGCTTTTAACAACTTATGTAAAGAATCTGCATAGATGTTGAGTAAAAATTATTTTGATCCTTCAAGTGGTGTTCGAAGTATCTGCCATTGATTTATATATGTATAGCTTAAAGTTATGGTTATGTGTCGACAACTCCTCCCTACAGTGCAAAATTAATTGACCTGGCCACAGCGAATCTATAATTTATGTTGTCTTGTTGTGCATTAAACCTTTAAAAATAACATATCATATGTCTAATGCTTAACCCATTCCTACTCAACAAAACTTTAGACTGGTTCAATTTCAGAGAAGCTGTAGACAACAATTTCAGGTTGGTGGAATTTTAATTTCTTTTTTGGATAGAAAACATTGTGGATAATGAAGAAATTGCTTGATACAAGCATTTTCTTCATTTTCCACAATGTTTTCCAAAGTTTTTTACTTGAAGGGCGTAAAAAGGAGGGATGGTGTGGGAATGGGTTAAGGAAATTATCTGGCCCTTGCTCTATCAAATTGCAAAATATTGCAGTGTTTTGTATGCAGTTTCACCAAGTTATTCTCGGAGATGTCTAGTTTTTAGTAATCCTCTACAGCACACTTCAACTTCATGATCTTTGAAGATGATAACAAGATACAAAATTTTCAAAATTCCTTAATAACTTAGAAAAAATATATCGAAAAATACATGTATGCATTTCCCTAACAAGCCCCTTTCGGCATTTATGGGCCTACTTTGTGAAGTTCTTTTTCAATATACTGTCATTTTCAATAATTCTATGGATTGTTGCATCTAAAATTTGTCGCATTCTAACACTAGTCTCTTGACAATTTTCATGCATACCTTATAATCACAACTCTAAAATTATATCTGATACAATTGTACTCATGTTTAAGTATGACTATATTTGACAAAAATGAAAAAAAGGACCTGGGAAATCTGTAAGACAAAAATGAAAAAAAGGACCTGGGAAATCTGTAAGACAATTATCGGACAACAGAATTTTAGACATCCAAACTGAAATAAGATTGATGTCAATTCTAAGTCGAAATGATTAAAAATGAGAAAAAATGATCAATCCTAACAGGGTGGAATAGAAAACTATGCTGTGAAAAGGGATTTACTAGCATTTACCCTTTACAATGAAGTGTCTAGGAAACTTTATTCAAGGAGTTGTAAAAGCTATAGAAAGTGCTTGAAAGGATATAGAAGGAAAATGCTACAGCTAAAAATAATGAAAGAAGGAGGAGGCATATAACAGAGTGAGGAGAAAATGATAAAAATAATTATGACACAAGAGAGCCATGATGACCTTGGATTGCTCATCTGAGATACTGCAAAAGTCCATGTATCAGCAAATTTTAATAAAATAAACAAAAATCTTTTTAACCATATTGTTTTCTTTTTATTCAACTTGAATTCCTTTTTAATTGATTAATCTTTAATTCTCAACTGAAATCAGGCAAGATTGACAACAACCTGTTTTCCTAAACGAGAGCTTTGTCCACAGGTTACAGATGCCCCCACCAGTAGCTTTGATAATAACAAAGGGTAATAACTCCAAAATTATGCAAGCAAGAGTAGGGGTTCTTGTGCACTGCACTTCTCCTCAATGAGGTCTATCCACCTATGAAGTTTCAAGTTGATATCTTTATAACCTAAGTAATTTGATAGAGGACCATGAGATGATGCGACATGCAAAATTTGAAAGCTCTAGGTCATACTATTAAAGATGAAAAAATTCTTAAAAAATTTGTAAGAAGTTCCTTTTTGTTGCCATAGCAACCAGATTTATCAAACTATTACAATTTTTTGAAGTATTTTAGAAGGCCATTACCAAGAATTGTTTCTGTAAAGTTTCAATGAAATCTGATGAGAAGTTCAGTAAGAGAAGATTTTCAGAGATTTGATCACAGACCGATCCACGCCAGACAAGGGGCAATCACAATAGCACCCCAGAGGAAAACCCTTCAAAAAATTATCTTCTAACTTGATTTGATTTCTTCCAATACTAGGCTGATGTGTGTGTATTTCCATTTATTTATCATCGCTACCGTAGCACATGCATATATGAGCAAGGCCCCAAGAAGACGGTTAGTTGTTACAGTAGATAGTGCAAGGATACAGGACAAAACTGCTGAGAGCCCCGCCTGGTTCTTTAACGTGCTCGATGGATAGCACGGGGCCTCGGTTTAACGTCTCATCCAAAAAGACAATTAGTTGAGTTAGTTGATATGGTCAGCCCAGGGGCTCGAAACCCGTGATCTTGAGGTTTGAAGTCAAGTGCTCTACCAACTGGGCTAATCGGGCTGACGTCTAGGCTGATATGCATTACCAATGGGCTTACCAATGTGACCAGTAGGCAACCAAGATTAAAACAATAAGCTCTCAACACCTCTCAAGCTGTGAGTGACCTATCTAAACCCATTTCCACATTATCAAGCTTTTTGACACTATCCAAAAAGAGGACACAGGAAAACATTATGGTAAATAAAGAAATTGCTTCTTACAAGGAATTTCTTCATTTAAATCAAATTTTCTACCTAAAAAGATAAATAATTTAAATTTGTATCAATATTGTAATTGTTGTCAGCAAACTTCTTTTTAGTTTGGACCAGTCTAAAAGTTTGTCATATGGTAATAGGTTAAAAGCCTAGCCAAATAGTACTCCTATTTGATTAACCCTTTCCTGCTTTGCAAAATTTTAGATGACACTTCAAAGTGGGTGCAATTTGAAAGGTAACCAACCTTCAGGGTAGAAAATATTGTGGAAAACAAGAAATTGCTTGTCACAAGCAATTTCTTCTTTTCCCATAATGTTTTCATGATAAGCATTTTCTTCATTTCCCACTATGTTTTCTACCCAGATAGACAAAGAATTTTATAATTTCACGAATCATCATGCAGCTTGAAATTTTCGTCTGTAACATTTGACCTGTCAAAAATTTTGTCATCTTATAATGGGTTAACTCTGTATGCTTTTCAATTCATTTTTTCAAAAGATAAAAAAAATCACAATCAAATAAGAATAAATCACTCTTTCACCATTTTATAATAATACAGCAATTAGAATTCAATCAATTAGCAAAACTGTTAGAACCTTAGCAAGAAGATTCACACAAGTGATTAATAGCGAGCTAATATGATTAGAACCCACTTAAGCCATTTCCAACAATTTCGTGTGTGCATAAATGAACCTATTCCAACACAAGAAAATTTTATACAGATACTTATTGAAAGAAGCTGCAAACGACAATTTCAAGTCATGGAATTTTAGTGCCTTTTTGGTTTTTTTGATAAAAACATTGTGGACAATGAAGAAGTTGCTTGATACAAGCAATTTCTTCATTGTCCACAATGTTTTTTACAGCTTTTTTCTTGAGGGGAATAAAAAGGAGGGATTGTGGGGGAATGGGTTACAGACACTAAGCAGACTTGACTTTCAGAGAAATAATCTCAGTATTCCATGATTGTCTCGTGATACTTTGAATCAGTATCCATCTACAGATTGCATCATGATTGGAGTCTACACTTAACCCATTCCCACATAATCCTGATTTTTTACTCCTAGGCAGGAAATAGGTTAGGAAAGCATTGTGAACAAGGTGCCAAACTGTCACAAGATACGCCCGTCACACTGTTTAATATGAACTGGGGATTTGAATAGAACAGGTTATTTTGAATAAATATTTTTTGTCAAACAAAGTATGAAAAACAACAAAAGGCAATAACTCAAAAAATAGGCTAGGTAGAGTTAAGGTTCTTCACACTGCACTCCCACTTGGTGAGCTCTATACACCCATGAAGTTTCATGATTCTAGCTATTATACTTTTAGTGATATATTCCGGACAAGATTCAAGTATGAAAAACAACAAAGGGCAATAACTCAAAAAATAGGCCAGGTAGAGTTATGGTTCTTGTGCCCTGCATTCATACTTGGTGAGCTATATCCATCCATGAAATTTCATGATTCTAGCTATTATACTTTTAGAGATATACTCTGGACAAGATTCAAGTCTGAAAAACAACAAAGGGCAATAACTCAAAAAAAAAGGCTAGGTAGAGTTGTGGTTCTTGTGCACTGCAACCCCCCTTGGTGAGATCTATAAACCCATGAAGTTTCATGATCCTAGCTATAATACTTTTAGAGATAAACTCCAGACAAGATTCAAGTATGAAAAACAACAAAGGGCAATAACTCAAAAAATAGGCCAGGTAGAGTTATGGTTTTTGTACACTGCACTTCCACTTGGTGAGCTCTATCCATCCATAAAATTTCATGATTCTAGCTATTATACTTTTAGAGATATACTCCGGACAAGATTCAAGTATGAAAAACAACAAAGGGCAATAACTAAAAAAATAGGCCAGGTAGAGTTATGGTTCTTGTACACTGCACTCCCACTTGGTGAGCTCTATCCATCCATGAAATTTCATGATTCTAGCTATTATACTTTTAGAGATATACTCCGGACAAGATTCAAGAATGAAAAACAACAAAGGGCAATAACTCAAAAAATAGGCCAGGTAGAGTTATGGTTCTTGTGCACTGCACCCCCCCTTGGTGAGATCTATACACCCATGGTGTTTCATGATCCTATCTATAATACTTTTAGAGATATACTTTGGACAAGATTCAAGTATGAAAAACAACAAAGGGCAATAACTCAAAAAATATGCCAGGTAGAGTTGTGGTTCTTGTACACTGCACTCCCCCTTGGTGAGCTCTATCCATCCATAAAATTTCATGATTCTAGCTATTATACTTTTAGAGATATACTCCGGACAAGATTCAAGTATGAAAAACAACAAAGGGCAATAACTCAAAAAATAGACCAGGTAGAGTTATGGTTCTTGTGCACTGCACTCCCCCTTGGTGAGATCTATACACCCATGAAGTTTCATGATCCTAGCTATAATACTTTCAGAGATATACTCCGGACAAGATTCAAGTATGAAAAACAACAAAGGGCAATAACTCAAAAAATAAGCCAGGTAGAGTTATGGTTATTGCGCACTGCACTCCGTATTGATGAGAAGAATATAACTGCCAAGTTTAAAGTCAATCGGACTTACGGTGACAGAGTTATGCCCCGGACAAAGAAGTGGACACCGCCCGGACAACCGGACGCCCGGACACCCGGACGACCGGACGCCCGGACGCCCGGACGACCGGACGCCCGGACATCACGGGTGATCCCATAATACGTCCCGTCTTCGACGGGCGTATAAAAATGAAGATATTGCTTGTGACAAGCAATTTCTCTTTTTTCCATAATTTTTCTTTACAGAAAGGCAAAAAAATTTCAAAATTCAACAACTTGGAATTGTCTCGTGCATCTTCTTTCATTTTCAACCAGTCTAAAATCTTATCATCAGGCAATGGCTTAAGGACTGATTCAATTACCAAATGACAAGAATTTAGACTGGTCCATATTGAAAGATGCTGCACACGATAATTTAAATTTGATCATTTTTTCATTTTTTTTTATATGTTTGTGAAGAAAATTATGAAGAAATTGCTTGGCACTAACACTTTTTTCATTATCCACAATATTTTCCAAACTCTCTTTTCCTCAGGGACAAGGGAATAGGTTAAATGTGTAATTGTTGATGATATCGTTCATCGGCTAGTATATTAATGAAAGATTGATAGGGATCAATTTTTTGTAGTTAATTTACATATCTTTCAATTCATATGGACTAAGAAATTTCTTTATTTTCCACTATGTTTTCAACCCAGAAAGTTGAAAAAAATTAGAATTTCATAACTTTTAATTTGTCATCTGCAACTCCTTTCAATTTTCACCAGTCTAAAATTATGTTGTGTGGGAATAGGTTAAATTAAAAATCCATTCCAAAATAACATGTATTGTGTTTGCCGATATCAGTTATAACACAGCAACTCCATAGGCTCAATTGTCACATGCTATAGATAATGTTTGTACTATGGAGAGGGGCATTACCATCCATCAGAATTAATTCCTGACCAATAGCATTCATGCTGGAATACGATGTTCTTTTTTTCCACAGTATCACAAGTACTTTGATATATGTCACTCCCTGGTGAAGAACCTGGTCAATCACATTTCTTATGTATAAAAGTGTTCCCTTTCAAATTTTGAGAAAAATTAATTTTAACAGATAATAATCATATTTACTGTAATCACTTGCTCAAGGTATGCATTAAAGAAAGAATACAGTGTAATAAGAATTAGACATTCCTCTTTACTACACAACAAGGGATTTTTCATGTGAAATATAACATGGAAAACATTGTGGAAGGAAAAATTGCGAGTTTCCATTTCAATTTCAAGAAATATTTTCCACCATATTGGATATTTTTGTTAAAATTTGCATAGGCTATAAATTGCAGTCTGATAGTGATAGACAGGGGGTATAGACAAAGATCAGACTGCACATATGTGCAGGCTGATCTTGTCTATACCTCCTGTAAAAACAGGAATATTCCGGGTTCAGCATAACAAGGGCTAAGATGTTGTCTAGTAAAGAGTTAACCCATTACAATATAACCCACCATCTAAACTCTAATATGCTAAAGAAATATTTCTACGGAAAATATTGTCTGAAAAGAAGAAAATACTGGTGATCAGTATTTCCTTCTTTTACCATAATTTCATTTATCTCTTTGAATAAAAGCTTCTTTGATTTGGTCACAGATTATGATTTTATTAGAAGTTGTTTGTATATCCTTTCTATCAAAGTTTGATAAATTTTTGTTGACTGGTGATGGGTTGAATAATTGAATGGGAGGAAAGCTTAGTGTATCTGCTATAAAGGCCACTGCAAGTGATCTATAACTGTACTTACAAACAGTTCATATTTATCTTTTAACATCTGAAACATTCTAATATAAATACTTCAATCAATTACTAATTGGAAAAACTTTCAGACAAGTCAAAAATGGAAGAGGTTGCAGATGATATGTAATTATGCATTCTATATTAAATATCTATACCAATATAGGATTACATTTGTATGGATTTTAACCCATTCCCACAAAATCCCTTATTCTTTAATGCCCCCCCCTAAAATAAAAAAAGATAAAAAAAGTGATTATTTAAGATCTGAACCATACTGCATCTATGAATACTACAAAGGATAGAAAGCATTATAGCAGGAGGATAAATATAAATTGCTTGTTACAATCTCTTCACTATTTTCCCTTTTCAGTGTAGTGTTTCATATCATTTGTCAGGTCTAAAAGCATTTAAGGTGGAGGATTTAGTAGTACTACAAAGAAAAAATATTGTACATTAACTTCAAATAATAAACTAAATCTCTAGATGCTTCTTAAAAATACAAAACTCTGAAATATTTAGATATATGTTTCTGATAACAAACTTGGGACTAAAAATTACATAGGCTGAAGACAATCATTCAATGTGAAGGTATAGTGAATGAAATCATCAAAATTGAAAAAAATATTCCGAAGTCAACTCAATTTATACTGGATGAAAATACAAACTTCCATACTCTATTCCATACTTTATACTGAATATAACACATTATTACACTATGACACTTTCTTACACCCTGAAGAAAAAAATCATAGAAAACTTTGTGGGAAAAGAGAAAAGGATTGTAGCAAGCTCTGTCTCTTTATCTCACGATATTTTCTACCTTATTTGGTACATATTTCCATTTTAAGCCCAATTTTAAATGTCGACTGCAACTTCTTTCAATTTGGTAGAGTCTAAAATTTGGTCATCTGCTAATGATTTAAAGAGTATTGAATGTGTCTTGAATATCAAAACTTTAAATAATGGATTAATCTAAGATTCTGTATTCACTATTAAGTTCTGCTTTATTATTTATAATATAAAAATAAGCACCATTAACATATGGCAATGATTTATTAACAAAAAAATAACATTCAGGGGAAAAAAAATTTACATGACTATTTTTGGTGCTTGATTAACCCTTTCCAGTTCAAATACGGGATTTTAGGTTCCTGTGATTTTATACTCAAGAAAACATTGAGGAAAAAGAAGAAATTGCTTGTAACAAGCAATTTCTCCTTTTTCCACAATATTTCTACTACATAGGATGGTTTCATTTCAAACGGCATCCAGTATTCATTGTCGTCTGCAAACTCTTTCAATTTGGACTAGTCTAAAATTTCCAAAAACAGGAAAGGGTTAAGTCAAAGTGTTATATAAATAGAAAACAAACCAATTGCTAAGTTTGAAATTTTACAATTGACGGATCATGACTGTCAAACAAAGAATCAATCAACCAATCAAAACAATTCATTTAGACGGAAAGTGAACTTTAAACTGTGACATTGGCCGACATATATGATAAGCTTTATGTTTGTAAATTATAGTTTATTCAAGCTATAGTTAAAAACTTTAGGTCATCAACTAACAATTTTATTTTTTAATATACGTTATTTGCCATTAATTTAGTAAATAACGCCATTTAAATTTGAATTGTAAATTTCTGTAGAAGCTCAGTAGGCACAGGCTGTGATTCGTTTATCACATATAGGCTAACCAAGTGACATTACTGAGTATTATATCATTGATTAGATGTTACTAGTGGTACACGCCTAAATATAACCAGAAAATGTGTAAACATTCAATGAATGAATTTTTGCTATAATTATAGTATTCAGGTTTTTAACTTTTTCCAGACAGCAAAATTGTAGATTGGTCAAAAATTGCAAGGGAGTTGCAGATGTCAATCTAAAGCTCATGAAATTTAGATTTTTTTTAATCTTTGGAGGAGAACACATTGAAGAAAACGAAGAAATTGCTTGTGACAAGCAATTTCTTCATTTTCCACAATGTTTTCCAAAGCTTTTTCATTGGGGGTATCTAAATGCGTAATTGAGTGGGAATCGATTAACCTTTACCAGATAATAATGGTATTATGCTTAATCTATTATTAGACAACATAATTTCAAACTGGCCCATCAATAATAAACAAGTATTGTACAGCAAAAGTCATTCGTTTCATACAGTGGAAAGCATTGCAGGATAGGAAATAGTGAATCTAAGAGGCAATTTTTCATCTTATTAATTTTTTTAAAAGAAAGGATTGTGGATGGACACGGTGGTATTAAAGAAGAAAGCTTTGGAGAACATAATCTCTAATCCATGAATAGTGCAATTGTTTGTGAGAGAACTATAAACAATAGGGCCAGTGCCCCTGGCGCTAACCTGAGATAAGGCCCTTTTTTTCTTCAAGGCCTTATACAAATTGGGTCGGGAGAAGACCTCCTTTAACATTAACTTAATTCAACTTATGTTACCATGCCAACCAATACTTTCAACAGATTTCAAATATTTTAGTAATTATTAACGTACAAACATATTTCTGCCCAATTTTGTTTAAATTGGCCAAATAATTTTGAAAGGGTTGCCTTCTTTATTTCTACTTAAGCCTAGTCACCTTGTGGCTCTGAAATTTCATCAATTATGAAAGAGGTCAATGTACTGATGCTTCATGCAAAATTCAAGATTCTTCATCATCTGGGTCAGAAGGGAATGTTTACTTTTTTTCAGTTTTACTCTTGTTGTCATAGCAACCAGAGTTTTCAATTGATTAAAATTCTTGGGTGGAAATCAGCCCAGTGGTTTGGGAGGATATGTTGTTTTAAAAATCCTTTATTTCTATGTAAGCCCCATCCCCCAATGGGCTCTGCCCCTGGGGGTTTCAAAGGTGGTGATTTTAGCAATTCTGAAAGAGGTCAATGTACTGATACTTCATGCAAAATATCAAGACTCTAGGCCCTCTGGGTTTGGAGGAGATCATTTCTAAAGGATTTATAAAAATTTCAGTTTTGTTACCATGGCAATCAGAGTTTTAATCTGATTTCAATTAATTTAACAATTTTCAAAGGGCACCACCCAAGGAACATTTCTGCCAAATGTGGTTGAAATCCATCCAGTGGTTTGGGAGGAGATGTCATTTCAAAAATCCTTTATTTCTATGTAAGCCTATCCCCCATGGGGTTCTGCCCCTGGGGGTTTCAAGGGTGATGATTTTAACAATTCTGAAAGAGGTCAATGTACTGATGCTTCATGCAAAAAATCAAGACTCTATGTCTTCTACGACAGGAGGAGTTAATTTTTAAAGTTTTTTTTTCAATATTTCAGTTTTGTTTCCATGGTAACCAGGGTTTTTAACAGATTTCAATTATTTTAAAAATTTTTAAAGGGCTCCACCCAAGGAACATTCCTGCCAAATTGGGTTGAAATCTGTCCAGTGGTTTGGGAGGAGATATCAATTTAGAAATCCTTCTTTATTTTCATATAAGCCCCAGCCTCCCTGGGGCTATGCCTTGAGACCCAAGGGCGATAATTTTAGCAATTCTGAAAGTGGTCTATGTACTGATGCTTTATGCCAAATATCAATGCTCTACGTCTTCTAGCTCAGGAGGAGATAACCTTTAAAGTTTTTTTAATATTTCAGTTTTGTTTCCATGATAACCAGGTTTTTTAACCGATTTCAATTATTTTAGCAATTTTCAAAGGGCACCACCCAAGGAACATTCCTGCCAAATTGGGTTGAAATCCTGCTAGCAGTTTTGGAGGAGATGTCATTTTAAGATTGTTGACACTACGGACGACGCACATCGGATGACAGACAGAGGAAGATCAAAATACCTAATCCTGAGCATGAAATCCTCAGGTGAGCTACAAATAATTAGAGATTTAACAAAATATGTGAATTAATCTAAATAGATATGAATTCAGAGCAAAACATAGTATTCAAATTAGTACCATAATTTCAAAGCACCTCATTTGTGTTGAAACATATTTTCTACCGGTATTTGAATAGATATGCAAAAGCATCAATTCTTTATTATACAGCTATATTTCTTTACATTCCTTGATACTGGTAGTAAGGTTTGCTTATTTCAAGCAAACATATGCTCTTACTTTCAAGCAAGCATCATTAGTTATACCAGCTCTATGAAAGATACAATATGCCAATTCAATATCAATGCCCTGGTTTTGCCTGAAGACAAACAAGCTGAAATAGGAGAAAGATAATCTACATGTTATTGTTTTCAGTCCATTCAAATCACCTCTTGTTCTATTATAAAACTGTTTGCATGAAGACTATGACCTTTTTGTCCCTTTTACCACTATTTTTCATCTAAAATGATGGAAGTTTCACTCTAGAATCATCTTCTATTAGCCTCAAAATCAGGTATTAGTTGAATGATTGATTGGGGTTTAACGCCACTTTTAACAGTATTTGGTCATATCGCGTCGACTGGAGCACCTAACAATGGATTCCTGGTATTTCTCACACCAGTACTACCACTACATCCTTTCCTAGCCTCCAGCTGCTATCCCACTTAGGTTTACGATTATCCACCCATTGGTGAGAGACAAATATTGGAAAGGATATGTTCTGCCGCCGGGGATCGAACCCATGACACTCAAAAACAGGCATTCTTCGATAAATCCTTATTATGATAATGGTGCACAAATAATCTCTACCCATAAATATTAATTGTTCATGTTAGCATGCCTCAACTCTCAAACCACAACATGTCTTACATTTTTGATCGTCTGTGAGACTGGGGTCGGGAATACCTCTGGCAAACAGTTTGATCAATTGACAGTGAACCCTGAAATTATAAGATAGAATCATATAAAACACCTTTCTTACATCATTCATCTTTAACCTGTTACCAGATGGTAAAATTTTGACTGATCCAAATATAAAGGAGTTGCAGTTAAAGCTTATGAAAATTTAGATTACTTTTACTTGTGGGGTTCAAAACATTGTTGATAATGAGAAATTGCTTGTAACAAGCAATTTCTTCATTATCCACAATGTTTTCCAAATCTTTAAAAAAAAAATTTGGGGGGTTAGCCTAAGAAAGAAATAAGAGGTTAGTCCTAAATTTCTCACTTGAGTTTTCTGCAGAGATGATTAGACCTGTCCTTCAAAAAGATTATATGATTACAGTCTTTTAACAAGGTATTTTTAGGTATTGTTTTCCTGTTTGACACCAGGTGACCAAATCCAGAACTAATTCATATACATGTATCAAAAATCTATTTTAACCTACATTTAGGTTGAATGAGCAAAAAATAATGTTTGTAAATAGTATTCCAATATTAGACCTAGTTTTACAACCCTAGTGAGCAAGTTTGAACTCATTCTAGACTTCCTCATGACAATTTCTATGTTAATTTACCTGAAATGTTTCTTCTAGGGCATGCATAAAGTTCTTCACCAATCTTACCAAAGGTGACATATTCCTTACTGATGTCATCAAGAAAAACATTTAGACCAACTTTCAAGTTGATTGAGCAGAAATCGTGGCCTCTCTCTGTCTCAGTGTCTACAAGGTTTTCTAAGAATTGACCTTGTGCCCTAATTTTTGAACCTGGGTGACTCAGCTAAGCATTTGTCCAGAATTTTGTCAAGACAAACATTCTGACCAATTTTCAGCAGAATTGAGCAAAAACTGTGGCCTATACAGAGTCTACAAGGTAAATGTTGACTACGTATGACAGATGACAGCCATCACACAACCACAAAATCTCAACTTGAATACATTGTGCTCAGGTGAGCTAGAAATAAATGTAATTAAGAAATTCAAAATTAGTTAATATTCAATATGTAATATTTTGAAATACATGCACCACAAGTTATCCCATTACCAAATGACAAAATTTCAAATTGGAAAATCTGTGCCAAATAGGGTATATAACATTGTAAGAAAAGGAGAAAGTTTTCAATGATCCCATTTCTTCAGGCCATCAGAAAGTGTAACTGTACAAAATCCTTTTAAGAGTTAGAAGAAAGCTTTACTTTCTGTACCCACAATATTTACCTAACAGTTAAATTTGGCTGCGAAATGACCTCTCCATCACAATTCCAAACACTTGTTCGTTGCATCTGTCTTTTTAACTTGACACGATTACTGTGTGAGCCCTCACTTGACATCATAAGTTCATCAATATCAGAATCGTCGTACAGTGGACGGAAAGAAAATTCCTTCACCCTGTAGGTCTGTACACTCGGTAAACTCTCTCGCTGAAATATTCATTGATAAGAGACAAAACTAGACACTATCATTAACATTGACTTATATCCCTTAACCTGTTCCAACACGATAAGATTTTTTTGGGACTGATACTAATTGAAAGAAGCTGCAGACGACAATTTCAAGTTGATGGAATTTTCATTTTTTTTTTGTCTTTTTGGATAGAAAACATTGAGGATAATGAAGAAATCGCTTGATACAAGCAATTACTTCATTATCCACATGGTTTTCAAAAGCTTTTTTCTTGAGGGACATGAAAAAGGAGGGTTTGTGTGGGAATTGGTTTACAGCTCCCTAGAATAGGGCCTTTTTGGGGATTTTTTAACAATGGGCTGTAACTCCTTGAACAGAAAAAACATCACAATTGAATATGCATATCTTTGTATAATTGTGTGCACATGTAAAATTTGTTTCAAATCCATTACATAATTGAAGAGAAAACAAGGGACATAACTCACAGAAAAATTAATATGCACAGCTTTATATAATACTTAGTGTGTGATAACTTTGAATAAAATCCATAACATAGTTAGGGAGAAAATGGACAGACAGGTAAATGCTACCGACCATCCAAACAACTGATGGATCAATCAACCCATTGAGTAACCAACCTTTCAAGCTGACTTCTATATATCCCCAAAAGATAGTAATATTGTATCCTAAAACAGGTTTTGGTCATGGAATGGAGCAAAGTTTAATAAGGGTAGAAAATAATGACAAAATGTTAACTAAGAAAGATTTTGACACAGAAAAATCACAGAGATGGTAATTAAATAACCAAATCTCATGTCAGGCACATAAAAATTCTACATATAAAACAAGAGCTTTGTCCACAGGACACAGATGCCCCAACCGGTAGCTTTGATAATAACAAAGGGCAATAACTCCAAAATTATGCAAGCAAGAGTTGTGGTTCTTGTGCACTGTACTTCTCCTCAATGAGGTCTATCCACCTATGAAGTTTCAAGTTGATAGCTATTACACTTTCAGAGATATGCCCCGGACAAATTGTAAGTCTTTAAAATAATGAAGGGCAATAACTCTAAAATTATGCAAGCAAGAGTTGTGGTTCTTGTGCACTATACTTCTCCTCAATGAGGTTTATCCACCTGTAAAACTTCAAGTTGATAGTTATTATACTTTCAGAGATATGCCCTGGACAAAATGTAAGTCTTTAAAATAACAAAGGGCAATGACTCCAAAATTATGCAAGCAAGAGTGAGGTTCTTGAGCACTGCACTTCTCCTCAATGAGGTCTATCCATATATGAAGTTTCAAGTTGATAGCTATTATACTTTCAGAGATATGCTCCGGACAATTTCGGGGGACGGAAGGACGGACAAAGGCAAATCTATACTCCCCCCCCCCATAAAATACATTAGGAGAATTACTCCATACAACAATTAGTACAAGAGGACCATGATGGTCCTAAATTGCTCACCTGAATTGTCTGCTGTTAAAAAAATGCAACTAGAGACAAATAATTATAACCAGTTTCATGAAGATTGAGCCAAAACTGTTTCTTCTATTTTGTAAAGAAATTGTCATTATGGCCCCTCTTCCTGTGTTATCCTATAGAACATTCCCATCATCTATAAGGTTCATCATTATGACCTAACAATTATCCTGACCAAGTTTCATGACAAATGAGCCAAAATAATGGCCTCTAGAATGTTAACAAAGAAATTGTCATTATGATCCCTTTTCCTATGTTTTCCAAAAGAACCTTGCTATAATCAATAGAGTTCATCCTTGTGACCTAACGATTATTCTGGCAAATTTTCGTGAAGTTTGAGGAAAATTGTGGCCTCTAGAAAGTAAAAGAAGAAATTGTCATTAAGGCCCATTTTCCTGTGTTTCCAAAAGAACCTTCCTATAATCAATAGGGTACATTCTTATGTCCTATTCATTATTTTGACCTAATTAAATGAAGATTGAGCCTATATTGTGGCCTCTAGAGTGTAAACAAAGAAATTGTAAATAAAAGCCTGTTTTCCTGTGTTTTCCTATAGCACCTTCCCATAATCAATAGGGTTCATCCTTAAGCCCTAATTATTATTTTGACCTAGTTTCATGAAGATTGAGCCTAAATTGTGGCCTCTAGAGAGTAAACAAATTTTCATTAAGGCCCCTTTTCCTGTGTTTTCCTATATAACCTTCCCATAATCAACAGGGTTCATCATTCTGACCTAATAAGCATTCTGGCCAAGATTCAAGAGGTTTGAGCCAAAATTGTGGCCTCTAGAGGGTTAACAAAGATATTGTCATTAAGGCCCCTTTTCCTTTTTTTCGAATAGAACCCTCCCATAATCAATAAGGTTCATCCGCATGACCAAACAATTATTCTGACCAAGTTTCATGAAGAATGGGTCTGCCGTGTAAACATTTCAATTGTTGAAGCCGCAAGACACATGACACACGACGGACAACAGACATTCAACAATCACAAAATCAGGTTAGGTGAGCTAAAAATTAATCAAGGTCAAGGGCAGATAATCAGGCAATTGATGATAGTAGGGTAATGAAAATTAACAATATGTTTAAACTTGATTTCATTACAAGCAACTCAATTGGAGAATTGCTCAAGGAAACTGTAATTCATTGAAAATTACACAGGTTCAGGGGAGAAAACTCATCAACCAATTTACATTATTGTCATGAAAATCATGCATTCACAACTTTCTGTTAACAGTTACATTGTGCTAGTACAAGTAATAATGTAGGTGTCTAGTGCCGCATATTGCTAATTTCATCAAATTCACAAGTTGAAGGGGAGATAGTTTAGCGACCAATGATGGTGTGAACAAGCACAACTCATATTCATACAAACATTATGTGTAAATTTCAAAGACAGCCCATCACTAAACAATCCTGCATTTTTAGCAAAGAAATATAGCTTTGGAAAACATTTTTTATAAGAAGAAATTGCTTGTGACAAGCAATTTCTTCTTTTATCACAATGTGTTCTTCCAGATATAGCATTCAATTGTTAAATCAAACTAACTTTCTTTTCAGTTTGCAACATGTTTCAATTTGGATCAGTCTGAAAAATTGTTCATATTTGAACAGGGGTCGACACTAAGAGTGTCCTGGGATCTAGAGGATCCCTGAAAATTGGAAGGGATCCCAGCAATCTCAGGCTAGGGATTCCATCAGGATCCTTCAATATTCCTCCAGTAGGAAAGATCTTATGTATCAACTAATGCTCTTGATTTTTTTGTTTGTTTGTTTTTGTAGAAAACATTGCGGATAATGAATAAATTGCTTGTAACAAGCAATTTCTTCATTCCACAATGTTTTCCAAAGCTTCTTTTTCCAAGTTGGGCTTAGAAGGGCAGGATTGCTTGTGATTGAGTTGATGTATATCAAGGGAGGATCCCTGATTATCTGGAGGAAACCCTGAATGAATAGGTAGAGATTCCTGTCAGATCCCATTGAAGCAAATTTTTTGTCAACCCCTGGTGAATGGGTTAAAGTTGTCATCCAAATGCCTACAATACTAGGAAGGTGACAAACCAGTTGAATCATGTAACCAGATGGCTGCATACTGATGCCTAATGCTCTATCAGTGCTGGATAGTAATAACATACATAAGACAATTTGTCATTGACCAATTGCAGCTGTCAAAAGGTCAATTCACCAATCAAATAATTCATATGAACTTGAATTGAACTTTGAACTCCGACATTGGCCTACATTTTTGTGAAGCATTTGTTGTTGAAATGGTGACTTAAATATCTTAACTACAGTTTATTCAATCTATAGTTTAGGTTGTCAACCAAGCAATTTAATTCTATCTAAATGTTATTGGCAATAATTTTGCAACATAACAATGTTTAACCCTTGTCATGCTATATACAATCCATTTTTCAATGATATTAAAATCAAAGGGCTGAAAGCACTTTTAGTACTTATTTTTCAATTATTGAAATTTATTTTGAAAATTAATTTTTTAAACAACTATGACAGGAAAAATTCAAACAAGAGGTGTAGACTAAGATCAGACTGCACTTATGTGCAGGCTGATCTTTGTCTATACCTCCTGCCAAAACCAGAATATTCCGGGTTCAGCTTGACAAGAGTTAATATCAGAGCGAAACTTTTGCTTTGAGTAAGTGGGTGTGGCCAGCAGAGTTAGTGTGCAGGAAAATGATATCAATGGTGACACCAAGGCTATAGTAAAGCATTGTGTTTTCTTCTGAAATAGGGGAGTTAAATTGAAAAAGAAGTAAACAATAAATCTTGTGACAAGCAATTTTTTCTGTTCTCAGTATTTTCAACAGTTATTTTTCTTGAACCCTCAAAAAAAGGGATTGTGTGGAAATAGGTTAATCTGGTAGGCCTATGCATTGCAGAAACATATCCAATCGATTTATTATGACATATCTCTTGTAAAATAGAGTAAAGCACATACCTCTTTCCCTTTTCTTGTCCTTAGAAGGAACTTTAGAAACTCTGCCCTAGAACACTGAGATACGAGAATGAGGTCAATACATCCGTCACCCAGGTGGCAGTACGGAGACATCCCCGGAGGACTTATATCACAGCTACAGCTCATTGTTACACCATTCACAGCAATGAATTTACCCCTTACAGTATGCCATTCTCCCTCACTACAACCTAGAAACATATAAGCATTCAATCAAGTTCTCATATGAAGAAAATACTTAAACATGTCTCTTTCTAAACCAAATACCACACCAGAAAATTTTAGAGTTTTCTACACTGAAAGAAGTAGCAGACAATAATTTCAACTAAATGAAATTTTAGAAATCGTTCTCTTTTGGGATAGAAAACATTGTGGATAATACAGAAATGGCTTGTAACAAACAATTTCTTCATTTACACAATGTTTTCCAAATCCCTTTTATTGAGGGGCATCAAAAAGCAGGATCAAGTTGGAATTGGGTAAAAGATGAGGATTCATTTACATCAATGGGGTGTAAAGAACTGGAAAAACATGGATGACTACCAATCTTTATCAATCTTTATTTTTGAGCTATGTTGGATTAACTCGATAACATTAGGTAGTTATCAAAATTTAGATAAATATCCTACAGTATGGCAGACTAACACTGAATTTTGTCTCAGACAGAATTATTATAATGATATTCTCTTAACCCATTAATGCACAATCACACATTTTCACGCACCCAGGAAATATAGCTATAGAAAACATAGGAAAACAGAAGAAATGGCTTGCGCCCTGGAAATAAAGCTGTGAAAAACATTTGGAAAAAAGAAGAAATAGCTTGTAACAAGAAATTTCTTCTTTTCTCACAATGTTTTCTACCTTAAATGACCCTTACTTTTCAATCTAAACTAGCTTTGCATGCAATTACTTTTAGAATTGACCAGTCTAAAATTTTGCTGTTTTGGGAATGGTTTAACCCACTACCAGACTACAAAATTTCAGACTGGTCAAAATTTAAAAAAGTTGCATTTGATTTTTTTTTACTTTGGGGGAAGAAAACACTGTGGATAATGAAGAAATTAGTCAACACATCTTGTAATAGGGACATTAAAATTGGGATAAAGTATCAATTTGTAATCACTTTCAATCTCCTGATCATGTTTTGATCTGTTTTCTTCAGATGCACGCAAACAGGTCTCACACCTGAAAAAGAAAACTTATTTTTATAAACCTGCTACTATCAAATACTGAAGAATTATGTTAACCCATCATCACACAGCAAAATTTTTGACTCGTCTGAACTGAATGAGGTTGCAGACAACAATTCAAATTGCTTTGAAATTCAAAACTAAGGGCAAAAATTGATAGAAAACATTGTTAGAAAAGGAGAAAGGACAACCAAAATACATGCATACTGATCTTTGACTATATGTTTTTGTCATTTCAATCAATGGGACAATGGTAGACTAGATTGAGAGAGAGAGAGCAGTTGATAGAACCTCACTGTCAATCGAAATTCAAAATCAAAAGTGGACTTTAACTCAATCTCATCAATAAAATTTTGGACCAGTCCAAATTAAAAGAAGTTGCAGACAACAATTTTAAGTTGATGAAATCTTCCATGTCTTGTTTCCTTTTGGGTAGAAAACATTGTGGATAATGAAGAAATTGCTTGTAGCAAGCAATTTCTTCATTCTCCACAATGTTTTCCAAAGCTTTTATATTGAGGGGCGTTTAAACATGTCATTGTGTGGGACTGGGTTAAAACTCCAACATTAACCTTCAGCAAATTGTTTGATGGCGACTTCAATTACATAACTACAACTTATTGAAACTGCAGTTATGATACTCAGGTTGTCAACCAACCATTTTTTGCTTTTTATTTATTTTTGACCATAGATTTTTTAAAATTTTAAACCATTTAACATCTTCATTGAACTTCCTGTCGTAGCCATCAATTCCTCAATCATCTCAGACAAAGTTTTATTTCTGTTCTAAATTATTTTCAAATTATTGTAAATAATTACAGGTTTTACAGGAAATACCCTTTGATTGTTTCTGATTATTAGATAGAGCCTAATGACATTTTGAAAAGATTTCAACATATGTTGTGGCAGCTAATGCATCTAACCATGACCTTCTGCTTTCTCAAACCAGTACAAGTACAATACTTAATCTAAGCCAACAGCATCCCATCCGACTGTAGTGTACTTTATTTCCAGTTCGTACACAAATTTAAATTTAATCTTTTCCCTTGTCATGCTGAGCCAGAGATATTCTAGTCCTGGCAGGAGGTATAGACTAAGATCAGCCTACACATAAGTGCAGTCTGATCTTAGTCTATACCTCCTGTTTGTCCCCTCAAAGCTAATGTTCTTTATCAAGTTAATTTTCAAAACATATTTTGACCCTTAACTAGTGCTACTTATGCTTTCAGGCGTTTTATTTTATGTAAATTCATTCAAGAATGTTTATTCAGCATGACAAGGGTTAAACCTGTCTTAAATTCTGGTAATTGGTATACAATAACGCAGCAAATAAAGCCTGGATACCATACCTGGCATAACATTTGTTATTATCAGCTGGATGACTGTGTTCACTGTTTGGTGACAATAGAAATTTCACTTCACCATAATAGGAATTATTTGATATGAATGCTTTTGTACCTAAAAATATATGAAAATGACTTCTTCGTAAAAAGATAGAGGTGAAAAGATATCCTGTGGTGTATTATAATTAATGTTATAATAACCAATTCCCGCACAATGACACTTTATGACACCCTCAAGACTAAAAACTTTGGAAAACATTGTGGAAAATGAAGAAATTGTTTATTACTGTTGTGGTCATTATTCACAATATTTTCTACCCAAAAAGTTAAAACAAAATCCAATATTTCATCAACTTAAGTTTGTCATCAACTACATATTTGAATTTGGACCATTATAAAAATTTTGTCATCTGGTAAAGGGTTAAAAAGATGACGTTCAAGAGAAATGTGACCAGTCTGACATACAGAGTAACAGTCAACAAAGAAACAAACTAATTGCATGACATTTATGGCATGCTTCATTGTGAATTAGGAGCAGATTCGTTCTGGAGATAACAAGACTAAAGTGTCTTGGGTTCCAAGTTCTCTTCCCCACTTCTAAAGTTATTTGGATGAGATTTTAACCAATTCCCACACATTGATTCTTTTTGACACCACCAAGAAGAAACGCTTTGAAGAACATGCAATTTTGGAGAACAAGCAAATTTCTTCATTATCAACGATGTATTCTACCTCACGATCCAAATAATTTAAATTTAGTTAACTGAAATATACCCTCTGCAACATCTTTGAATTTGGATCAGTCTAATTTTTTTTCATTTGGTAATGGGTTAACCAAGCCCCGACCCAAGTTGTTGTGTGGGATGTAACACCCCATAAATCAGTCATTGAATATGAACAAATAATTTGACAAAAAAAGAGAGCATAGTTCTTACAAAAATGTCATCATGCTGGTATAACTTTGCTCTTTTGATAATGAATATTAACCCTTTCCTGTTTTTTAAATTTTAGACTTGTCAAATTTCAGAGAAGTTGCAGACGACAATTTAAAGTGAGTGAAATTTGAAAAGTAACCAACCTATAAGGTAGAAAATATTGTGGGATAAGAAGCAATTTCTTCTTTTCCCACAATATTTTCTTAAGTATAAAAAGTCAGGGACGTAAAATCCAGGGATTAACCAGGAAAGGGTTAATTCCTAGTTAAAGACCCAAATCTGCAGTAATAATCATTATAATTAAAAACTTTGCTCACAACAAAGAAACAAGAGCTATAATTACATCATTGGTTTTCTCTGAAAAAAGTCAAACTAAAATAAATAACTTGGTAAAGAAATAGCATTTAGTTGTAAAGATCTCTCATGTTTGTTTAGCTTATATTTACTTATTTTAGTTCAGTTATAATGAAAGCTTTAGGCTTATGAGTTTTGCTCTTGAACATCAACTTACTTGTAATAGTTCAATTGTAATGAAAGCTTTAGGCTTATAAGATTTGCTCTCAAACATTTTATTGGGATATTCTAGAGTCCACGAGAGAAAGGCATAGGCTTAAACCCAACGCTATTCAATTTTATAGTTTGGTACATTGAGGCTAGCTATTATGTTTCTGGCCCATGAACACACCTGTGAAGGTGAGGCTAAATCCATGACCGCTGCATCAATAGTAAAGCACTCTCACCAATTGGCCATCAAAGCAGTCTCTTTTATTTAGTTTTCAAGGGGGGAAAAGTGGGGATTTTAACCCTTTCCTGTACAAACCTAGGATTTAATGTCTGTGTGATTTTATACTTGAGAAGACATTGTGGAAAAAGGAGAAATTGCTTGCAACAAGCAATTTCTCCTTTCCCCACAATGTTTTCTATCAAAGTGTATGTTTTTCTTTAATTGCATACAATATTCAGTGTCATCTGCAACCTCTTTCAATTTGAACCAGTCTAAAATTTCCAAAAACAGGAAAGAATTAAGTTACGTCACACTAAAAATTGATTATTCATGGGGTGCCTTTGTTTCACAAATTCTCAAATGCCTCAATAAAGAAGGTTACAATCAAACAACTGTCTCAGCAGGACAGGATCTCACTGTATTGCTCTACTGTAACCCACGTATCATGTAAAACATGAACTATTGGTGGGTAAATACTACAAGTAAACTCAAACTTGTTAAACTTTCAGCTTCAAACTAACAAAATACTCTTCTAATAAACTCATGTACCACTACAAATTTGAAATACCATATTCAGAAAACAATGTATATTTCTCATAACACTTTCCTATTTTTTAAATATTAAGACTTCTCAAAACTAAACAAGGTGCCAAATTGTCACAAGATACGCCCGTCACACTGCTTAATATTAACTGGAGGTTTGAATAGAACTGAGGTTATTTTGAATGAATATTTTTTTCTCAAACAAAGTATGGAAAACAACAAAGGACAATAACTCAAATTATACGGTAGGCAGAGTTATGGTTCTTGTACACTGCACTCCCCCTTGGTGAGATCTATCCATCCATGAAATTTCATGGTTCTAGCTAGTATACTTTTAGAGATACACTCCGGACAAGATTCAAGTATGAAAAAGCCTTATTTTGGCTTATGTACTAACTTGTGGGCCCTATGAAAAAAAGCTGTAATTTTATTCAGGTGAATCAGTGACAAGTCTTAACATTTAGAAGGTCAACAAGCCTTATATCATTGCTTATGTACTAGTTTGTGAGCTTTATAGAGAGAAAGCTTTGACTCTGATTTGTTTGAATGGGTTTTAACCCTGTTTAGAACCACAAAGTCAATGGCTCTAATGCTAGGAGAATTTTTTTTCAAGTAAAGCAGGGATGTGGAAATACGGATTTTCTTCACTTGTCCATGGACAAGTAAAATTTGATTTTCTATTTGTCCAGGATAAAAATGGACTTGCCCGTGAAAAGATCAAGAACAGATAAATTTTGAGAAAACATTTTTAACCCTTTCCCGTTTTTGAAAATTTTAGACTAGTCTAAATTGAAAGAGGTTGCAGACGACCATGACAAATGGGTGCTATTTGAAATGAACCCATCCTATGTGGTAGAAAATATTGTGGAACAAGGTGCCAAATTGTCACAAGATACGCCCGTCACACTGCTTAATATTAACTGGGGGTTTGAATAGAACTGAGGTTATTTTGAATGAATTTTTTTTGTCAAACAAAGTATGAAAAACAACAAAGGGCAATAACTCAAAATAAACGCTAGGTAGAGTTATGGTTCTTGTACACTGCACTCCCACTTGGTGAGCTCTATCCATCCATGAAGTTTCATGTTTCTAGCTATTTTACTTTTAGAGATATACTCCGGACAAGATTCAAGTATGAAAAACAACAAAGGGCAATAACTCAAAAAAATGGCTAAAGAGTTATGGTTCTTGTACACTGCACTCCCACTTGGTGAGCTCTATCCATCCATGAAATTTCATGATTCTAGCTATTATACTTTTAGAGATATACTCCGGACAAGATTCAAGTATAAAAAACAACAAAGGGCAATAACTAAAAAAAAAGGCCAGGTATAGTTATGGTTCTTGTGCACTGCTCTCCCCCTTGGTGAGATCTATACACCCATAGAGTTTCATGATCCTAGCTATAATACTTTTAGAGATATACTCCGGACAAGATTCAAGTATGTAAAACAACAAAGGGCAATAACTCAAAAAATAGGCCAGGTAGAGTTATGGTTCTTGTGCACTGCACTCCCACTTGGTGAGCTCTATCCATCCATGAAATTCCATGATTCTAGCTATTATACTTTTAGAGATATACTCAGGACAAGTTTCAAGTATGAAAAAACAACAAAGGGCAATAACTAAAAAAAAAAGGCAAGGTAGAGTTATGGTTCTTGTACACTGCACTCCCCCTTGGTGAGCTCTATCCATCCATGAAATTTCATGATTCTAGCTATAATACATTTAGAGATATACTTCCGACAAGATTCAAGTATGAAAAACAACAAAGGGCAATAACTCAAAAAATTGGCTAGGTAGAGTTATGGTTCTTGTACATGGCACTTCCACTTGGTGAGCCCTATCCATCCATGAAATTTCATGATTCTAGCTATTATACTTTAAGAGATATAATCTGGACAAGATTCAAGTATGAAAAACAACAAAGGGCAATAACTCAAAAAATAGGCCAGGTAGAGTTATGGTTCTTGTGCACTGCACTCCCCCTAGGTGAGATCTATACACCCATGAAGTTTCATGATCCTAGCTATAATACTTTTAGAGATATACTTCGGACAAGATTCAAGTATGAAAAACAACTAAGGGCAATAACTCAAAAAATAGGCTAGGTAGAGTTATGGTTCTTGTACATGGCACTCCCACTTGGTGAGCTCTATCCATCCATGAAATTTCATGATTCTAGCTATTATACTTTTAGAGATATACTCCGGACAAGATTCAAGTATGAAAAACAACAAAGGGCAATAACTCAAAAAAATGGCTAGGTAGAGTTATGGTTCTTGTGCACTGCACTCCCACTTGGTGAGCTCTATCCATCCATGTAATTTCATGATTCTAGCTCTTATACTTTTAGAGATATACTTCGGACAAGATTCAAGTTTGAAAAACAACAAATGGCAATAACTTAAAAAATAGGCCAGCTAGAGTTATGGTTCTGGTGCAATGCAATCCCCTTTGGTGAGATCTATACACCCATGAAGTATCATGATCCTAGCTATAATACTTTTAGAGATATACTTCGGACAAGATTCAAGTATGAAAAACAACAAAGGGCAATAACTCAAAAAATAGGCCAGGTAGAGTTATGGTTATTGAGCACTGCACTCCGTATTGATGAGAAGAATATAAATGCCAAGTTTAAAGTCAATCGGACTTACGGTGACAGAGTTATGCTCCAGACAAAGAAGTGGACACCGCCCGGACAACCGGACGCCTGGATGCCCGGACACCACGGGTGATCCCATAATACGTCCCGTCTTCGACGGACGTATAAAAATATTTACAGCAACAATTAAAAGTGACTGCAAATTGAAAAGTTACCTACCTATAGGGTAGAAAAAGTTGTGAGAAAATAAGAAATAGCTAATTACAAGCTCTTTTTTTCCAACAATTATTTCTCATGTATAAAATCAAAGGGAAGTAAAAATCAGGGATTGAAAACGAAAGGGTTACTCTGCTAGATCCTGCTTTTTATGCCACTCAAGAAAAAAGCTTTAGAAAACATTGTGGAAAATGACCAAATTTAACAAGCAACTTCATCATTGTGCTTTCAGCCACAATGCTTTCTTCAACTTCAAATTGTTATCTGCAGCTTCTTTGGAATTGGACCAGTCTAAAATATTGTCATCTAGTTTAGGTTAATCAAAATATTTCAGCCATTCTCACCAGATATGTCATAACGTTTTGGTCCCATCCACCGTTTATTCTCACTGTCTTTTAACAGGTCTCCCATATAGCCATAGCCCACTAATGTCACACTGTAACATAAAACTTGATCTCTGGAATGTACTGCATTCACATCTAAACCAAGGCTATCACCTGAAGATAAACACAAGCAGATCATAATGTAGTACTCAAACAGGGTTAGGATTTTGTCCAGTTGAAGTTTTAATTAAAACTGAATCTTTAATCTATTACCACATGATGAAATTTTAGACGGATCCAAATTGAACCAAATTGCAGATGACATCTTTAAGCTGGTGGAAATTAGAAAATCTTTTGCCTTTTAAGGTAGACAACATTTTGGATATTGAAGAAATAGTTATGAGCGGTTTCTTCATTGTCCACAATGTTTGCAAAAGCTAATTTCATAAGGGGAATCAACAACAGGGAGTGTTTTGGAATGGGTTAACAAAAATCATACAAATACTTGTAGGTCTAATAAGAAGTTCACATAAAACTCAAAACTATATAGTAACTAGAGCTGTCGCCCTCAAGGGCTGACGAGAATACCCCCCACACCGCTAAAAAGGCTTTTCTATGAAGGAGTGGAATTTGAAGGGGCATTTTATGACCCCTTTTTAAGTAGGAGTGGAAAAGTAGCAATTGTGTATGTAATTATGTTTTCAGCTTCTCCCCCCCCCTCCATCCCCGTCCCCCCCCCATCGCGTCTTTCTTTTGCAAGTCTCACTCTCCAACACTTCTGACCCTTGAAAGCTATGTACCAAGTATTAGAGAGGACGGAATTGTTCAGTTATTTGTTAATTGTAAATGACTTACAGTGTTTTGATGTCAAACATGTATATATATACAAGATGATGTTACTTACCAAATTTGGTAACTCCCCTTATGGTTACTGAGTTTTGCAATTTTAAATTTTGACTACCCCCCCCCCATTAAAAAGTTCAAAATGGCATAACTCTGAAACTAACGACTGGATCAAGATGAAAATTGCAGGTGCACAACTTCATATGATAGGAAACAACCTGATAAAATTTCAGCAAAATTGGTCAAAAAATGTGGGAGGAGAAGAGGACACAAAATTATGTCCCCCCCCATTAAAAAGTTCAAAATGGCATAACTCTGAAACTAACGACTGGATCAAGATGAAAATTGCAGGTGCACAACTTCATATGATAGGAAACAACCTGATAAAATTTCAGCAAAATTGGTCAAAAAATGTGGGAGGAGAAGAGGACACAAAATTATGTCCCCCCCCCATTAAAAAGTTCAAAATGGCATAACTCTGAAACTAACGACTGGATCAAGATGAAAATTGCAAGTGCACAACTTCATATGATAGGAAACAACCTGATAAAATTTCAGCAAAATTGGTAAAAAAATGTGGGAGGAGAAGAGGACACAAAATTATGTCCACGGACGGACGGACAGACGGACGGACAGACGGACGGACGGACAACCTGATTCCAGTACAACCCCCATAACTTCGTTGTGGGGGGTATAACAATATGTTTTTCATACTTTTTTTCTTTTGTGAATTCTCATTTATCAACATCATTCAACCTACCACAATGTTTATATAAACTTTTTCTTTGGGGCGTCAAAAAGTGAAATTGTGTGAGAATGGGTTAAAAAGCTAGCAAAAGATACATTTCAATTGTCTTTTTGATTGTATATTTTTCAGGCTTTTTAAGGTATCATAATTGCTTATAATCTCTACTTTTGTACCATTACCAGACAACAAAATTTTAGACTGGTCCAAATTGAAATTTCGAAAATTATGAAATTGTTTAACTTCTAAACTTTCAGGTTAAAAAACAGTGTGTATAATGAAAAAAAAATCATTAGTATTTATCTTGGGGAGAATCAAAAAAGGAACATTGGATTAAGCCCTATCCATAAACATTAAGATTATTTGTTTACATCAGATTTATAGTCTCCTTCAATGATTTTTAGATTGGTTGTCAAAATGGTGACTAATCAACACAGCTATACTGACATGCAAAGGTGTAGAGACCAAGAAGACAACCTTTACATGGTTTAAAAACAAGATGTGTTTGTGAAACACAATGTCCCGCCTAACATTTGACCTTGGTATGTGACCTTGACCTTATCACATGACCTTGACATGAGGATATGCATATTATGGACATGTATCATCTGACCTTGGGAGTATCAAACAGAACTTTAAACATGACACTAGTGTACTTCAAGGGGGGACAACTGTGCCAAACGATTTTTTATGAAATCCATCAATGCAGGTAAAAGATATGCTGCGATCAAGAATTGGACACACACACTAACCCACCCAGTCACGCATGCACTAATTCACACACAGACAGAGGTAATTCTATATGCTTGTTGCCATTACATGGCAGGGACATGATGAAATTTTCTTTTACTAATTCAAAACTAAGATGGATAAAAAACAAAGGAAGATTCAAAATTATTTAAATTTACTTTTACCTGGCAACAGATTTCTTTTGTCAATTTCTTATGAGCCATACAAATTCTGATTTTTGAAATGGTGTTTTACAGTCATGTCTATTGTGGTCGATTAGTTTTACATGATATAGGCAACTGGGCTGGTAACATTATTCAAATGGGTTGGTCAGGGCTTTCTTTCAAGGAATTTGCATTCTATTAAATTTTCATTTGAATTTTCGGGTTGATGACCGCTGAAATAAAATAGCGCAAGTGACAATACTTTCGTCCAAAGCGACCCATTAACAAAATCTTGACTAAGAAAAACAACCTCAAAAAGACATTTTGAAATATTTAAGCCAGAAATATAGTGTCTACGTAGCACGAAAGTTATTTCTAAGATTCGAACTAGTGATATAATTTTTGATACCATATGACCAAATATCAATCTTTACCAAGATATCATGGTGACAAACATTCTGAGCAAACATGAAGATATTTGAGGAAAGAATGTGGCTTCTAGAGTGCACACAATGCTTGTCTAAGATTTGATTAAGTGACCTAGTGTTTTACCCCCTGTGACCAAATATCAAAATTGATCAAGGTTGAATGGAGACAAACATTCTGACCAAGTTTCAAGACATTTGATTAAACAATCAGTCCTCTAGAGTGCAAACAAGATATTGATTCACATGGGACTATGGACATAGCTAGATCACAAAAGCTCACCTAGAATCTCAATGTGATGGGTTAAAATCTATCGGAAGAAAAGTTAAGCCTGTGAATGACATTTCCAATATATTTCACAAGAACATGAAGAGCACATAATGCGCAATCTGGACACTCTGAGCATTTAGAACATTTTTTAACTAATCACCATATGACAAAATTAAAGACTGGTCCAAATCGAAAGGAGTTGCTAACGACAATCTTAAGTTTATGAAATTTTACATTTTTCAACCTTCTTGGTAGAAAAAATGTGGAAAATGAAGAAATTGCTTGTTGTAAGCAATTTCTTCATTCCTCACAATGTTTTTCCTTGAGGGCTGTCAAAAAGAGAAATTTTGCCAGAATGGATAAGGGAAGCTTTGTGTCAGTATCTACGTGTAGAGCAATACTAAAAATTACGAACCAGTGATGATTTGTAAAGCTGAGGTAAAGGGGTCACAAACTCCAGTTGTTGAAAATACTATAGTGTTTGTAGAACCTGGAACGAGAAACAGAAAAAAAAAATTCTTACTTAAGTCATCAAGATATTACAAAATTTTAGACCAGTCCAAACTGAAAGAAGTTGCAGACGACATATTTGAGTTGATATTTAAGAATATCTAAAATGGGTTGATAGTATACAAAACTTAATGTGTAGGTGGTAGAAATTTGTGGGGGAATACCAGTAAATCAAAATTTTATACCTCTAGAATTAAAAAAAAATTACAACTGTTTTGCATTTCACACATAGAAATCAGTTTGTCTACATGCCTATGGGTAAAGTTTGCAGAATTTTTCAAATATTTTGGTTTTATGATTATCAGAATTTCAGAATTACAATATCAAAGAGCCTTAGCTCAATGAAAGAATTACTCCTGTTAATCAAAAATCAGTTGACCTATTGACTTTCATTAGGTCAAGAATCTATTGCATAGCCATATTGTCTTTTCCTAGGTGAAGGTCTCCAACCAAAATAGATCTGAGAGATGACTCATTGTAACTCATTATCAGACTAGATGGTTGTCCAGGACAACTGCTGTTGAGCCCGCAGATTTTGTAGGCATCATGCTCTGGACAAGCACAATTTTAGTGTTTGACCTTGAGCTGTGACCTTGACATTAGAACTATCCCAAAAATTCTTTCAAATGGCACATCTACTCATGAAGGAGAATAATTGGCCAAGTTATTTTGAAATCAATCCATAATTGTAGGAGAAATGATCCAGACAAATTTGAACTGCTGTACTAATGCACTAATGCACATATACCTTCTTGTCATAGTGACAACTATGTCTTGCTCACCGCAAGCGGGCTTGACATAAATTATCATATTGGAGGGTAGAAACATTGTTGTTAGTGATGAAAATGCAGCATTCCAGTATTTGCTTTATTAATAACAGTATTTTCTCAACATTAGTCTCTTCAATTTTTTGAGAACAAGTTAATTTTAATTCTAATAGACAAGTAGAAAATCATGTCTTACTTATCTGGGGACAAATCACAGCAACGTAAAATCCCGGGTTTGTCCAGGAAAGGGTTAAGAAAACTTTGCTAGAAAAGGAGTAATTACTTATGACAAACAATTTCTCCTTTTCTCACAATATTTTCTACCTCATATGGCCCTTATCTTTTAATTTAAACCAACTTCGTTTTCTTGTGAGCAACCTCTTTCAATTTAGACCTTTCCAAGATTTTACAGTTTGGGAAAGGGTTGATCTTGACAGGTAAACTTAAACTTACCATCAAATGTATCTCAGAAAACATCATCTTTTTTCCTGCCTTTATGATATTAAATCTGACAGAGGTATAATTTTTTTTTCTATACCTATCAATATTTCTAGTAAAATATATACATTTCAACACAAGCAAAATCGGACACTTCAGAAAAAAAAAGTGTATTTGATCAAATCAAATACAGTTCCATATGAGGTAGTCTAAGATGACATTTTCATTGTTTGAATGAGGTCATAATACAAATAAACTTTTTTAGAAACACAGCTTTTGTTTATTATTTCATCAAATTTACTTAGTAAAATTGTTGGTTTATGATAAATCGAATAGTTTGCTACAATAGCGATACAATGTCTTGTTTTGCTTCTTGCTGCAGAGGAAAATCTTATATTCCACTCGTCCTTTGAAATATCAATTTTTTTCTCTGCAGCTCAAAGCAAATGCAAGATGTTGTATCGCCATCATAACATAATATTCCCTATTTACACTCTAATGCTTTATCAAAACATCACTTATATCTCAATAGACATGATCCCATTACCTTAGGGTACACTATTCTTATAATCTGTATCAAATTATATGAACATGAACTAATTTACCTGCAGGAATTATACCAAGTTTGATTGCTGGAGGCACTGGTTGTGAGGTATTTTTTACACTTGTACGTTGTATCAAACCATTTAGAATCTCAGAAAACATGCCATCTCCACCCACACATATGATTCTGAAAAAAAAAAAGAATGCAAGACTGTACTAGAAAAGAAAGGAAGTCAGTAATGAAAAGTACTACTAATGTCTTTGTTAGTAGCTAATGTCATGTTAAATCTTTCAACAGACTTTGCCAAAATTTGGGTTAAAGCCCACCCAGCAGACCAACTGACTGCCACTAATCTATTTACCCATTACTAGAAGGCAAAATTTTAGACTGGTCAAAATTCAAAGGAGTTGCAGATGACAATATAAAGTTCATGAAATATTAGATTTTCTCCAACATTTGGTCAGAAAACAATTTAGAACTTGAAAATATTGCTTGTTACAAGTAATTTCTTCATTGTACACAAGGTTTTTCCAATTGTTTTTCCTTGAGGGGCTTCATTGTGTGGAAATGGGTTAACTAGATCTTGTCCTTTGTAAAACTTGGTTAAAAATGTGGAAGCTTACACATTTTTAAAAAGCTGAAAAGTTTTGACAGCTTTTACCGAGCTTGATATTTTAATTTGTATAAAAATTACTTACCCATCCACATTATTGAGATCTAGACTATCTTGTATGAGGTCTCTAGCGTGATTCTGCCGTTCTGTTTCTGAAATGGCATTCAAAGTCCAACACTTTGAAACTAACAAAGATAAAGGAATTGATCTTCAAATGACCGATCAACTGGAAGACATGTTAATTTTGTGTGACAATTTTGAAATTTTAAGACACTTAGATCAAGTTTTTAAATACCTTTCAAACACAAGAGGCCCAATAAGACCTGCTAATAACATTACCAATCCCTAAAATTCACAAAACCTTTTTCTTTGTGTTTTCAAGAGAAATATTTGAAACTTTAGATTTCTTTTAAGTGAACATTTTGAAAACATACCAAATGGCCCCTTCTTTCATCTTGCGGATGAATTGTTCTTGTGTGTTTTCAAAATATAATTTCTCAAATTTCAAAAGAAACAATTCAGATGACAAAACTGTGAATTTTTTCGTTTTAAGAAGAATGTTCAAATGAAGTTCACACTGACATATTTTCCCACTTTTTTTGAAAGATCCTACCCATATTTAAAAGGAATGATCCTTATGACCCTACAAACACTCTGCGTAAGTTTCAAGAGATTCTGAAAACTAGAGGCGCTTGAGCACCTAATTCACTCCACCAGCCTGAATTTACTTATCATTCCTGAGAAATTCGGTTGAAAACCATCCTGCAGATTGTAGCTTTTCACTGTTTACCATATATGGAAATAAGCCCAATCCATTAAAGCAATGTTAACATCCTATCAATTCCTTTTTAGCAATCTAATAAGGGGTTTAACCAAAGGATCATTCTGGTGAAATTTTGTTGAAATCCATAAAATGGTTTCTTAAAAAAGATTTTTAAAGCTTTCACCATATATGGAAATAATTCCCCATCCATTAAAGCCATGTTTTCTGTCCTATCAAAATTCTTTGAAGGAATTTGATAAAAAGTCACCCAAGGATCAATCCAGTGAAATTTGGTTGAAATCCATCCATTGGTATCTGAGTAAATTTTCAAAGTTTTCACCATATATGGAAATAGCCCCGCCCATTAAAGCTTTATTTTTCATCCAATCTTAAGTCTTTTGAGGAATTTGATAAAGTGCTACCCAATGAGCATTCCTATAAATTTGGTTGAGTTCATCTATTGGTTTCTTTGAAGATTTTTAAAGCTTTCACCATATATGGAAATAATTCCCCATCCATTAAAGCCATGTTTTCTGTCCTATCAAAATTCTTTGAAGGAATTTGATAAAAAGTCACCCAAGGATCAATCCAGTGAAAATTGGTTGAAAGCCATCCATTGGTATCTGAGAAGATTTTCAAAGTTTTCACCATATATGGAAATAGCCCCGTCCATTTAAGCAATGTTTTTCATCCGATCAAAATTCTTTGAAGGAATCTGATAAAGGGTCACCCAAGGATGATTCCTGTAAACTTTGATTGAAATTCATCAATTGGTTTTTGAGAAGAAGATTTTTAAAGCTTTCAAAATATATGGAAATTAGCTCCGCCTATTCAAGCCATGCTTTTCATCTGATCAAAATTCTTTGAAGGAATCTGATTAAGGGTCACCCAAGGATCATTTCTGTGAAATTTGATTGAATTTTGTTCAGTACCTTCTGAGGAGAAGATTTTTAATATAAAAGTTTATGGACGGACGGACGCACGACGGACACAACGCCATAATAATAGTTGGAGCTTAAAATTGTGTGATTTATCACAAAAACAAATATAAGTTGAGTAATTTACATAAGGTCACTTCTCCCCTTGTTTTCCAATCAACTTCTTCAATTTCAAAAGGAAAATTCATAAATAACAAACAAAAGTCCTGTGTAATTTCATGGGAATCCTGTAAAAGATTTGATTGCATAAATGAGTATGTTTCAAGCAGTTACATAAGACACCTTTAACTCTTCCCACACAAGGAAATTTTAGACTGGTCCAAATTCAATGAAGTTGCAGACGACAATCTTGAGTTGATGAAATCTTTACAATCTTTGTCTTTTGGGGTAGAAAATATTGTGGATAATGAAGAAATTGCTTGTGACAAGCAATTTTTCATTTTTCCACAATATTTTCCAAAGCTTTCATATTGAGGGGCGTCTAAAAGCGTCACATTGTGTAGTAAATGGGTTAACTTAATTTCTTTTTGTTTGTTTACTATTGGATCCTCTCTAATGATTATGAAAAGTGAATGTTCCTCATAAACCTACAAATATCCTGAAGAAGTTTAACCTATTCCTACACAATGACTCTTTTTGACGCCACGAGAATAAAGCTTTGGAAAACATTGCGGAAAATAAAGAAAATTGATTGTTACAAGCAATTTCTTCATCATCTACAATGTTTTCTACCCTAGAAGAAAGATATTCTTAAAATTTCATCAACAAAACATCGCAGTCTGTAACTTTTTTCAATTTAGACCAGCCTAAAATTATGTCATCTGGTAATAAGTTAAAAGAGAATTTGCTAAGTTTTTAGGACTGTCTTGAATAGACACAACACAAATACAAAATATGTCAAATAGTTTATAAAATGATCATGTCAGTGAAATCAATTTAAAATATCTCCCTAAGTCAAACCATTTCCTAACAATCCTACATTTTGACTAGATAAAGTAAGATAACTTTGAAAAATATTGTGAGAAGAGAAGAAAATACTTGCTAATGGTTATTCTCTCATGCATCACTATATTTCATAGGCTTATCAGCTACAAAACACTTATTTTCTGATTTAAAAAAATCTTTTAACCATTTACTAGATAATGAAATATTAAACTATTTCAAATTCAAAGAGGTTGCTGGTGATTTAAAGAATTATTTAAGTGTGACAATAAGTGTAAAAAAGGGGTAGTAAACAAACTAACAAACAGTTCCTCCTTTCCTCAAAATGTTTTCCTTAGTATTTCTTTAAAATGCAATTCCAATCAGTCTACAAATTTGCTTTCTAAAAAAAACCATTTCCACAAAATCCAAAATGTGTATGCTCCTGTAGAAATATTTTAAGAAAACATTATGATAAAAGGAGAAATTGCTTGAAACAAGCAATTTCTCCTATTAATACTTTGTTTTATACCCTATTTGGCCCTGAGTTTTCAATTTAAAATCAATTTGAATGTTGTTTCCAACTTCTTCCAATTTGAACAAGTCCAAAAGTTTATGATGTAGTAATGGTTCAAAGGATAGGAGTGTTGAAATGCTTGTTTGTAGAAGGACAGACAGACTACAAAATTATTTGCTGATGAATATTCAAAGATCATCAACACCTTTTTTTTCAGCTAAACTTTAAACACTTACCAATTAAATTTATTTTGATTTCTGCCAGTTCAAACCACGGCGCAACTTTTTCACTGTAGATTTTTATCCCCTTTTTCTTGCCAGAAAATGGGTTAACAAATACTACCAAATTTTTCGGTCTTTTTAAATCTGAAATAAAAAAGGTTTTCTTATGAAACAAGGAGATTTACTGATATATCCATTCACAGGGTTTTATCCCTCAACTTTTTAATGACTTTTCTTGGATTACAAGTACCGGTATCATTGAAAATTGTTTAGATTAACTTCTATCATTAAAAACGAGACTAGGTTATTCAGGGACAAAACGTTGAGCCTGTTGATTTGTACAGAGAATGCGTGCACAAAAAGTTTTTTTTTACTGTGACCTTGACCTTGGATGTATCACAACAATGGTTTCGCATGACACTGGCACTCACCAAGTAGAACAACTGTGCAAAGCTATGACCCTAGCACTCATTAAGTAGAATAACTGTGCCACATTACACGCCCGGTAATGTTAGGCTCCATCTCTTTTGAGAACAGTACAAAAAGGAGACAATGATACTTCCGATATGGAGCCAAGGACCGGAACTGAACAGAAAAGGTAAGAAAAACAGTGCACCTCCTGTACAATTTGATCTCCTATTAACCTATTATGCATTTTCTCAAAACGTCCAGAGTTTCATACCACATAAAAATGATTATATTATCCGTTGGCGGTGATAGATTTAAAAAATAATTCCGTATGTGAAAAGAAACTTGAATCAAAGTTTGGACGTCAGACCAGATCAAACATGAAAAAGCGTGTTGAAATTGTTCGAATCCATGTTATCAACAGTTCTGAAAGATTTAAGTGGCCATGACTGTGAAATGAATGATAACTTGTTGATATAAAATAGTGTTACCACAAAGAACTGCGTTTACCTACCCCTTTTGCAGATTTTCTTAGATGAGAAGGAGACCAGGATGTGGTGCTGGAGACAAGACTCAGAGTGAGAGGTGGTGCATACATAAATGTACTGTAAAACTTCAAATAGAACCCCATATTCTTATGTAACCACAGTCCCCTCTATGGACGTCAAAACCGACCCTTTTTGTATGATTTTCTGAATTACTTTCAAATCCATCCATAAATGTATAAGTTATGCTCTGGACAAGGTCAGTTTTGATAACTGTGACCTTGACCTTGGAGGTACCACAACAGATGTTCGCATGACACTAGCACTCATCAAGAAGAACAAAAGGGCAAATATTTTTTCAAATCCATCCATAAATATAGCAGTTTAATTTTCAACTGTGACCTGTACCTTGGAGGTATTGAAACAAACATTTCGCATGATATGTACTAGCACTCATCAAGATGAACAACTGTGCATAGTTATTTTCAAATCCATCCATAAATGCAGAAGTTATACCCGGACAAAATTCTGGATGGACACACGCACGAACTAAAACCAAAGTGATATTATGACATCTTTGTCTCGCTCACTGCATGCAGGTACGACAAAGAGGGCAGTTTACAATCAAACCTTCAAATTTATACTCACAGTTTGTATTCTTCGTTGTTTTGACCCCTTCAAAAATAGTTTTGACTACTAGAATTTCATGGTCAAGAAGTCAATGACTACTCAATTTCAAATACTAGCATAAGCCCTTATGATGACAATACCTCATTAAATATATTTGCTAACCTGTTATTACACAGCAAAATTTCATACTGCTCCAAAGCTTCAAATGACAATCTAAAGTTGATAGAATTTTGACCTTCTCTCAGCTCTGTCATAAGGGATAAAAAATAAAGTGGAAAATAAAGTAATTGCTTGTAACAAGCAATTTCTGAGCTTTTGACCTTGGTTTCTTGAAATCTTTTCTGTACAGTCATAAAGAAGTGCAATGAGTGGAAATGGGATAATTAGGATTCCTGCAAGATCCCTTTTGGAGTGATAATTCAAAATAACACTTACAGTCTGACTTCAAGGCATCCCTGATAGCTGTCATCCATTGCTGACATAAGCTGCTATCTTTACATTGAAAACAAATTTGATTATATCTCCATTTGTGTACCCCTGGTCTCTCAACAACATACACAGAAAACCCTACAGGGCCTACTGGTGCTAGTTCTATGCATACAGGAATATCTCCAGCAACTTTGTGTGACTTTCTCAAAGAGAGGGTTGAATGTTTTGGCGGTATTTTTATAGGTTTCACGCCAATAATATCACATAGTTCCACACTACAGCACTGATTATCTGAAACGATAAAAAGTTAAAGAAGTTTATTAATGTAACATTATTGGACTATTGTAGCAGTTCTAATTATGGGCCTAACACCTCCAAAAACATAGGTTGAAATCAAACGAGAATCATGACAGAGGGAGGGAGGTATCACATCTATTCAAACCAAACATTGAAGATAAATTTACTGTTGTCTCTGTCTTCGGACTACAAAGCTTTCAATATTAACCAATTACCAGACGCCAAAATTAGACAGGTCCCCATTGAAAGGAGTTGCGGACAACAATTTAAAGTTTATGAAATTTTATTTTTTTTCAATTTTTGGGGTAAAAAACATTGTTTAAAATGAAGAAATGTTTTCCCAATTGATTTTCTTTGGGGATGACCAAAAGTGTCATTGTGTGGAAATGGGTTAAAAAGCCTACCTAGCCACTGTGTTGAGGAGAATTTGCTTTAATATAGCTCAGAGGTTAGGGTGCAAGACTTATCCTAGCATTTGATGTCCGCATGGGTTTGTGTCTGGCTTGTGTTAGCTGTTTTTCATTTATGCATGTTTTGTAAATCTATTTGTTCACAAGATAGGGGTTGCTCTGAAATATTTTTTCTTTGTGTCATTACATGCGATAAAATGATGCAAAATGCCTAAAAGGCTTATCATCATTATGACAACTTCTTTAAGAAGATGTATTATGGGAGAACACTCCAATCTCACTGCATAGCTTTAAAGATTGACAATACTTTACAACTGTTTGAGTGAGAACTATCGTTAGCTTAGTTATTAGGGTTCTGGAGTCTTAATTCTTTGTTTGATGACAGGTTTCCGGTATGGCATTGGTTGTTTTTTAGGTAAGCATTTTTTTATTGATTGATTGAATGTGGTTGAACACTCCTTTTAAAAGTATTTCAGTCATATTGCCGCAGCTGGAGCACCTAACAATTGATTCCTAGTATTTCTCACACCAGTACTACCACTACATCCTTTCCTAGCCTCCAGCTGCTGTCCCATTTAGGTTTAAGATTATCCACCCATTGGTGAGAGACAAATGAAGCATATTTTAAGGAATGTGTTTGTTTGGCAAAAACTACATTGAATTTATGGTATTACACAGGTCCGAACCCTACTGTCACCAGAGCAAGACACTTAATAGCCAGCCTACGTCCACCAAACTGTAAAATTGGGTAGCACTAGGTTTAAGCTACTGCCTTTCTTTCAGACAGGTGTAAAACATCTGGATTGAGAGAATTTGAGAGCATCACTATAAGCTTAAAGTGTTCTTTTAATCGAAATAGAATAAATTTTATAAACTAAAGTAATAAGAAGCAATGATACCAGAGACTGTTGCTATGGAAATACTGGAGTAATATTTCAAAATTCCACTTTGTTTAATGTCAAGATTGTAAACTCAAAACTACAGATTGATTCCACCTAAAGTTTGTAATATTTATAACCAATTTTACGCAACAGGAAATTAAATAAGGAGATGTCAAATTGTAAACAAATTCGATACACGAAATCGAAGCACAGTTTTGGGAAAACTTACTGACTAGTGGCTCTAAAGCTTGATTTTCATAAATCCTTGGTTTGTTGGAATGTTCCCAAGTAAAGTTCAACTTAGTGAGAGTCAAGATATGCGTTTGATTTTGATGTTCAACAGCGGATTGGAACAATAAATCACCACTGTCAGCCATTTCACACTTGGATGCACCCTCGAACTTTCACGGTCCGAAAACTACCGATTTTTTTTAACACGGTGTAGGGTGAAAATCAAATGTCGTACAGTCTTCAATAAATCCCCTTTTTGAGGTATCGAAGTATAACGCACACGTGTGCGCACACGCAAGCAAGCTTGTATACCATATTAAAAAATAAATAAGATAATAAAAATTATAGAATACCATATAATAACTAAAGGGATTCTAGGACAATATCTAAAAAGAACTACGAAAGGCGACTGAATAGTCGATGGCTTAGACCTGTCAAACATACTTCTTAAGACTTCTTTAAACCAATTGACCTATCGCTGGCCCCACCTACTTAATCCGTTGGCCACACCCATTGGCTCCAACGGGAAGTCCCGCTTCGAATTTAAATCGCCTTGTATTAAAATATATGTGGCCAGTGGTATGTTACAAAAACGTAGAATAGTTGGTAAGTGGTAAGTTTAAAAGTTCAGGTCCGGGCTGAATAAATGATTGGATTGGTCGGTTGATTCCTTGATTGACAGCTGCGAGTGGTAAATTAAGGTCTATATAGATAAAGTATTATAATCACCATGCAGTGACAGCAAATTTTTCTTTCTCCTTTGCTTCTGAATGTTGACCAAAAACGATCTCAGTGCAAAATGTCCAAGGATAACTTTGTCATGTTTCAGTGTGACCAGGAGGAATTTCTCAAGCAATTTGTAACACGGTTGACGAAACAAGGGTTAGGCAGTTCGAACCTGAGACAAAACAGCAGTGAACTCCGTGGAAACAACATGGCACCGCCATTCCAACAGCACCCGCTAGGAAGGTCCTGGCTACAGTTTGCAGAAGCTGTTTTGCTGCTGTATTGATTGATTGATTTGTGAATATATTTATACATATGCCATATATTGGGAACATATACAAGAGAAAAGTACTCATACTATCACATTAAAAAATAAAGCATGCGGGTATCACAGTTAAAGTCAACGTATCACGTTGTTTTTGGTCTAGAGACATAATGTTTATATAAAAAACACAGGATAACCCATAAGGTTTTTCAACTTATCTCCAACAGGGCCCTAATGTTGTTTCAAGGACTGACAAAAGGGTAGGCAATACTGTTAGAGATAACAGATGTTTTAGAAATATTAAGAAATTATCAGTTGTTTAAAGAAAAATCTGAACAAACAAGAAAATCTAGTGACTAGAAACAAGACCAGACACAAATCAACTGGCTCGTCACAACATGCATTTGGAGACTGTACATTAGCATGTAAAAAGCAGAGTCTTTAAGGATCACCGAAACCTTACTTCAATAGCGACATACGTATACAAAATGCAATAAACCAATCTTTTAAAATACTAACTACAAGTAAAAAATAAAATTTGCTTCTTCGCAAGTTTTCATATCATTCTTAAGTACAGATTTTACTTTTCTTTTGAATTCTATCTTGCTAGAAGTATTGTATTTTTTACAGGTAGAGGAAGACTATTACAATCCAGAATAGATTGGTAGTAAAAAAATACTGATTGTGGTCTTGTTACATGGGTGAACATAAAAAATAACATTTAGGCCTACTATTTCTGATGTTATAAGAGTATATGTTTACTCTTGTCATGCCGATCCTGGAATATTACTGCTTTGACAATGGTTTTGGCAGGTGTATAGACTAAGATCAGCCTGCACAGACGCACAGTCTGATCTTAGCCTAGACAACCTGCTTATTGTTGTTGCTGTGGGAGAAATCTTTGAATACAAATCGATCTAATTACATCAAAGTTACAAATATAGTGAAAAGAGGGAAAATAATCAACAGGACAAGGGTAAAAACAGGTCACACTATACGTTGGAGGTATCATGCTGACCTCATGAGGTAGTCACGTGAAAAATAGATGAAGGAGAAAGGGCATGGAAAACTGTCATTACGAGTGCTCTGTCAACCCGATTACCTCAGTTGGAAGAGCATTTGACTTCAAGATCACGTGTTCTAGCCCCGGGTTGACCATATGAACTAACAAAGTAATTGTCTTTCGAATGAGACGTTAAACCGAGGCCCTGTATGACTGTACTATCCACCCAGCACCTTAAAGAATCAAGCAGGGCTCTAAGCAGCTTCGACTTGTATCATTGGACTTCTTGGGGCGTCGCTCATATGGGCATGTGATACGGTAACTACGATAAATAAACGGTGTGCTTCCATCAATACATTGCTGAATGCCACACGAATCTATCATTACTATTAAGCAGCGTATTGTCAGGGTGAATGGCTGAAATTCAGAAAAAGATGGGGTCGTTTACACAGGGGCGATTGAAAAGTCCCTGCCATAAGGCAGAAGGTAGCGGGTTAACGAAAACAGCGGCCGCTGAGTTCTCTTTGCATCTTGTGTTCGAGGGAACGTCCTAAAACTGTCGCATTTTCTGTAACATGCGTACCATCAAAACGACTTGATAGATTCCTTGGACATAAATTAGCGATTCGTGAAACTTTCCTTTTTTAATTTTGCTTGATCAACAGGTCCCACAAAAAGCACGTGTTAAAATACCTACATCCTTTTTATAGTCACGTAAATCTTGGTTGCAAATGGAATTTTGCCATTTGACTTTCAGTACGGCACTAGTACTCATTATTTAAAAATAAATCTGCGAAAATATTTTAGCTAGCAAAGCGTTAACTTTGATAGCTTCAGTTAACAGACAAATTTTAAGGTCTTCTTAAAGTTCAACGAGTGCAAACTGCCAGTGGAGACTTAATCGCTAAACCCATTGAATGCCTACGCCATAAAAAGTAGTTCTTATGTATTCAAGACTATTGCAATCTCAAATTGTAGAGGACTCATGCTATCTAACTCATTCCCACTCAATTCCGCTTTTTAACGCATCTCAAGAAAAAGGCTTTGGAAAACTTAGTGGACAATGAAGAAATTGCTTGTCACAAATAATTTCTTCATTGTCCACAATGTTTTCTACCCAACGAGGGAAATATTTTCTTAATTCAACCTGCTTTAAATTGTCGTCTGCAACTTTGAACCCGTCTAAGATTTTGTCATGTTGTAATGGGTTAACTCCTAGGTTACTTTAACCGTGATTATTTACCATGATAACCTTTACCAGTACCTTCAGAACATGTACTTTGTTTATTTTTTCCATTCCCTGATAAATGTAGAAGATGTGAAGTGAAAAGTTCAAGTTTGACATTAGGTTCGATCCCCGGCGGCGGCACATATCCTTTCCGACATTTGTCTCTCACCAATGGGTAAATAACCGTAGACCTAAGTGGGATAGCAGCTGGAGGCTAGGAAAAGATGTAGTGGTAGTACTGGTGTGAGAAATACCAGGATTCCATTGTTAGGTGCTCCAGCCGCCGCGACATGACTGAAATACTGTTAAAAGCGGGGTTAAACCCCATTCAATCACTCAATCAATGGACAATAGACCTTAAATAGTGACTAAGACCTTTGGCAAGCTTGAACAAACTTTTTTTAGACGACAGTTTGTTTTATTTAGAATTGCGTTTGCCAAATTCATCAGGTTTTTTAAAATATCATATAATCTGCACTAGGCGGTTATTATATTATTTAGATTTTTGTGCTGTAAAGACGTTTAACTGTAGGAAATATCAAAATAATTGATGGATCACTTGACGCGCCTACTGACTCTGCTGGCCACGCCCACTGACTCTGCTGTCCACGCCCACCGACTCCGCAGTCTGATCAGTGTCTTCACCTAGCGATCTACAGAAAGATACTTACTCAAAGCGTCTATTTACGATTAGCGATATATGTTGATGCACAGACTGTCTATACAAGCTGCCCAGTGTCTGCCCTTCACAGAACATGTATGTGAAATGGTTGGCAATGTCACGGAAAAGCTCAATTAACCCTTTCCTGAACAAATTCGGTATTTTACGTCACTGTGATTTTATACTTGAGAAAATATTGTGGAAAAAGGAGAAATCGCTTGTTACAAGCAATTTCTCCTTTTCCCACAATATTTTCTACCACATAGGATTGTCAGATTTCAAATTGCATGCATTTGTCATTGTTGTCTGCAACGTCTTGCAAATTGGACCAGTCTGAAATTTCATAAAACAGGAAAGGGTTAAACCATTTCCTGTTTAGCAAAATATTAGACTTGTCCAGGTTCGAAGGTTTTGCAGATGAAATTCAAAGTTGTTTTCATTTGAAAAACAGCCATTCAGCAGGGGGAAAATATTGTGGAAAAAGAAGAAATTGCTATTATTACTTGATACAATCAATCTCTTCTTTTCTACAGCGTTTTCTCAATTACGAAGTCAAAGGAATATAAAACCCAGGGATTGAACAGGAAAGGATTAAGACGGTCGTTTTTCGGAAGATAAGGATCCTAGAAGACAGAAAATAGGGGGTCCGAAGCGAGGAAGTGGCAAGTATTAATGTCATATGTTGTTCTGTTTTTTCACACCGTCCTTTTAGTCACAAAACACATTACCCGAATAAAACTACTACACTTCTAACAATCGACCAATCGCTGGCCCTGCCTATTGACTCGGACAGGAAGTCTCGCTTCAATATTTCATGGCGTGTTTTTTTTCCCAAAATTTACAGCCATCAGCATGTAACAAAAAAGTAAAGTGGTTGGTTGGCGACGGAAACGTCGTAACTACAGCTTGAATAATAATAATGTTTAAAAAAAAAGAAAAAGAAAATGGCGACCAATTTTAGAGTTCAAAGCTTTTTTCCGGGCTGAATGGATAATTTCATCAGTAGGTTGATTCCTTGATCGGCAGCCGGCAGCCGCGATTAGTCATTTCAAGAGATCATGAAACTATAGGTTGCAATAGAAACAATCTTCATCGTAATCAAAGGCTACGATGCTTGAGGGGACAATTCTTAGATATGTCCATAGATCTTTTAACCCTTTCCTGTTTAAAGCCGAGATTTTAGGTTGTTGTGATTTTATTCTTGAGAAAACATTGTGGAAAAAGGAGAAATTGCTTGTAACAAGCATTGTCTCCTTTTCCCACAATACTTTCTACCATATGGGATGGTTTCATTTCAATTTGCATCAAGTTTTCGTCTGCCACCTCTTTCAATTTGGACCAGTCAAACATTTCAAGAAACGGGAAAGGGTTAATTTTACTTTCATACTGGCCTCTACCATGAGGTCAGTTTTAGCAGTAATTAATTAATCTGTTTTATCAAGTGTAATTTATCCACGTAATCTTATTATAAATTTTGCGACGTTTATTTATACACTTTTTTCTTTTCTTTCAAAATATAGCGATATATCGACGGATTGGTGCGAAAAGATCGTAAGTGGTATATAATGTTTACACATAACGATGTTGTTGCACCCGTCTATAGGATAACAAAATTTACCAGCCATACGAAAAGGGAACACCTGGGTACTACGAAGAACAAATATACACGAAAAAAAGGATTCCAGCGGAGGCCAATCATTTTTTTTTTATTTCAAATTAAAAGTGTAAAACTTGCCAAAATTTCGCGAGCGGAAAGCATCGAGTAAGGTTGCAACCTCCGAAGACCGCCAAGAAGTATACATTTTCTAATTTTCAAGATGGCCCTGTTAACGAGACTGTTTGATTCGCCTTATTTTTGACACACGAAAAGTGTTGGTAAACATATCGTGTTTAACTAATTCCCTCACAATGACGATTTTTGACGCCCTCTAGAAAATCAATTAAGAAATCATTGTGTAAAATGAAGAAATTGCTTGTAACAAGCAATTTCTTATTTATCCACAATGATTTCTTCCTAGAAAGTTGTAAAAATACAGAATTTCATTAACTTTGAATTGTCGCCTGCAACTTCTTTCGATTTGGACGAGTCTAATATTTTGTCATCTGATAATGGGTTATATTCACTTTCAACTTTATGGATTGACGGGTCGCTGGCTACACGTACCTCTGACATAGCAGTTCGATAAAGGTAATAAACGGCATTATTTTGTGAAAAAATGCGAAGAGACATAAAATAAAGGGAAAATCGTTGATTAGCTACCTACACGTCGTAACTACAGCTTGAAAAAGTTTCCCGTTTTACGAATAGCCCGTGTTTGCCAGACTGACTGCTTCTTTAATGTTAACTCATTCATACTCAACAAAAATTTAGGCTGGTCCAAATTGAAGGAAGACGACAATTGATGGATTTTCATCTCGTTATTTTTCGGATAGAAACCATTGTGGAAAATAAAGAAATTGCCTGATATAAGTAATTTCTTCATTTTCTACAATATTTTCAAAAGTTTTTTTTGACGGGCATAAAAAAGAAGGCTTGTGTCTGAATGGGTTAAATTTGTATGTGTGTTAATATCTCAGAAATGATTTCTGAACAAGGACATTTTTCCTTGCTAATCTGACAAAAACGGATTTAGTGTATTTATAAATGTTCACTTAATAATCAGACTGGATATCGTAATAAAAGACTGTAACTTGGATGAAATAGAATGCAACTTTTGCTCGGAATTACGATTGTTCTGATTCAGTGGCTAGGTAAATCGATTTCATAAATTTCTATGTTTAATCACCCTACAAGCTTAAAGAGCTTAACAATGTGGAGTTACGCTCTTTTTGAATAATGATAGCTAGTATATATGTAAACCTCGACCACTGTCGTTTCTTAACCCTTTCCCGTTCATTGCCTGGTTTTTACGTCCCTGTGAATTTATAATTGAGAAAATATTCTAGAAAAAGAAGAAATTGCTTGTAACAAGCAAGTTCTTCTTTTTCCTCAATATTTTCTACCCTTCTGAATGGTTGTTTTCCAAATTAAATCCAATTTAAATTTTCGTCTGCAAAACCTTTGAATTTGGACAGGTCTAAAATTATGCAAAACAGGAAAGGGTCAAAGACAGTTACTCAAATAGTGGTCAGTTTCAAATGTCCTAGTTATTCGTTTATTCGTGTAACTAAAGGCCATTTTGGAACTTTCAAGATCAATCCTATGGTGATCTCAACAAGATTTCCGCTTTGTTAAAGTCGACGTCGGCACCGGTCTAACCGAACGGGAGCATTGTACTTAAACAATTGACCAATCGCTGGCCCCGCCCACTGACTCCCTAAGCCCCGCCCATTAACTCCGACAGATTTTAAACGGCGTTATTTTGAAAAATTTATGGCCAGTAGCCTGTAACAAAGAGTAAAATATTTGGTTGGTGACCTAAACGTCGTATCTATAGCTTGAACACGGGGCCTCGGGTTAACGTATCATCCTAAAATGGATACACTTCAGAGGAGTCCTCTTCATATATCTTATGAAATAGTACATAAGAACTAAATATGTCCCATGTTCGTACTTTGAGTGCTTCTGCTTTTGTAATACATATCCTCAAATCTCAGGAATGTTTAAAAACATTACAAATATGCTAAAGTAGTGATATGGAAATATAAAGACTCAAAGAAAGACTAAAATAAAGCAAATATGTCATTTTCTGAACATAGGTCGATTTCATATCAATGGTCCAATTGATGCCCCACTCGCTAAGTGGCAGAATTTCAGAATATTTTCGAGAGGCTTTAGGCTAACAGAAAACATTGGCACAGAAACCCTTAGGAAGAGGAATCACTCTACCTGCCAGTATCTGATTGGCAAGTAGGCTTTGATATGTTCTTCAGTTTTCTTTCTACTTAATGTTGTGGCAATCTGATTGCTCTTATTTTATAACAGTCAACGTTGAAAGTGTTGGCCAGCGGATCAAGAAACAAGAACTTTACGACCACTTGCTGGCTAACTACAGCTCTCATGTTTTACCAGAATGTGAAAATGGGAAACCTCTTGTACTAGAGATAGACATAGCCTTGCGACAAATTCTAGAAGTAGTAAGTATAGCCCTGACCCATTGCAAGAATACATATTCAGGAATTTTCGAAAATGTAACATATCGATGGTTCAGCGCGAGACGCAGTTATAACTGTTTCGTGCTGAACCATCGATTTAATTCATGCGTTCACTGATATGACAAATACGATTTTTAAAGATAATACAAAAGGAAAGAAACTGGGTATAGCTAGCAAGTAACCAAATTGAAATCACATTGGAACATTATATAGCTAAGGCTTAGTAATCGTCACATAAGCGTTAAAAGTCGTTCCGAAATCGGGATCAGCGGAATTGAAACATTAGTCAGCAATTGACCAATCACGCCTGTCAATTAAGGAATCAGTCGACCAATCAATTCATTCATTTGGACCGGAATAGTGATTTCAACTCCAACATTGGCTGCCATTTGTGTGAAACATTTTTGTTGGCTTGGAACTTAAACGCCGTAACTGCAGCTTATTCAAGCTGCAGTTATGGCGTTCAAGTCGCCAACCAACCACTTTACTTTATCATTAAATATTACTGGCAATGAATTTTGCAAAATGACGTCGTTTAAAATCGAACCGGAACTTCCTGTTGGAGTCATTAGCCGAGGTGAACGAAGTAAGTGGGCGGGGCTAGAGATTGGTCAATTGAAGCACTCTCGTAATTCGGGAACAACAGTGTTAAAAACATCGACCGGTAATTTGGAATACTAGAATTCAAACATCGTAGATGGAGAATCCCTTAGATCCAAGAAACCCAAAAACGTTTTGTTCGAGGGACACTGTTAAAGTTCGTACAGTAAATCTATACCTTTTTAACGTGATTTTGAAGATGGGAGAAACCCCAGAATGCTTTGTTCGAGGGTCACTGTTAAAGTTCGTAGAATAAAGCTGTAACTTTTTAACGTGATTTTGAAGTTGGCTGTTGCCAGATTTTTTTTTTTATACATACATAATTTGCGTATCGAACGGTGTCACAGCATGCGGCGCACTAGGTCCACGCTCCGCTCCGCTGAGTATTTTCAGCACGTTTTTGTGGCTTGAAAATCTCTGAAAATTGAAAAAATCGTGCACAGCTCGGGTTTCCGCAAGCAGAAATCCATGCTGTTTGTAACAGGTTAAAGGGAATGGTTCTTTAACCCTTTCCCGTAATATCCCTGTCTTTTTACGTCCAACCAATCTGATATTAGAAAAAGTGCAAAAGAAGAACAGGAACGGGTTAAATATACTGAGTGAGTACGTCGTTTTAATGATAGCCCCCCCCCCCCCTTGTGATTTTTGCGTGTTAACAAGACTAAAGGAAATGCTGCAAGGGCACTGTTTTGAATCCTGTTGTGGTTTAGGCCACAGGGGGCAGTTGCGTATGCTAGATAAAAGACTAGTACCGGTGTTCCGGAAATGGGTAAATCGGTGTAAAATGAGTTGAGGTAGACGGTGCATATTTCGAAGGCATTTTATAAATAAAATTTTGATATTTCAAGCGGTTATAAAAAACCGTCTTCTACGATCATAAAAAGTATCCCTCGTACATTCATCGAAACCCACATGCCTGTTTGATTCATTAACACAGCCAGGCCCGTAGAGAGCATGTCAAAATGGGGGACAGCTTTTGAACATGACATCAGTGGACTATTACAATTTTGTACAAATGAATATTACGAATATTTTATCCATCAAAAACTAAACCCTAACCTCGTTCCGAGGGGCCTGACAATACCATGTATAGACTAAATCCTCATGGTTATTTTCAACGATCAAAATCGTTCAGGTTTATAGATATATTTCAGATTCTTGTCATTCTGATTCAGACACTGGTGTAAAAAAACATTAAGGAAATTGGCATTGTGGTTATCGAATGAATAAGCCATATTGTACGGTAGAAATAAAACATTTTTGTAAATTTCAGATAGAATTGGAACAAGTTTTAGAAGCGAACATATGGATAAGACTGGTGAGTAAAAGTACATGCTATGTTTATTTAATAGCGTTTGGGATTTCTATTATTGGATTTGGTGTAATTTATTTTAGGGGACTGTGAAGGTTTTCTTGAAATCATAACTGTAATTTGCCTGTTTACCATTTTAACTTCCCGTGCATGGTTTCATTCTAATTACAATATATCACAATTCTTACAAGGCTTCTTTTATTATCATATCGAAACAGCGATAGTTCCAGATGACAAAATAAAGACGATCAGCATTATCATATTATATCATACTATTACAATTAAAAATTCTTTTAAATTTAGATTTTTTCTAAGTATTAAAAGTGATATTCACCAGTGCTATAGATAATAAAACAATTTATCGAGTTGTTCTACGTAGACTTGGACGGATTGTCGATTGGTTTGGAGGCCAGCAGCGTTTGGTAACATCACGGCTCTAGGGGTCCTGTATAAAGACGTGTGGCAACCCGACATAACGCTGTATGATAGGTAATATATCAAAGTTTGAGGGCAAGAATGTAATAATTCAAAAAAATGACACCGATATGTTGCTACCCGCTGTGTGTTGGTGTGTGTGCTGGTGCGTTTATAGAATTGTCGAAGAAAGGGGTGTAACAGTCTTGACGTTACTCTAGAATTTTCTACTCTGTGCATTTGGGTGGAGTTTGGGAAATCTTTCCTATTTCAATTGATGATGTTTATAATGATTATTATAACACCTGAACTATAGCTAGTACTGTAATGTCAGTCTAAACAGGAGTGGTATTTGTAAAGTATCACAGTATTGTGTGCGTAACATGAGACTGGTCAAAATTAAGAGATTTTCGAAAAAAAAAATAAAAAAAAAATAAAAAAAAGGATACTTGCGTATAGACAATAAGCAGTTTTTCTTAATCACTTAATTCCTTTAAATTCAAATTCAGGCATTGGAAAGACCACATCGAGTGGGAAGGGGATTTATAAACGAACAAGTCGAACATTTTTCTTAGCGTCATTCCCACAATGAAAAGAATAGACCGTGTCAACGGGTCTAGCTTTCAAAACAGGTCAGCACGTGGGCGCGTGAGTATTCGTAAAACCCATAAATTTCATTTAAATGTAGTCGTACATAAATCAGCTTTCGTCCACAAAGATGAGGATTGAAATCGTGTCTTTTTGTTCCTTTTTACGGTCTGATAACTCGATATTAGTGTCGTCTATCAAAATTCAAGTGTGTTGATTGGCAGAAATTTTCTGCACACGAAGTAGATCCATAACATTTTACATATTTACTTTGTTTTTCTGGATAGCATTAGATGATAAGAAATAAGGAGATAACTTTTGTTTTCATTGAGGTATGAAATTGAACGCTTCGCGTATTCATACAGTGTGATTAAGTTTTTAGGTTAATACCTCAAGGAAAAAATATTCTCTTTATTTTTAAATGAGTTGGATAGGTAACCTTGTGACTTAGAATTACCCACTAATGTGATGGATCGCAGGCAACGTACATTGACCTCCGATAGAAAGTTCGATTTAAATTCTAAAGCGACCTAAACTTACGTCGTTTTAGACGTTTTCAAACGCAAAACTAAGAACATTACTTAACATTGATACCGCACCTTAAATTTAAGTCCCAGTCTAGACAAATGATTAGATTTGTCACTCGATTTGATGCGAATGGTCAATTACTGTATTTGTAATATTTCAATTTTTGTAGCGCCTCGAATGATGACAACGTATTCCCAGGTAGAGAGAAGTATCAAGCTCATATTTCAAGTACAGGGAGGGTCTCTTATAACTTCCCAACTGTCATACGCAGTATTTGCAGTATTAACGCAAGGTACTTCCCGTTTGACACACAGACCTGTCAACTCAAGTTTGCTTCATGGTCATATAATGGCATGGAGCTCGATATCAAAAGCAAAAACTCAGCAGGTAGGCGAACGCAATTTGTAGCATAATACTACATGTAGTAGAACTTAAAATCAGCGAATGATGACTTAAAAGATTATAACAAAAACTTTATAGCTAAAATGAAGGAACTTGGCCCCATTTACATGTATATCGATGGGTTGTCGATGGATTGACAAAGTGTTAAATGTTGGTGACCTGAAATTCTAAAAGAATTTCAAAAGCTTTGTCTCTTAGAATTTTGATATTGCTAGACGAGCATACATTCAGTTTAGTGTAATTATGATGCAAAAATGCTGAAACTAACATACAGATAGACCTACCTGGAACTACCTTAGTTTTGTTAATATTTAGCAAATCGATGATTTTAAATATAGTCAAGACAGTTCGTGTCCAGACAGTTTAATTATCCCTGTTTCTTAAGTTTAAGGAAGTTTAATACTGCTATGTTTTAGTAATTACGAATTAAGAAAGTTTAATATTGCTATGTTTTAGTAATTACGAATTAAGAAAGTTTAGTATTGCTATGTTTTAGTAATTACGAATTAAGAAAGATTAATACTGCTATGTTTTAGTAATTACGAATTAAGAAAGTTTAATACTGCTCTGTTTTAGTAATTACGAATTAAGAAAGTTTAATACTGCTTTGCTTTAAGTTATAGTAATTATTATCTTTCGACATAAGCTACGGTTTATACTTGTGAAAGACCGCATCGAAGGTGCGGCCTGGAGACCGCCTATAACAGACTCAGACTACCACTTTTCGGCGGCCTTTTTCTTTCGCCCACTGGTCAACTTTTGATGGGTACTTAACAACTTCTTCCTTAAAAGCGAAAATACTCATGAAAACTCGAGTTTGGTTTGTTTGTTTGAATGGGGTTTTACGCCGCTTTTAACAATCTTTCAGTCATATCGCGGCGGCTGGAGCACCTAACAATGGATTCCTGGTATTTCTCACACCAGTACTACCATTACATCCTTTCCTAGCCTCCAGCTGCTATCCCACATAGGTCTACGATTATCGACCCATTGGTGAGAGACAAATAGTTGGAAAGCATGAGTGCCGCCGTCGGGAATCGAACCCGGGACCTCTAGATTGACAGTCCGACGCGCTACCAACTGCGCTATGACGGCGGCTCAACTCGAGTTTGGAAAACAGCCAACTTTCCCGGATGATAAATGATAAGCAAATACTCATCTGAAGTTATTTTCCCATTGCAACTGCGCGGCAAATTATTTTTTTGTCATCTAACGGCAGAAATTTCGAGTCGAAAAAAATTACAACACAAAACTTTTCAGTCAACATCATAACGTCATGGAGTCACGCGCTGCTATGGAGGCAGTCCGCCGAATTTTGGTGACTTCCGGAGCCACGGTTGTTAGACTAGTATACCTACCTAACTTTATATACGGCGATCACATATATATATATATATATAACATTTTATGTTTTTTACAATGGTTCTTGGCACTGAAAAATACCCCACAAATACTTACTTGAAAATAATTTTGTGATTACAATTAGATGAGGAAAAATTAAATAGTGATATACTAACTTTTAACAGACATATGCTAGCTGCAACAATCAGGGGCGACGACCAGAATTGAAATAAGCCCCACTATTGCTTTGAACATACATTCAATATACTCTTTCTTCTTATCAATAGTTGGATTTGCATATTTTAACATCTGTTTAGTGCTGCTTACATTAGCACTTTCCTTATTGAACATGTACTATTCTGATGACGAAATACCATCCTTATGAAAAAATATGTCAGAATAGCATTGTGTGAATTTACTTTTAAGAGGCAAATTCATCTTTTGCCATGCAGTGTTTTTACCCTACATGAAACTTATTTCATTTTATTGTAAACTTCACTTAGAAATGACAAATGCAATTATATTTCATCTAGCTGTCTTTAATTGGGAAAAGCCATATGAAATCTACTGATCTCTAATCCTCTTCTAATATCAACAATGACCATGGATTCGAATTTATGCCATGTCATTATGTTGGCTATTCATTGGACACGGCATTTTACTACCATAGTAGAATACTGGCTTATAGTCAGAAAACATATGCATAAAGTGAATAAGGTGGCAAGCGGCATGGTCATGCCCTCAATTACTCTTATATTAAGGGGTACCCAAGACTACTACACTATGGCTGCAGCTTTTTGTAGTTATTGTAGAGCATAAAGTACAGACATGAAATAAAATAATTTTAATGTTTGATTAGTATAAATGTGTAAAATACAAATTTTTTGTTGAGCGAGGAAGCTTGTTCTTTCGCCCCTTTTCCAGGCTTTGTCTAATTTCATATTTTTTCACTATGCTTTTATTCAAAGTGCCGAGAACACTGAAGCTATTACACTTGTTTGAGAAATGCTCACACCTTTGGGAAGGCAAAAAGTACCAGTATATAATCATCGGTTTTAAAAGGATAAAAAAGTATTTCAAAGTCATTTAAAACCTTCGCATGTGCATTTCTTCTTTATACAGGGGACACCGATTCTTACATCGCCAATAACGAGTGGGTACTGAAAGGGTTTCCTGTCAAACACCATGTTGAATATTACAATTGTTGCCCGGAACCTTACCATGATGTCACGTATTACATCACTATCAAACGTCGTCCGACATTTTATGTCATGACTACACTGTTTCCCTGTATATTAGTTGCAGTTATAGCTGGTTTCACATTTGTACTGCCTACTGAATCGGGAGAAAAAGTGTCGCTAGAAATCACAGTTCTATTGTCATTGTCGGTATTCTTGCTTTTAGTATCAGAGGCACTACCACCTTCTTCAGAGAATTTCCCCATTATAGGTAAGCGGAGTTGGACAAACGAGAACACATATTTCAGATAGAAAAAGATGTATATAAATTTGTATATCTTGCTATAGAACTAAATACACGTTTTTGTCCTTCTTAAATTGGTATTAAAAAGACATGTATAAAAACATTTTTTAAAAAATTTCATTATCTATACAAGTAAAATAATCAATAATTCTTTTATCCTTTTTTTGTATTTTGTAACAATGAGTAAGGAAATGAAGGAAGAGATGTACATTTGTGCTAGAATATCCACTGATTGAGAATTAAAATTATAATTGTCAAAATATAAATCTACCAGATAATGCGTGTTACCGGATGTAAGGATGTTTTCTCATATCGTTTTTGACCTGTTAACCTGGAATTAGAACGGTCAAGAAAGAAACCAAACTGATAATAACGGACAACTTTTTTCATTCTTTGGTCAAAAGAATGCTTCATGCCATCCCTTTCAATTTCTAGCCAAACCGACGCTCGTAAGACTATTTTGCGACTATTTCGCTGTGTATTTCAGCTAGAAATCCTTCACCCAATCGCGTAATTTTATTCAAATGAAATTATCTGTTATCTGAACATTGTAAATCATTCTTTCATGTTTGATATGCAAACCTATCAATGTACTTTTTCAGGATTCTACTTTGTGACATCGATGATTTTAGTAACCTTATCACTCATACAAACTGTTTTTGTTGTAAACCTATTTTATCGAGGAATGAACGGCCGACAAGTCCCAAGGTATGAACGTGACTGTACAACAAAGTTGTGTTAACACTACAGCTCTTGCCAACATCTAATTTTCGGAGTTTTGACCTTATAAACGCCATTAGCCCTACTAGTAGAAAGCTCTTGCCATTAGGAATACGCCAGTAAAATTTGAAGGCTCAAGTAATTGACAGTCTAAAGAAATGGTAAACGTTGAAGGTTTTGTGCGGACAATTAGACAAGAGGAGTAACGGATAGACAGGACGAAAAACTACATGCTACAATTTTATCGACTTTTTACGTTTTAAACTTCTTTCTTTTGGAGATGCTAAATCTATGTTATTAGACAATCAATCTTTTTCTTAAAAAAAAAAAATAAATAAATAAATGTATCCATTTCCATGCATGAGGTATTTTTTAACCTCACCTCGATCACTTCGTGATCGGCCAATTTCCGTCGTCCATCTGTCTGTCCACCCTTTACAAAATATCCACTGGCTAAAGATTTCCTTTCATCAGCCCGGTTTAGCGTTTAATTAAGGATTGAATATTATAATTACAGTCAGTACAACCATCCTTAATTCATGTATAGGCTTTCCACCGCTGTGGCTCTGCACTTGGGGATCAAATAATCAGGATTATAGCAATGTTAAAACAAGACAAAATTCAAGGATGTTGGTTAGAAAGAGAAGATTTTGAAAATATATTTTTTTAACTTTACTTCTCTTGCCATGGCAATCGTTTTTTAAGAAGACGTACTTTTATTGCTTTTTTGAAAGAGGAACATCTAGGGACTTTTCCTTAAAATCTTTTACAAATTGGCAAGCTGGTTTCAGAGCAGATGTCTTTCAGATAAATTCTTATAGGACGAATGACGGCCATCAGAATAATTCATTTGAGCACGTTATGCTCGCTGAGAAAAATGTTGTCCTCCTAAACTAATCATTAGATTTCAACCCAACAGCACATAAATGAGTCTAAGGTCGTTGTCTTTCAAAATAGTTAAAAGAATGTGATTCAGTTTAGAAGTGTTATGATTTCAACCGACAAAAAAGCTCAAAAATCTCCTCTTCTTCTTCTAGAAACGTCACATGTTCATGCATCATCGTCTTATGATGCTCTATATACTCCATATTACAACTTTGGACAAACATAAACCCTATGCTATGGGCCCCGGGTATTAAAATGATCTAAAAGAGGGGCTCTCTGTAGACATCTTTCCAGTTATTTTGACATAAAAAGTTGTGGAACTTTCAACATTTGCATGCCTTTTTGGTATTCTATACAAATAATTCTAATCATATTTCATGGATTGATATAACCATTTTTCGTTGGGTTTCCTGGTTTTACAAAGGAGTGAAGAAGAAAATCCTTAAATTCCTCTTCCTCCCGAGCAAACAAAAAAGGACTGGTGATTTCAAATTTTACATACAGATTCACCTTATTGTACTCTACAAAATACTCATATAACATATATAATCATATCAACGTAAGCCCTATGTGTTGGGCGTTCATCACTTTAGGTAAAGCAGAAATTCTTTTGATATCTTCTCCCTTCAAACTCAAAGGCAAAAATTAGTCAAATTTTGCATACAGAATAACTTCATAGATTACTCCACTACAATTCTTCAAATCATAATTCTTACATAAACATTAGCTCTATGTTGTGAGTTCCTAGATTCGACAAAAGATAAATCTTCTATTTTTCCCAAGCTTAGTGGTTTAAAATTGTGAATTAAGCGCTTCTTTTTTGGTACTCTACCAAGTTTTGACAACTATCACAGTAAAGCTTGGAACAATGATAGCTATGTGAGCGATAGTAGACCCCCATACTTTTTATTTGCTTATCTGCTAATTGTTGTTTCTTTTGTTTGGTAAAGGTTTGATTTTTTAATCAACTTGATTGGTGCCTACTAGATGCAACTGATAATTCATTTCAATGAACTAACAATGCAAGAAACATAAAAAAAAAATAACCCCCGAACATATCTGGTGTTTATTATATAATTGTCTGTGATGTTTTCTCATGTTGATCTTTGCTTTGTTGTTCATCAGCAAATGAATGTGTGCTCGTGAAAAATATAGTACGTCAATATAACATGGAACCCCTCACATTTATTCTACTTCTACAAAATTAGACCGTGCAAACGACAAATATTTATCGAAGGTACTTTCTTTTATTGCATGAAAACAAACAAACAAAAATTGGTAAAGAACGAATCAGAGCATTTATTCCTAGTCCAAAGAGCCCTTCGACAATGAACATGTGCCAAGTTTTGATGTTGTTTTCAAATTCACAATCCTTTTTCTGCATCTTTTTTTTTATAAGCAAAGGATTCTTTTAGCCATCGTTGCTTTTGCGAAACCTAAGGGGACTATAGGCTTGCGCTCCGCCCGTCTGTTCGTCCGTCTAATCAGTTTTCCGGCCTTTTTTCCGAGCCCTGAGAGATATTGAGCTAATTTTTGGTATGTGAGTCCGCATCAATGAGTTACAGAACAAGTTCGAGTTTGTTCCGGTCCATTGATTTTTGTGGAAGATACGATTGCTTGACTTAGAAATTACCAGGAAATTTCAGTTTTCCGGACTTTTTTCCTTAACCCTCAGAGATATTGAGCTGATTTTTGGTATGTGAGTCTGTATCAACTAGTTTCAGAACAAGTTTAGGTTTTGTTCCGGGCCATTGATAATTGAGGAAGATACGGCTGGACTAAGAAAATTAACAAGAAATTAAGTTTTCCGGACCTTTTTTACTTAACCATCAAAGAAATTGAGCTGATTTTTTGGTACGCGAATCCGCATCAATGAGTTACCGAACAAGTTCGAGTTTGGTTCCGGTCCATTGATTTTTGTGGAAGATACGATTGCTTGACTTAGAAATTACCAGGAAATTTCAGTTTTCCGGACTCTTTTTCTAAACCCTTGGAGATATTGAACTGATTTTTTGGTATTTGAGTCCACGTCAATGAGTTACAGAACAAGTTTGAATTTTGTTTCGGTCCATTGATTATTGAGGAAGATACGTAAGCTGGACTTAAAAATTACCAGGAAATTAAGTTTTCCGGATTTTTTTTTTACTTAACCATCAAGGAAATTAAGCTGATTTTTGGTACGTGAATCCGCATCAATGAGTTACCGAACAAGTTCGAGTTAGGTTCCGGTCCATTGATTTTTGTGGAAGATACGATTGCTTGACTTAGAAATTACTAGGAAATTTCAGTTTTCCGGACTTTTTTTCTAAACCCTTGGAGATATTGAACTGATTTTTGGTCCACGTCAATGAGTTACAGAACAAGTTTGAGTTTTGTTTCGGTCCATTGATTATTGAGGAAGATACGTATGCTGGACTTAAAAATTACCAGGAAATTTCAGTTTTCCGGATTTTTTTTTCTAAACCCTTTTTGATTAGAAGGTTGTTTTAGTTTTGTAAGTTAATATTGATAAGTTACAGAACAAGTTTGAGTTTTGTTTCGGTCCATTGATTTTTGAGAAAGATATGGATTCCAGACTTGAGAAATTACAGTTTTTCCAGACTGTTTTCTTAACACTTGCAGGTATTGATCTGATTTTTGTTAAGTGAGTCAGCATTGATGAGTTACAGAACAAGTTCAAATTCTGTTTCAGTCCATTGATTTTTGAGCAAGATATGGATGCTTTGCAAAATAAGTTACATATAAATAATATTGAGTTTAATTGCAGTCCATTGCCTTTCCAGCGCTTGTAAAGGATGTTAGGATGTTAAGGATATATTGACATTGTAAGGTGCTCCAGCCACTGACTGAAAAAATTGTTAAAAATGGTTGCATGAAGTGATCTAGGCAAAATATTTTGATAACTCTATGTCCAAAAAGCATTCATAATCCTAGACAGATTTTTGAAAGCTTTTGCTCAAAGTTAACTTGGGCTTTAGGGTCTTAATTCTCTTGGAACAGATGACTTTATGAAGTATAATTTAGCTAACAACAAAAAAGAGACGCCTATTTTTATGTTGGTGTGTTTGTGTAATGTTTAAGAATTGTTCATAAAATCTGATAAAACTGTAAATTTTTAAGGGGTAGTAATCCCTTTACCACCCAAAAAAAAATACCGTTCGAGGGATATATATATATAAAACTGTTAGGGGACTTGGTATTGCCACGCAATACTTCAGAATGCTTGTTACAAAATTATTCCAATAAAAGTTTGTCCTCTGCTATATAAAGTGCATCGACAGTCTTACCTAGGGTTTGAGACTATTGATCTACATTGTAAGCACTTATATATTATACTTTTGAGTTTTAATTCACCCGAGCTGCAAAGACACGCCATTAACAAGAAAATAAACATATTTTCAAAAGCCAGAAACAACAACAATTTATATTTGATACAACTATACATTCTGTTATGAACCTAAAAGAGCATTTGCCTGCAACGACCAACTTGAATTGCAATGTCATGTCTTTGATGATGATTTGGTGTTCTCAAGAGAAAACTGAACGGTTATTACACTTCTTCAGTCCCATTTGACATAGCAAAGAGGTTTCTAAACATATAGTTCACATTTTTTCCAACAATGACAGAAATATTTCGATGAAGACAACAAATTGCAACAGGTGATGACCAAGACAAAGAATATCTATATTTGTGATTTCTAAAATTGCTTTAAATTACATTGTAGTTTTTATCATACAATAGATCTGAAGAATGGAGAAAGATAATATTAAACAAAAGACTACGAGTCTGTTCAAGAACATTTTACTGCTTATAAACAGTCCTACCTTTCTCTAATTAGATTTTCACATGCTTATTACTAACTATAATTTTCCCATTTAATATATTTCTTATTCCAGGTGGGTCTACTTGTTGTTTGTTCAATATATTGGGCGAGTTCTATGTGTAAGTACAGAAAAGCCTGACAAGCAATCATTCGAAGTTGAGAAGGTGCGTTTAAAATATTTTCTATATTTTTTGTAATAAGATTAATTTGACCTGATTTTTTCATTGTCATCTATACTCTCGGACTACGGTTAAATATATGCAAAAAACAAAACCAAAACATAGAAAATATTTGTCAGGACCATTAAAATTCTTGATGTTGCGATTATAACATTTGATTCTAAAACGAAGCCTCTGAGGTATGCCTTATACTCATAGCCCGAATCAAGAATACAAGTAGTGTCAAGTGGAGACTATATACCATCAATTTTCTAAGTCATGTTATCCATAACAGTCGACGTCGCTTTTTAACATCTTACGTCTCTCTCTTCTAGGAAAGGCAGATATGTGTAAGTGACATTGAAATCAACCCTGAAGAAAATAAAAATGGTAAAATTCTCTGGACAGAAACTGTTTCTGAAAAGGAACCCGTAGTATTCCACAAAATCGAGGGCAAAGGCTGCACCAATCACCAAACAAAAATGTTGGGAGAACAGAAGACAAAAAAGAAACCAAACGATGACTCGAAAGACGAGAAGTTAGCGTCAAATAACTGGAAAAATATCTCAAATATTTTCGATCGACTGTTTCTTCTGATATACACAATAGTATCTTTTGTGACAACTGTCGTGTTTCTTGTGCTCCTGGTAGAGTATTTTTAGACTGTATAGTCCATCCTGTTTTACTTGCAACAAACAATAGGACCAATGTTGTCTTATTTCGTTCGTCTGAGTTATAAATGCAATCATTCTGCTCAGGAGGTTTTAATTTTCCTGAAGATTTTTTAATAGAAAATGGTACAAAGATGGGTTAGCTAGTACAAATAATGAAATCACCATTAAGATCAGTTTCTCTTTGTTTAAAAGGGTATCCGTACATAAGAATGACAATAAGAATGAATCTGAACTCTATTGTTTGTGTTTTAATTATGGAGATAACTTAGCTTTGATGAATTTTAGTGATGGAAATATATTTCAGGATATGTGAGCTGATTTCGTCATTATTTAGTCATTCTTTCCTCGGGGAAAGAGTTTCGAAGCAAGCAAGGACTGTACCAGTCCAGAACAATATCTAAGAGATTGATACGTTTCTTCTTTAACGTTTCAAATTCTACTTCAATATATTTAAAAATTCCTTGCTCTCTAGTTTCAATTGTTTATTATGGAGCACATCTTTCTAATTATCTATGTCCAAATGTAAGTTAGCGTTCCAGATGACTGCTCTATATCCATGGTCAATCCCCCTAGTATTAGGTATATATTATTATAGGTATGCTGCCCAATTGTGCAAAATTCTTGCATATTTTCAAGTTTCTTAGAAGATACGGTTGAGTTTGCTGAATTTGTGAAACTAATTTATTCGATTTTAAATTTTAGATCCATAAAGATATGAAGCCATACAACCCTAGTCATGGGTCTTCTTGTACCGGTTCTTTTTGTTTAAAGGATCTCATTGGAAATCGTTGAGGCAAGTTTGATTGATTGATTGACTGAATGTGGTTTTACGCCGCTTTTAATAACAGTATTTCAGTCATTTCGCGGCGGCTTGAGCACCTAACAATGGATTCCTGGTATTTCCTACACCAGTACTACCACTACATCCTTTCCTAGCCTCAAGCTGCTATCTCACTTAGGTTTACGATTGAAGATTAGGAGTCTAACGCGCTATCGACTGCGCTTTGACGGCGGCTATCAAATTGAAAATGTCGGGAAAACGTATTAAAAGAATATACTTCTAGAAAACTAACTGCAAAACTCTTATCTATGACGAAAAGGCTTGTTTTAAATTGTCACCCGCAACTAATGCAAATAATGCTATTCTTAATTTGATGTTTCTAGTAAGAAGTTAAATTATTCACAATTCCAAAGAATTATCCACATGGACAGAAATTTACTCCACGACTGAGAGACTATCTTAATACATTCAGAAAGGCAAACAATCTAACAAGAGCACTGTATTAGATTAAAGGCAGTCGGGTATAGATAATTAAAAATCCTTGATGAAAAAGCTGGCATTGTTATTTCAACAATATGCCACGAGGACGTGAGATTCTCTACTCTTTGCCCGTATAGCTACTTGCCACAACAATTGTTTCAAGAAAGCTCAGAGCTAAAGTCGTCTGGTAACTAGAGGCGTTTGGGCGCCTGTATCGCTCCGCAGGCATAAATGTGCTGATTAAGTAAATTTTGTCATTAATTTAAAATAAACTGGATAGAATGAAACTAGATATAAATCATTGAAATCTTTGATATAGTTCAAGAGAACCATTTCAAACTTTACATTGTTTTTACAGGTCAAGTAAAGTTATGTAAAATTCATTATGTAAAATTTTCACTGTATACCATATATGGACATAACCTACCACCATAAAAGCCATCTTTTTCAACCAATCAAAATTATATGAAGGAATCTGACAAACAGTCATCTGATTATAATTCCAGTGAAATTTGGTTAAAATCGATCAACAGGTTTCTGAGATATTTACAAAGTCTTCAGAATATACCATATACCGAAATAAGCCCTGCCCATAAAAGCCATATTTTTCATCAGATCAAAATCTTTTTCATAACCTGATAAAAGGTCACCCAGATATCGATGCAGCCAAATTTGGTTGAATTCCATCAACTAGTTTCTGAGAAGATGAATTTTACCACATATGGAAATTAGCCCTGCCCAATTAAGCCATTTTTTCATCCGATCAAAATTCTTTGAAGGAATCTGATAATAGGTCACCCAAGGATCATTTTGATGAAATTTGGTTGAAATCCATCCACTAGGTGACAATAGCTCTCTGGGTTCCAGTCTGTGGAGCTAAACACCGATGTAGTTGTGAATGAGGCATACTTGAGAAATAAAATTTAAAGAAATATATTAATGAGAACAAAGCTTCACGCCTATTTCAATTGATTGATTGAATGTGGTTTAACGCCACTTTTAATAGTATTTCAGTCATTTCATGGCGGCTGGAGCATCTAACAATGGATTCCTGATATGTCTCACACCATAACTTCCATTACAACCTTTCCTAGCCTCCAGCTGCTATCTCACTTATGTTTACGATTATCCACCCATTGGTGAGAGACAAATGTCGGAAAGAATATGTGCCGCCTCCGGGAGCCGAACCCATGATTGATAATTAGGAGTCTGATTTGCTACCGACTGCGCTATGACGGCAGCTTTTCCCAAAAAAAGCAATTGAATTGAAGTATGTCATAGCTGAAGGAAGCCCTAGCAGCTGTTCAGTGAAAGAGGGGCAAATATGGATTGTAATCATCAAAGATGTTATATTTTAAACGTAGGCAAACTTTAAGAATTTTAAAGGTAGGTCAATCATTCCAGCCCAATTGCATCAAGCTGAGCCATAATTGTTGCATTTAATGTTTTAAGAAATTTTTATAAATACCCCTTTTCCCTGGTTTTTCTATAGAACTTTCCCATTTTAAATTGAGTTCATCCTTGTGACCTGAAAATTATTCTTACCAAGTTTTACCAGGATTGCGCCGAACATGTAGAACAAACAGTGTAAACAAAGATATTTCCATGAAGGCATTTTCCTGTTTTTTTCAGATCAAATCTACCACATTTGCAAAAGGCTCTATCTTTATTACACAACAATAATTTTAACCTTATTGAGGTTCAATATTAACTTTGAAAATTCATTTTTTGGAAGAATCTGACAGAAAGGGGACAACCAGAAGTTGTAGACCAAGATCAGACTGCACTTATGTGTAGGCTGAACTTTTTTATACCCCCTGCCAAAACATGTATATTCCGGGCTCAGCATGACAAGGGTTAAGATTAAATAATCTAAGCCTTTAAGGGCCTGAGAGTTGCGACAACAGTCAGACTGTCTAGTATTCATTACTAAAGATAAACATAAGGCTGTTGGCCCTTGACTGATCAAATGAATTTGATCCATAAAGAGGAGACAAATCCCAGTAAATTCTGTGTGAGTTCTATTTTTAATTCTAGTGTGATTGGATCATGCATGTGGGTACTATTTTCTTACATTTGTTTTCATATCACACAGGCTACTTAACAGAATCTTGGATTATCTGAGGTGGATTGTGTTTTGAAATATGAATATTTTTTCCACTATCTATAGACATCAGAGCATATTTCTTCTCAGTGTTGCACAAGCTCTGGAAAGCAGTTTTTTGATAGTCTTAGCAAATTCAGAGGACTGAATTATTTGGGTAGAAAGTAACTTCTTGTTGTGTAAAACTGGTTTCCGTTTCTCATCAGAGGTACTACCAGTGCTTTGATTATACAAATTAATGAGCTTCAAATCCAAGCTGAAATTTGAAATGAATACTGAAATAAATAAACCTCAATCCAGATAAAATAGGGTGAATATATCATTTAGGAAAAAAATAATTGGGTTATGCTTGAACATTTTTGAGTACGGATGATGTGATCAAAATAATCTTTTCTCTGCTTCATAAGAGTATATAAATAAAAAGAATCGTGGGTATCTTCAGAAGAATATGTCTCAACTCGCTTGGACTTCAAAGTTGAAAATATTTCAAACATGTATTTGCTTAAATTGCATGCAACGCGAGAAGGGTCTGCGCGAGAATGAGAGAAACTTGGTTCTAAAATGATTTGACTAAATTTGGGAAAGAAGGACAGTACCGGTCACGGACTGTAACCGATTTTTTGTTACAAGAGAAATAATCTTTTTGTAACTTAAATGTCAAACAGAACAAGAAACATTGAAATTGCGGTAAAGGGCTCTTGAGAAAACCACGATCTAATTCGGCGTTTCGATCCATCTGGTCCGTACGTCAAATCAGTCTTTCTAAGATATGTCATTAACATTGTCTCGGGGATTAATGCCCTTACTCGTCACAAGTTATTTTTTATGGATTGTCTCGAAATCAAACAACAAATCGGATTTAAATCAGGAATCAATATTCTCATTAAGTGTCAAGGCAGGGTATTTACAAGAGCGCATGCGTCGTAAACCAAAATGGTATTCAGTAGGCTATATTGGGCTGTTACGTATGACACCCTAGATTTGAAATCACAAATAACTCAACAAAATCAATATTTAATTCATTGATTTTAGTATAAATGGCAGATTATAGCATATTATATTCAAAAATACCAAAGTAAGTGAATATCGTCTAGACAATTTCCTACCGACCTGTTTAATATTTACAGCGCTGCACAGCCGAATATAACTCATACGAGGTGTTTCATATGTATTGTCAATTTCATTGTTGATAATTTGTTTCATCGAAGATAACTGACATAAGATTTATATTGTATTTGAAGATTCATTCCTGGGTTATACAAAATGAAATGAAGATACACACTGTCCTTTCGAATTTATGGTCTTTTAATCAAAAATGACGATCTGATTGTTCGTATGTATCGTGGCTATTTACGAGTAGAATGTAGTTGGCTTGTAAAATCAAAAGTTTGGAAGAATTTACAATAATTTTGTACTGAAAGTTTTCGAATGAAGCAAACTTTTAAGAGATTGTCCAAAAAGTTATAATTTGGCCTAGTTACACAGAATGGGACTATTTAAGAAACGGGAATGTCAGGGTGGTCATTCGTCCGGCCATCGGAGGAGTACATGAGATAGTAAAATCGTGCGACAACAATGAGAAGCTTCACACCTCCGGTCTGCCGCAGCTCAAAAATTAAAAAAAAAAAGACAGGATTATTAATCAATTGATTTTATTATTTTCAAATCACAACAGACTAGATATTTCTACAACAATAATTTGAAGTAACAAGATAAAATAATTTACTATTTAGCCTATTTTTTTTTAAAACCTTTTTCACTATTTACTTTATATATTGCCCAAAAAAAGCCATTTTTAATTTGAAACAATTTTGATTTTTCATAATTTCATGATACTCTAATTACCAATAACAAAATTTCATAATGAGATCGATTCCAGGCAATTACACAAGTGTATTTAACTCGAGTGTGTAATAATGTAGAACATTGTGGAGAATGGAGAAATAGATTGTCATGAGCAATTTCTTCTTTTCTCAATTCTTCGCAGCTATTTTTCTTTTCATTTCATCAAAGTCTTGGATTAAACCATTACCATTGGGCAAAATTTTACACTCGTTCAAATCTAAAGAAGTTGCAGACGAAATTTATAGTTGAAAAAATTTAAAATCTCCTTCTTTAGGGTAGGAAACATTGTGGATAATGAAATAATTGTAATATAATTGTATAGTTTTTCTTGATGGGGGCTACTAAAAGCGTGATTGTATGGGAATGGGTTAAAAGTTATGGGTAACAGGTTAATATATATACCTATCTAAACTTTTATTGGATTAAGGTCAATTCTGTATATATGTGTACAGACTGGAATTTACATTTTATAACTCTTCGTCTCAAGTATCACAGTCCTAAGAAACCATTATCAAAAACTATGACTGTCCTTATTTTTCAAACCATTAACCTAATGCCAGAAGACAAAATTTTAGACTGGTCCAAAATTAAAGAAGTTGCAGACATTAATTCTAAGTCTTTCAAATTAAAGAAATCTTTGTCATTTTGGGTAAAAAACAAGAGCAGCGCCTACGGCACGCTCAGCTGTTGGGTGGTGGATAGTGGACAAAATGCATCCAGAGTTATCCCCTTGATAGTATAGGTTGTTCTTTTGATAGTGAACAAGTGTGCCAAGTTTAAAGTGAATGCCTTTGTTAGAACCAGAGATATCACAAAATGTCAAAGTTTTCGCAGGACGAAAAAGACGACACCAAGGTTATAGCAATACCTCTGGTTTTCCGAAAACAGCCGAGCTAAAAATGGAAAATGAATGAGTAGCTCAAAAAATTCCATTATCATAATGTTATCAAAAAAGGATTTTCCTAAAACGAGGTTGTGTGGGAATAGGTTAAATAAGCAGAAGAAGAGTCTTTTAAGGATCATTCATGGGATCATTCCTGAAAATCTTGATAGAAATCTACTTGATTACTCCTGTATACCATAAACATGTACCAGCTATTAACTCGAAACGCATTAAACACAATAGTTGTAATTCCTGTGTTGAATATCGAGATGTTTAAATCATTGTTCCTCAATGCTACTCTCTCCCTATAGTTTTTAGCTAGCAAAGTGTCAGCTTTGATAGGTTAAGTTAACAGACAAAATTTTGAGATTTGAAGTAATTTAGCTCACTTGAGCACATCGTGTTCAAAATCACTGATCAGAGTCTTCAAAGAAGTTGCAGACGACAGTTTCAAATTGTTGAAATTTCTAAAGTATTTATCTGTCTAAGTAGAAGACAATGTGGAATATGAAGAAACTACTTGTAACAAGCAATTTCTTCATTTTCGACAATGTTTTCAACAACTATCTATAAGGGGCATAAAAGAGAGGGATCGTGTGGACATGGGTTAACTCCTTGGTTACTTTAACCTCGTTTCTTTATCATGATAACATTTGAAAAAGATTACTGAACAAAACATAGCTTTGTTAGCTTACAGTTCATTTCAGTACTTTGATTTGATTATGCAGAGGAAAAGATAAAAATACAAAAAAATGACTTCTTTAAATATGGAAAATTTTGGCATGTGGTAATAGGTTAAATAATTTAATGATTAAGGACAAAAACAACTCAATGGCTGACGTCAGGACACTTAGAGATAGCCATAGCTAAATTTAGCCTTTTTATTTGTGCAAAAAAATAATTCAAAGTTCTGCTGATATTGACAACACACCCGTAAATAAAAAACTTTAAAATGAATATCTAAAAACAAGAGAGCCGTTGGCCCTGAGCGCTCATCTGAGATAAAGGTTCTTTTTCTTTCAACAGTCTAATTTCATGTTAAGGTGAGTTTGATTTTTGAATGGGGTTTTACGCCGCTTTCAACAATCTTTCAGTTACATCGCGGCGGCTGGAGCACATAACAATGGATTCCTGGTATTTCTCACACCAGTACCGCCATCACATCCTTTCCTAGCCTCCAGCTGCTATCCCACATAGGTCTACAATTATCGACCCATTAGTGGAAGACAAATAGTCGGATAGGATGAGTGCCGCCAGCGGGGATCGAACCCGGGACCTCTAGATAGACAGTCCGACACGCTACCAACTGCGCTATGACGGCGGTTATGTTAAAGGCCTAGTTTAATCCTTCTTTATTTGACCCCCCCCAAATGAGATATACAATTAACCACCCACTGAGAATTTAACGACTTTATCTGATAAGGAAGCTATATACAGTATACAAGGGATTAAATCTGCTGTATTACCATGGATAAGTATGGCATATATTTGCACTTTCTTTGTAGCGAATTTGCCTCTAGAAATAAATATTGAATTTTATTATGGTTATAATTTTTAATGAATATTAAGTCCTCATTTTTAAGACTTTTTCAAAGTACCGGAGACATAAAAACAAAATATTAATCATTTATTATCATAACAGATCACGAATAGCAACTGGAAGAACTTTGATAGACAACATTGATTGTTCTGATTTCCCTTTTTGTCTCAATATTTCAACACTTTTACTCTTATATTAAATCGAACTTTTTTAGTTTGTAAAACTGCTATAATATTCAGGAAATACTTCAATATTCTAGGCCAGGAGATAAATCAAAATGGAAAAAACAGTATTTTTACCAAAATTCTTACTCAACCACAATGATTGAAGAAACTGTTTAACTGCTTAAATTTCTTCCAATTACATTCAATCCAGCAATCTGCAACTAAGTCACTTTTAATTCAGTAATTTGAAATTGATTTGAAATATTAAAAACATAAAAAATGATAAAATAAAATTTAAAAAAATAACTTCACTTTGTTTTCTATCAAATTCTCATAAGCATAAAGCTAAGGTGCAGCTATTGCATAATATTGACAAATTTTGTCCATGGTCATCAATGGAATATACAAGATGATTAACCCCCTGGTGTGATTTACAGATAAGGCAATTAGCTTATCAGTAGGGGTCCAACATACACAACATTCCTTAAACTAGGTCTTTAAGGTTAGGATCATGATACAAGTGGGCAATACTTACATATATAGACTATGTACCTGGGGATCCAAAAGTCTAAATTACAAATTCCAAGCTTAAGGGCAAATTTGAAAAGAGGAGAAAAGTTTTTTCTCCTTCTTAATCCATGGGTTATAATTTCAGAAATAAGAAAGAAGTCTGTGAACTGACACTTCATGCCTATCCCCCCAGGTCCCACCCCTGGGGACCAGAGGATCATGATTTTAGCTATTTTGAGAGAGGCCGATATACTGATGCTTCATGCAAGATATCAAGGCTCTACGCCTTCTTGGTCAGGAGGAGAAGAATTTTAAAATTATTTTAAAATTTCACTTTTGTTGCAATGGCAATCAGAGTTTTAAACAGATTTCAATTCTTTTACCTATTTTCAAAGGGGACCACCTACGGATCATTTCAGCCAAATTTGGTTCAAATTGGCCCAGTTGTTTGGGATGATTAATAATCATTCTTTATTTCTGTATTAACCCTACCCCTTGGCCCATTTGTTTGTGAGGATATGTTGTTTAATAATCACTCTTTATTTCTGTATTAACCCTACCCCTCTGGGGCTCCGCCCCTGGGAACCCGAGGATCATGATTTTAGCTCTTTTCAAAGAGGTCAATATACTGATGCTTCATGCAAAATATCAAGGCTCTAGGCCTTCTGGGTCAGGATGAGAATATTTTTAAAAATTCTTTTAAATCTCACTTTTGTTCTCATGGCAACCAGAGTTTTTAACGGATTTCAATTCTTTTAGCTATCTTCAAATGGGACCAATTTCGAATTAAAAAAAAGGGGACAATATACTGATGTTTCAACCAATTTCAATTCTTTTGGCTATCTATATAAGGAGCAACATAAGGAACCAAATTTGCTTATAATTGACCCAAGGTTTGAGACGAGATGTTGTTTATAAATCCTTCATTTCTATATAAATACCCCCACTCCCCCTGTGGCCCAGCCTCTGGCAGCCGGAGGATGATTTTTGCAATTTTGAAAGAGGTCAATAAACCGATGTTTGATGCAAAATATCAAGGCTCTATACCATCTGGGTCAGGAGGAGAAGATTTTCAAAGATTAACTCAAAATTTCACTTTTATTGCCATGACATATACAATTCTTTTAGCTATTTTTTAAGGGGTCGCCTAAGAAACATTTCTGATAAAGTTGGTTTGTTGAATTGGCCCAATAGTTCATGAAAAGATGTTGTTTGAAGAAATTGTTGACAAACAACGCACAACTCATATAAAATTTAACATTTAAAATTGTGGCATCTAGAGTACACACAAGATGTTGAAACACGCTGCACACCAGACGCAGCTAGACTAGAAAATCCAACATGAGCACTTCTTGCTAAGCTGAGCTATAAAGTTTAAAAAAAAATGTTAATCATAAAAAGTTTCATTGATAAAATTTATAGCACAGTAGAAAATTTTGCTGTCATATTAATGCAAACATACATTGTAACTGTGTTATTCAAATTGAATAAAACCAAAGATTACTGGAAATCAGAAATGTTCTGTCATTCTGCTACATAGAGATCCTTCTATAATACCCTGAATATGATATTCATTGATTGCCATTATTATATAATTTGTAAATAATGTCTGTGTGTGTGACCTTTACCTTTACAGTTTACACATAACCAGACAACAAATTCAACAAGAGCTGTCAGATGACAGAAAGGCTCGACTATTCTGAGTGCTGGACAGTGACAACAATTCAATGTTGACATTAGGTATAATACCAATCTGGTAATAGAATTCTTTCAATTAAGATTTTAAGTCAAACAAGAACTTTTAAGTCCTAAAAGGGTTAAAATTCCACTAAGTGTAAGTACTCTTTGCCTAGAAGATGATATGCTGGTAGAAATAGATATTTGAGACGTGCACATAAAACTTTAACCAAGGCATTACGATGATGTCAATACTGAAGCCAGGTGACTGGAATACCTTCCCCATTCTTACGGATAGTTAAGCTACAAAGAAATGTTTAAAGTCAATTCCTATTCAATTCAAATCCAAACTTTACATTTTTGGAAATAATTGGTGCATATAAACATGAAATTAAAGTAAGTAGAGAAAACCATCAACAATTAAGGTCTAGCTAAGACAAGAAAATGGCAATCACTAATTGTAATTTCCTTAGGTAACCCTATATATTTTGAGTAATGATCACATTGATGGATAGCAGTGCACACCCATTGACTTCAAACATTAATAAATGGTTTTGTGTAGCAAAATTTTAAAGGCTACACAAGCCCTACTCTTCATATATCAAGTTAGTTGTTTGTAAAAGAGACCACACATCAGTGCCTACATCTACTTGTTGTACTGTTTGTTTAACCCATTCCCACAGAATGATGCTTTTTGACACCACTCAAGAAAAACAATTGGAAAACATTGTGAAAATGATGCAATTGCTTGCAAAAAGGAATGTCTTCATTTTCCACAATATTTTTTACCCGTAAAGTTAAAAAAAACAAGAGGACCATGATGGTCCTAAATCGCTCCCCTGAGTATGATGGTTCATGGCTTTATGATATAAACAAAATAGCGAAGCCCTCTGTCTAATTATTTTGGAGAAGATGTTTAAGGATTTCTCTTTAAATCCTAGGTATATTGATGATCCCACCATATAGCACTAATTTCCTGAATATGGTAATGCTTTGAAGTATAGACAACAATACATACCAAGTATAAAAGCTCTAGGCCTAATGGTTTAGGAGAAGAAGGTTTTCAAATGTATCATTATTTATTCCTAACTAAAATTAGGGATTGCACAGAAAAGGGCTATTTTTTAAGTAATTTGGTACAGGGTCAATGGCTGATGATATGTACCAAGTATCAAAGCTCTAGGCTTTATGGTTCGGAAGAAAAAGATTTTCTATGATATTCTTCTTTATTCCTTTGTAAAATCAGGGATCACAAAGAAAAGGGCTAATTTTCAGAGTATGATAATTCTTTGAAGTATTTTGTTTGAGGGTCAATGGCTGATGATATGTTCCAAATATCAAAGCTCTAGGCCTTATGGTTTGGGAATAGAAGATTTTAAAAGATTTCCTTCTTTATTCCTTTGTAAAATCAGGGTTCACACAGAAAGGGGCTAATTTTCAGAGTATGATAATTCTTTGAAGTAATTTGGTAGAGGGTCAATAGATGAGGATTTGTACCAAATATCAAAGCTCTAGGCCTTATGGTTTGGGAGAAGAAGGTTTTTAAAGATTTCCTTCTTTATTTCTATGTAATATGAGGGATCACAAAGAAAAGGGCTAATTTTCAGAATATGGTAATTTTTTGAAGTATTTTGGTAGAGGGTCAAAAGCTGATGATGTAAACCAAATGTTAAAGCTCTAGGCCTTATGGTTTGGGACAAGAAGATTTTTAAAGATTTCCTTCTTTTATTCTATGTAAAATCAGGAATTGCCTTAAAGAGGACTAATTTTGAGAATGTGGTAATTCTTTGAAGTATTTTGGTAGAGGGTCAATAGATGATGATGTATACCGAATATCAAAGCTCTAGGCCTTATGGTTTTGAAGAAGAAGATTTCTAAAGATTTCCTTCTTTATTCCTTTGTAAAATCAGGGATCACAAAGAAAAGGGCTAATTTTGAGAATGTGGTAATTCTTTGAAGTATTTTGGTAGAGGGGCAATGGCTGATGATATGTACCAAATATCAAAGCTCTAGGCCTTACTGCTTAGGAGGAGAAGATTTTTTAAGTTTTTTCACTCGGTTGCCATGGCAACCAGAGTTCTTCATGGATTTCAATTATTTGAAGTATTTTGAAAGAGCATGGACTAAGGATCATTTCTGTAAAGTTTTGTTGAAATTCCATGGTTAGTATAGGAGGAGAAGATTTTTTTGTAATTGTAAACGGACAGACGGACGGACGGATGGACGATGACCGATCACAATAGCTCCCCCAGAGCACTTTGTGCTCAGGTTAGCTTAAAACCCTACAATTTCATAAACTTAAAATTGTTGTCTGCAACTACTTTTAATTAGGACCAGTCTAAAATCATGTGGGAATGGGTTAATTTGGGATCTAGCATCTTTATTTGCCATTTACCGAAAAACTAATTTCAAACTTGAAAGACCTTGAAGGCAATAATGAAAACATGTGAATTAAAATATAAAATTTTTGATTAGAATATTTGTGTAAAAGAAATTACCAGTAATTACTGATATCAAGCATTTTTTCTTTTCCAAATTGTTTCCATTACCGTATAATCATAATAACAAAACAAATTAACTCAGTCAAGTTCTGTATTGTCTAACTTTTCTTGCTCTAACTCCTCTTGAAGTGTTTCTAAATCATTAAAGCGTCCATGTTTGTTCAATAATACTGAATCCTCGCCTAGGACGGTACACAGCTCCTGTAAGCGCTGTTGCATCTTGGGTATTCCAGCTAATTGTGTCTCTAGTCTCTGCTTCTCCTCATTTAATGAAAGACGTGTAGTAGTGTCTAGTTTCTCTACCCTCCAGCCCCCCTCACCATCAAATTGAAGTAAATGAGAATGGAACTTCCTGTAATACGAAGATGTGTTTAAATATAGTTTATCAACATGTAACAATAAGAGTACCACATGTGGATGCCAAAACATGGCTGTTCATGAGCGTTGATTACATTAAAACTTTTCTCATGTCAATATACTATCTTGCATAAATTAAAACATCTGTGGAAAGAAACAACAAGGAAGTCATAACTGTTTTATTGATTGATTGAATGGGGTTTAACGCCACTTTTAACTGTATTTCAGTCATATAGCAGCGGCTGGAGCACCTAACAATGGATTCCTAGAATTTCTCACACCAGTACTACCACTATATCCTAGCCTTCAGCTGCTATCCCACTTAGGTTTACCATTATCCACCCATTGGGGAGACAAATGTTGGAAAGGATATGTGCCATCGCCTGGAATCGAACCCATGACATCCCATGATTAAAGATCGGAGTCTGATGCTACCGACTGCGCTATGAAGGGGGTCATAATTGTTTCAAATTGTTTACCTATATCAAAATTCAGCTACTGTTTTCTATTCCCATTTTCTGATTTTTTTCTTTTTACTGGGATCAAAGTTCTAGACTGGGTAGGAGAATTTTTGTTCAAGATTTTTTTCTTTAACAAGAATCCACAAACCCACAATATAGGTGTGGTTTACAGGTAAAGGTGATAAAGTAATTTTTGTAGATTGTTAGTTTTGTTCAAATGGGGTTTAACGCCACTTTTAACAATTTTTCAGTCATATCTCAGCAGATGGAGCACCTAACAATGGATTCCTGTTATATATTGCACCAGTACCACCTTTATATCCTTTCCTAGCCTTCAGCTGCTATTCCACGTAGGTTTATGATACCTACCAATTGGTGAGAGACAAATGCCCGAGAGGATATGTGCCGCTACTAGGGATTGAGCCAATCACACACAATGATTGGTGATTGGGAGTCTAATGCACTACCAACTGCCCTGTGACTGTGTTTGTGTTTCTGTAGAATGTAATAACATTCCTTACATGAAAGCGTGATGTGTAACCATGACATATTTCCTGACTGATTGATACATTCAAAATTGGCATATTCAAAGGTCATTCAAATGTCTTTACTTGTGTTTACTGAAAGCTACAGGCCTCAAATCCTTGAGGTGATTTGAAAGAGAATGACCCAATGATATTTACTGTGTAGTTTGGTTGAAATCTATTTGCTGGTTTAACCCATTACCAGACGGCAAAATTTAAGACTGCTTCAAATTGGAAGGAGTTGCAGATGACAACTTGAAGTTTATGACCTTTTAGATTTCTTAATCTTTCTGGATAGAAAACATTGAGGAAAATGAAGAAATTGCTTGGTTCAAGCAATTTCTTCATTTTAAATAATATTTTCCCAACTGTTTTTCTTTCGGGGCATCAAAAAGTGTTATTGTGTGGGAATTGGTTAAGAGAAAGTTCTTGTAAATGTGAACCAAATGATGGATGGATGGATAAACAGATTGGTAAAGCTCACTCAGAGCATTTCATACTCTTGTAAGCTACAAGAAAAATGTTCCAATCTTTAACCCATTACAAGACTGGGCAAAATACAAAATAGTTGTAGAATTAATTTTGAGTAGATAGATTTTGGAATATCTATGTCTTTGTAACAAGCAATTTCTTTTATTTTCCACAGGCACTTTTAATCAGGG